>JARVJO010000039.1:3398050-3411765 GCA_031762555.1 Cynodonichthys magdalenae
GAGGAAAAAAAGTTAAGCTACTGCTCTGCTTCGCACGAAGAGGCCAGTTTTGCAGGAAAAGTTATATAAAACAGAATACACGCATAAAATTCCACTTACGTATCCCCGTCTTCGGTGACAGCGACTCTCCACGGCTCGTATTCCTCAGAAACAGGTTCCGTGGGGTAAACAGACATGTCTCCAAAATTCCTGGACAGGTCGTCCTCCTCTTTTAGCGAGTCCACACCGCTGTCAAGGCGGTCCTCGGGGCAGAGCAACCCTTTCCCGTGCTTGGCTTCCATGTTGTCCAGGTTATAATCCATTTGTCTGTGGTTGGCTACACTGTGGACGTCCATACTGAGGTTTCTCACTTCTGTTGTCTCTGAAAATCAGGGCAGAGTAGTGAGAGAGGAGGAAGGCGCGTGGGTTATATACCTTCTGTGGGCGGAGCCTAAGTGGGGAATTCCAATTGACAGCCAGGGAAATCACACCGAGGCTGTGTGCTTTTGAGAAAAAAATCCCCCCACTCTCCAACAGAGACTCAGAATGAAAACCTGTAGTTTCCTATTAGACACCTATTTTTTACCTGTGGAGTGTTGAGCACAGAGGACACATGTCACTGGTGATTTCAGTGAATGAGACATGTTGGGCATGAATGAGATGCAGGCAGCCCCTGAATGCCTCATGAAGAATTCCCTTCTTGCTCTGGGGAAATTATCTGCCTCAAGGCGGCTGACCAAAATTCAGCACTTTGCATTTTCCGTTCTATCACCTTTGACCAAATTAAAAGCCCTTTTTACAACAAATTTCCAGCGTTTCAAAATGTACTGACATTTCTGTGGAAATGTTACAAACAGTTAATATCTTACCTGTTGAAGATAGCACTTTGAACAGCCTTTGAACATGGAGAAACTGGGTTTACATTTGACAGGACTGATGAGGTAAAAGCTGATTTGAATGCAGCCAAGACCAAAGTGGATTGCTGCCATCTTAAAACTTCTATTTCAATTTGTCATTTTTTTAAACAAACTGTTTACATATAAATGTACAGTTTGTTGCAAGCAAAGATAGCAGCAAGAGGAGCTAGCTGACATTCTATCAGGAATAGCACAATATTTCTGACAAATTAATCATGCAACCTGGAATACATGGGGATTTCAATAACAGTGTTTTCATGTACGACTATAAAGTTTTTAAGATTAAAATTAGACAACTAAAATTTGGTTTTGGGAGTGGGTTGGACTGTCTTGACAAGCTAGTAATGGCTTCTACTTTAAAATACTGAGACAGTTTTCTATATGTAGGCGTTATTAGAGTGGGATGGATTGTTCCATTTAAACTAATAAAGCATGTTTTTATTTTTTGTTTCAGGGGGACAGTTTCCAGTCAAAACTACAACATGTATGAGTCTTATGGGAAGCAGTAAGTTTGGATATTGTGTGGATATTTCACAGAAAATTTTGCTTGCAGTGTGTCTTTTTTTTAAATTCTTTTCCCCTAAAACCTATCTTTAATATTCTGCAAAATGCATCATACCTTTGTGTCATAGTCAGAGCTTTTTCTGCAATGACAGCCAAAAATTAGCTTATTAAGACAAAAAGTCTTAATGAGTGCGTGTCTGCATGTTTGCGGTACACACAGTTCCATACATTTGCATGTGTTCTAATTGTGCAAAGAATGTTCAGAAAACTTCTCACAGCTTGTTCGAGGAACAGACAGAGGAAGCTGTCAGAATTTTCACACTTCTCGTAATGCTTCTTTATTCAAAGCTGTGCAGTGAGCTCTGTGCAAAAGAAAGAGGAGGAAATATTCTGAAGTTTCCTCATTAAGGAAAACTATATGTTCCACAATGTAGAAATTACCCATCAAATTTTTCACCTGGTCCACATCATCTAAAGTATGTTTCTCTGGGAAGATTGTAATGGCTCATTGAATTACCTCAATTTGAAGATGTAGAGTTAAATTTTTAACCGTGAACAAACAGTGTAATTAAACAAATCCAGTGTAAATGTGTGTGAGATTGTAGTAGAATGGATGCTATGAAACCAGCAACAAAAAATAAAAAATCAATTGGGCTTATTGTACCTGATCAGTGATGGCATTGGTAGTTGATTACGTGGTGAATTTGATTTAGTATAGTGTGTAAACATTTCAAGACAGTCTATTTCTGCAAACTGAAGTTGTTTAAACCACTATCCACAACAGGTAAGATAATAACTGTTCATAACCTTTACACAGAACCCTACTTGAAAGGAGCTGAACTTGTTGATAATTTTATGCAACTCAGAAATCTTCAGCCAGAATAAAAAATTCTGTCCTTCTCTTTTTATCCTCATCGTGACATTCTTCTAGCTGTGAATGCTGATATAAGCATTCATGGTACTGATTTCCTGTTATGTTTTTTTTTCCATACCATTCAGCTGTTTCAGGAGATGGGTACTATGACTTTTGGCTTTTCTAACTTTTTATACCTCTCAGTTCACATTTAACTATAAAATCAACATATGTGCACATTGAGATATTTTCAGTTTTTAAATTAAATCTGCTTCAGCATCAAGGGCGTAACTTTAGGTCAACCATTAAGGGGGGTTATGCTCTAAAACCCTGCATGTCATTTTCAGCAGTTATGCTTAAACATATCAGATCAAAGTTACCTAAAAACACAAGAGAGTTACATCTGTGTACGTAACAAGTTAATTTTTATTTTGTTAGAGCAATCGATGTAATTTTATTGGGGGGTTATATTCACTGGATAAAATTATTATGGTGGTCATAGCCCACCTATGACCCCCATACAAATTATGCCTATGTTCAGCGTTGCTTGTTCTGTTTAAGTCTTCTTATGCTATCTTCAGCTTTTTTCCAGCGTTTTGTGACAATTAGCTTTTAGATAGCCTTGTGCTACTTTTAGCTTCTAGCTAATCGTGTTACTTTTGCATTTTAGATATTTTTTTTTGCTCATTATAGTTTTTATTTCTGCTTAATTTAGCCTTATCAACTTCAGCTTTTTTTTCTACAAACTCATTCAGCAATCATATCATACTGCATTTTCACATGCAATGCAATTCCTCTGGGTTTTTTTTATTTTTTTGTTTGTTTGTTTTTTTTGTACTAATGTTACATTCTTAAGGAAACACCTTTCTGTTGCTCAACCTGGTCTCAGAGTGCGTGAGAGAGCTACCTGTCTGGACTCCCCTGACATTTGAACTAAATGCCCAGGATTACTTTTGTTTGCTTTATATGAAAAGTAAGGTTGGGTGTAAACATAGCAACGGTATCCAAGGGTGAGCGACATGTTCACACCTCTGCAGGCGTAGAAATTGCACTGTGCAAACATACGCACATGTCCACGCCCGGCTGGGCTAGGATTGTACCGTCAGCCTGCGAGAGCGTGTGACATCAGATAAACGTCTCCTGCGCCTCTCTGCCGTATTCCAAACATTCCTCTGTTAAGTTTCATAACAAGGAATCTGGGACATTTTGTTCTTGCCGTTCAGTGTTTTTCTTTTTTCTTTTTTCCTCTTGTTGCTAAGAGTGTCGGCTTCTGTATTTATTTGGTCAGACACCCTCCCCACATGAAAAAATACTGGAACTTCCACTTTTCTTTATTATCAAGTAATCATGTCACAGCTCGTCTTGTTTTAACCACAGGGTTGCTATGGACACCAAATGCTGAGAGAGCAGAGAGGGTTTCAGTCTGCACACTGCCCTCTGTCTGTCAGCCCGACCCGTCTGAGTCAGTAAAGTCCCTCTAGGTTCATCACACCCTGCTGGGTCGATGCCAACACAGTCAGCTGATAGAGTTCAGGTCATGAAACTTTACAGTTTTCTCTGACATGACAAGACCGACCTCAGCTGATCACAGAAAAAGATTTAAAAACAGCACAGCAAAAATGTTTCAATTAAAAATACAATATTTATGTTCTATAATTTAAAAAACTTGAATGATTGTAGGCTTTTAAGGGATAGTATAGACAATTTGAAGTGGAGTTATTTGGAAAAGATTATGAATAGGTAATATCTTACCTGTTATAGATAGATCTTTGAACAACCTCAGTTCCGTTTTCAATGCATATGTTTATATGGCACCAATTCACAACACAAGTCATCTCAGGGCGTTGTACTAAAACATTCACAAATATTATAAAATGCCAATAATTAAAAAATATCTATCTAAGACAGGGGTTTGCAGCATTTACAATAAAAAGAGCAATTTCTGCTGCTTGGCTCACTAATAAAAACAAGCTACAACTGTGATTATCAACTGGTGATCCGTGGGCCTTTTTGAGGCCTTTTTGAGGCCTTTTCTGGAACCTTAAATGGAGATGACATTATAAAACTAAAAAATACATTGTGAATTTTATTATTTATTATTTTTGCACATCAGGACAAATGAAAAAACCAGATTCATGTAAACAAGAAAAATACTGTGTATAGTTTACACTGAATTTCATAAAAACTACTACAACTGAACTATTCAGGCATTTTTTTCCCTAATTCTTATTATTATGTAGTCTTCAAATTCTTTAACGGTAACTAATAGAAGGGAGTTGGATTATTTAAGCAAACAACAGCTTAGCATGAGCTACTTTTTGTACTATTAGTATTGATCACATATTTGCATACAAACTGATTTCTGTTGTGAGTATATAAGAAATTAAAAAAAATATTCTGTTATGTTTGTTTACATTAAGAGCCACTGCAGAGGGACCAAAGAGCCACATGTGGCCCCAGAACCACAGGTTGCAGATACTTGATCTAAGGTAACCAACAGACTGCATTGAATCTTCATTTTGTCTCCATCTCCCATTCTGAGCAGTGCTTTGACAACAGCCGAAATAAACAACTTCCCATTTAACAGGAAGAAACCTCCAGTAGAACCAGAACCAGGCTCGGGTTGGGCAGCCATCGGCCTCAACAACTGGCTGTGGTCAGACAGGAAAATCCAGGGATACAGCTAGGGGTGTCCCGATACCAGTTTTTCCTCAAACTGAGTACAGTATAAGTACAAGTTCTTCAGATTGGGTACTCACCGATGTCAAGTTCTGATACTGAGTACTTACTGAGTTAGAACTTAAGCTTTGTACAATGACTTTAAAAACACATTTATTTTATTTAAAACAAGGTAGCTCTCCTTCTTTATTGGCCTACAGCCCCTTTTACTGGGTCAAATCAGATATAAAGCATGATGTTGCAAAAAAAAAAAAAAAGATTTTATTTCAACTTTCTTAAACATGGAACTGACTAACTTTTGACTTGAAATACCTCGATTCATCTTGCATAGAGACACAATAACGCACATAGAAGACTAGTTTTGTGAAAGCCAAATAGCATTAGAAGCAGCTAGCTGTAGCACTTTAAAGAAAAAAAACTGTGTTATCAAATCTGGTATGATATACAAAGTTGTGAAATTAGGTGAAATGTTTGCATTTTAATGTATTTTATGCTTCTATTTGAATAAATAGTAATTACCCTAAATATTGTCTCCTTGGAACGTTTAATTAGATGTCAAAGGAAAGTAGTTTACTTAAAAATTTTAGGTGAATAAAAAGACACAGGACACCCTTTTATTTCAGAAACAATAAATTCAATATCTGAATACTTTAGTAATTAATGGACGAGGGGGGCCTATCATTTAGGCTATGTCCAGAACATGGCTGCCATATTGGATTAAAGTAAAACAGTGTCCTGTGACTTTTGACTAATTGCCCTCTATATATTTATATGAATATTTGTACTTTCTGTTTATATATTCAGTGCTTGTCATCAGTGTATGTTCCCATACAGTGACAAGATTTGTGCTCTGCATTTGCTCCGTTGCACGTGAGAAACACCCAAGTGGAGCAGTGGGCAGCTATGTGAGCTGCCTGGTGAGCAGTTGGGGGTTGGGTGTCTTGCTCAAGGACACCACGGCATGTGGGCATGGCAGGGAGTCGAACCTGTGACTTTTTGGTCAAAAGCCAACTGGTCTACCACTACACCACAGCTGCCCAGTATCTTGTGACCAACTCAACTGCTGACCAACCTGATGGAAGATGGCCATTCAGAGGTATTTGCTTTAATTATTCAGACAAATACTTTATGTAGTTGAAAGATGTAGTTATTTATTTGTTTGGGAAACCAGATAATCTGTAATCTTACAAGCAGTTACCATGTTTTCTCTGTTGACTACAATGTCTTCTTGAGCGAGCTACCCCATAATTACATTGAAACCCACTGCTGCTGTCATTATTGGCGAGTGGCGGGGAACACTGTGTACAGATTGCCAGCCTGTCACAAGACCACAAAGAGATGAATGAGACACACAACCATGCACACACACACCTTCAGACCTCAATATAACAACCCTGGGTAATCTAACATACATGTTTTTTTGAACAGTGGAAGGAACATTTAGTAAAACCCCAAATAGCAAACATGCAAACTCACAATAGACCCTAACTGGGATCTGCTAACCTTTATACCACAGCAGCACTAAAAGTAATATTATATGAAACTATTTAAATCCCAAACAAAATTCAATAAAGTTGATATTTGTGTTGTCACCTCACTTTGTGGCGTTGCTGGAAATTTTTTTTATAAAATCCATCGTGTGTATTTGTTTGCCCTTTTAGCAAAATATGACATGAATACATGGCTTTTAATGAAAGTTTCAGAAAACAATCAAAATATGTACAGACATCTGGTTAAATATCAAATTCAAGCCAATAAAATGATCTAAATGGCTTTAACTGAAAAATTATTTTGTATATACCAAAGTTAATGCTCTGGCAGTCAGGAAGGTGGGTGTGTGGTGTTATTTCTGGGGTTGGAGATGAAGATTAATACTGAAATTTTTTGATTACATCATGGTTATATTGTGAAACTGAAACATTTGTGATATCTGAGAGCATCTATTGTTGTCACTTAAAGGAATACCATGACATTTGTGAATTAAACAAAAGACTTCTTTACTTGGCTGCTGCTAGCAGCTGTCCTGCTGGGTAAAAGTTAAAGCAGAGGGAAAAAAACTAGGTAAAAAAAGATTGTTAGGATATTTTAAACAGAAAAGGTTACTGATGTATGAATGTCATGTTCTCACAAGTTCTGGTTTCAAACAACTAGGAGTCAGTTTTACCAATACTGAGCTGAAATTTGGCGTGGTAGTAGAAAAGAGTCAACCTCAAAACATACTGTCCTCTGAAGGCTAAGAGATTGTTTAAGATCTTTCGTGAATTTTTTGGCTTGCAGGTGTACCATTCCTTCAAAGAAACCTAGTTTATATACAGTCTAAAGTAAAGATGTTCAAAATATTATTTGGTTTCATCTTTCATGACATCCTGAGGTTCATATTTTCAACAGTTTACTTCTGAAGAATAAGTTCAAGCATGCTTTTAGCTTATTTGTTTTCCGAAGTGAATACTGTAATATATTAGTCGAGAGACAGGTTTACATAGAGATACATAAATTTGTAAGGTGCATTGCAGGAGACAGCTTGTCTTTATTTGAGGCTGATGTTTCAGCCAAGGGAACTGGAAGAAACTGGGACAACAGACTATCAGGAACTCCACTTTACACTCCTGTCCCACATTTACTGCTTCCCGTTTTGTTTCGGGTCAATGACTTTATTTCTGGTTATTTCTCTTCACAATACTGCAAAATATTTGAGGCCGTGTTCCCTCCTCTGTGTAAAAGATGCCAACAGGTTACAGTAAATCATGTTTTGGAGCTGAAAAGACTGATTTAAAAGTTTTCTTGCGCTGTCTAAGGTAACTGGAAAGAATATCACTCTCCAATGGGAGTGTCATCCTTATGTTTCCCAGACCCCTGTGTTCTCCATACACCCATCCCCATAGCCTCCTCTTCATTGTCAAGACTCACTCTAAGTAAGTGTGTCTCCATAGCAGTGTGTCCATCACTTTTTTGGTGGATTTTTATCGGCAGCTTCAACCGTTTTTATGTCCACTAGACTTTTTTTTTCACTGCATTGTTTAGAAGTGCGCATGTACCGATCTGCAGCCAGTTTGTCCAAATCCTCATACCTGCTCATTTTAGACTGCTCCGTCAAGCTCTAACTGTATGCGCTCATCTCTTAAAACAGATAAAAAATGCTTGTGCATCTCTTCAGTAGGAGTTTGGATGTTTTGCCTCGGCTCAGTCAATCCACAGGTGGCAGTCTGCTGACATCAAAATGACTTGCACAAAACTTGGTTGCACCTGAGTGGAATCACAGAAATGGAGACGCATTTGGTTGAGGCTGAGTTGATGAGAAGCATTTAAAGGCAAGCCAGTGGCAGATCACTATGTTCCCTTTTACAATGCATTGTACCTTTTACAACCTTCATTATTAACCCCAGGAGAACACAGGTACTGTGTAGCATAGGTATGAACCCACTCCCAATTTCTCAAATTAGTTGTTTGGGGTATAGTTGACTTCATTTGACTTCCATTTTCTGCTAAGAAAAAAACTACCGGTAATAACTTTTGCCACTCTACTGACTAGGAGGCTATTACTGCTAAACTGGAAATCTGCAGCTCTACCTACATATGATGTGAATTTGACATGTGTATATATTACCTGTTACCTCTCTGCAATAAGGTTGCAGGTTTGCCTTCCATTTGAAGCATGTCTTTTTGAGTAGAGTTTACACGTTCTCCCTGGGCATGCATGGGTTTTCTCTGGGTATTTTGGTTTACCACAGACCAAACTGTGCACATTCAAAGTAACTCTAACTTGTCCTTAGGTGTGAGTTATTGTGAATGGTTATCGTGTCTCTATGTGTCCCTGTGATAGACGTGCGACTTATCCAGGATGTATCTCGCTTCTTGCACAGCAACTGCTGGTGATGACAACAGCTGTACTCTGACCTGGAAAGTAGAAGCGGGTAAAGAAAGTGGATGAATGGAGTCTCTACTGTCACAAAGCTCAGATGGCGTCATCTTCCCAGATATGTATGTCACGCATGACAACTTTCCTCTTGCTTTAGAAGGAAGCGTTCACGCCATATTACAGTAATATTTGACTGCCAGCACACACCAGTGCATGTTTTTTTGTGTGGGTGCTGTGATACAGCAGTTTAACACCTCCACTTTACACAAACCACATCCATCATCTCATGTTTTCACTATGTGAGACAAAGGAGTATTTTACTATAACAAGTTCACACATGTCAGCTTTCCATGGTTTTAATTAGAAAATCATGGAAATCAACATGAATGAGTCAGGCTAATTCTCTGTCAGCAGGATTTCACCATATTCATGTTGCCTTAGATCATAATTTTCACTTGAGGCCTTCTTTAACCCTTCTATGTACATCATCAGTCATTTACCTCCATATGTGGAGACCTAATAGCCAGAAAATATCTGCTCAAAGAACTAAACAGCTTCTTTACCTTCTTCCTTCTCAATGATCTGGAAGATTTGTGGTTGCTACTCTTTGTTTTGCTGCTGCTTCTGAAAACGTTGTGCAAGACATCTGAGACTTTTTGAACTGATTACTACGTTCAAAGCGAGATACAAAGAAAAGAAAGAAAAAAAAGAGATCCTCCCCTTTGATGCCTCGGTTTCATGCTGAATGTGCAAATGCATATTTTTTCGGGGAAGCGTGGGCGTTATTCGGAGAAGGGGTAATACCTCTGTTTCCATCTTCAGACATTCCCACGTTTGTCATAAAAACATACTGTATACACACATATAGACAAGATTTTTTTGCTTTATTTTGACAATCACAGTGTTCATATACATTACTGATGCCCACCAGTATTTAATGCAATGCTGCTTGTGTAAAATCTGCCAAATAATGCATGGCCGTTACTGCCGTACATCTGTGACTGAAACTGAAACAACTCCTCAGGGTGAAAATGTAAAAATATCTCATTTTATAAAAATGTTAATTGCAATAAACATTAGGAGTGTTTTCAATGTGCTTTAAGGCTGAAAAGTCACATCCTGAAAATTCAAACTGTTACCAAAATCAGACACGTCAGTGAACTGTTTCATATTTGTGTTCTTTCGTATTACTAAATAATTCATAGTTGTGAGAACCATGTCAAAAAGTACATATTTGACAACATTGCAGAAAAATGTGAACATTTTCATGACAAACTTGTGTAAGTATGTAACTGCAAATAAACTGATTTTTGCATTTATGCAAATGACACCATTTTTATTGTTGCAGTTTAGTCACACAGTGTCTTAATTATGTCTCAATTTGGTCACAATTTCATTTTTTTTTTTTTGCCTTCAGCCACAACTTAGTTTTATACATGTCTCCAAAACCCTCAGAAAGTTGTCCTACTATTCTCCACATTTTCTTACTCACAATGACTAAAGTGAAAAGAGTTCCAGATATCTGCAATGACTCCATCATTTTAGAGTTAAACTGTTGCAAAAACATGTTAACAATTAAAGCTAAATAATTGCAAGTGTCTGAGATTCACATAGTAGTTGAGAACCCTTTCTGATATTTCAAAACATTACTAAAAAACTCCGTCTCCCTCTCACAAATGCAGTTCACAATTTGTCAACACCAGTTCCCTCAGGGATAAAAAGTGCCTATAATTATTCACACCTTGAATGTTTCACGCTTATTTTTGGTGTCATAATTGAATCGGGCAATACAAATTGAGGCAAGAAGAATTTCCACTAAAATTTTTTAATACTAATGAAATTTAAATATTTAATCTAAAATAAGTGGCTGCATAAATATTCACCCACCTCTTTGTCTCTCTGTACCTACATATGTTCCTAAATACACCCATGTTCCCCGGTGCAATGTCTGCAATGTAAATCAGTATTATTTTTTTAATTTATTTTAAGACATTTTGAACAGGGAGCCTAGCTTCTTTCATGACTTTCATTATTAATTCTGGGTGAACATATTGTATGTATTGTGGAACATATGGACCCAAAAAGATTATTGGAAAATCAAGTTAGTGGATGGATACAAAAGGGTTTTTAAGACCCTCAACATCTCCATGAGTTCTGTTAAATAAATCATTAAGAAATGGAAAGAATATGGGTCGTCCTCATGAACTGAGTGACCGCGCAAGGAGAAAAGTGAAGACACCAAGTCACAGGTGAACAATGTTTCCAGATGGAGAATATTGAAGTACTGTACCAGCAACCTAAAATTATCATATTTTGAGGATAATTGTTGAACACACCCAATTTGCATTTTAGAGAGGTTCAGAATTGCAGGCCCCTCCAAAAATATTGGAACAACAAGTCAAATTCCACGGTATTGGTCGTACACTGAAGACATTTGCATTTAGGATCAAAAGATGAGCATGAGACAAAAGTTCTGTATGTCAGCGTTTAATATCCTGGTATTTACATGCCCCTCGCACAGTGACTGCTGGATATGGGCGCCTGTGACCCCTGTGACCCTGAAAGGAAGAAGCGAGTATAAATAATGAATGGAGGGATGGATGGATGAACCCACCCATTTTTCAAATGAGCTCAACTATTAACATGTGACTGACAGGTGTTTCTTATTGACCAGATGTTGCATTTAAGGTTGAATTTAAGGTTGAGAGCGCAGTGAGGAGCCGTGTGCAGCAGCAGCAGTGCTCCCACTGGTTCCACAGGGGCTTTCCAGAGGGAGCTGACAGACTGTTTGGGACTGTGCCGGTCCAGTCCAACCTGAGCCGAGTCATGCCCGATGGATTTAAGATTTTGAATCATATGCATGAGGTATGCATATGATTCAAAATCTTAAATCAACAACATCATGAGACGTCATTAAAACTCTCCACTGAGGCGCAGAAACTCGTTTCTACATATCAACTATTAAATAAACAAAGACCTATGTTCTACCAAACATCTGAGTTCCTCTGTGTTTACAGTAATTATGTTATTAAACTTGTGCGCAAAGTTATTATTTCCAGAGTGGAGGGCTGTGCCGGGTGCATCACAGTGCTGTGACGCGGAGACACACACACACACACACACAAAATCATTCGTTCTTTGTGCTTGACAAAAATTTTACTCCTATGGTTACTCAGGAATTTCTTTTATCTCACATTATATTAAATTAATTATTTTCCTGAATATAGAAATCATTTCTGATCGCGCAGGGATCACGCAAACCTGTCCATCACACATGCAGGAAGTAATTTTCATCTGTTTAACATGTAAATGAAGGCGTGTCTGTGGAGGTGTCTCACATGCGCTCAGATCCACGTTGATTGTGATGTACAAAAGAAATGTGCGTGGATTCGGCCGTACGCACAGTTTGATACATATGAATTTTTTTGTGCGTACGCCGTTTTCTGGATTTGACCTTACGCCAAGTTTTAGTAAGAAATCCATGCAAGTCTTTGTACATGAGGCCCCAGGACTGCCCACTCCTGGCTTAGAGCAACAGGTTTTGTAATAAAAATCTCATAGTAAAAAAGTTCTTCTCTCTTTTTTTATGCATTGAAACCAAACATACAGATGTTGATACAGGGAAGTCCGTACCTGTCCAGCTGTGTTGTAAAGAGACTCGTGGACCGAGGTGAGCTCAGAGCAGACAAACTCCTCCTGGATCAGCTTCTCTTTTGTCTGCTGCAGGTCTCTGCTCGTTTCCTCCAGCCTGATACAAACAGAAACAGAAACAGCTCCTGAAGGCCAAATTCTGCTGCCGGCTGCAGGATTGTTGTGTGGACTAAAATACCTCTGCTGCTTCTCATCCAGGTCCACAGTGCACTGCTCCAGTCTGCTTTTGCTGTCCTCAAACAGCTCAGATACCTGCAGGGGGGATAAATGTTTGTACTCATCACCTCATTTACCTGGAGCACAGGTGATAGAAAGACACTGTTTAAAGACAGCTATAAATTCAAGAGTAAAGCTGTAAAACAAGTTGTACTGAATAAAAAAAGACTAAAAAGGAGAACAGGTGCAGCACCTTCTTAAGCTCTTCCTCCGTGACGGCGATCTTCTCTAAGTATTCTGCAATCTGCTCCTCATGAGCAGTGATCTGAGTCATCATGCTCCTGAAAACACATCAGTTCATGTCAAACACAAGCAGCTGAAGCTTAAAATATGCATTCATCAGGGTTTATTTATAAATCTTTTATAATTAAAGTTTTTTTATGGCGTGACAATATGAACATTTTTCTGAGATCTGTCATGTACAGTTCCTGTACTTACTCGTAGTTTTCAGAAGACATATAAACTCCGTTCTTTTCTCTCGCACAAGCCAGGTCGCGCTTTAGACGCTCGATCTCCTCTGTGTATTCCTGAACAGTCAGAAAAACAACTTTACTGTAGGGTTTAAAATCCCAGCGTTCAAAAATTAATCTTTGCTCTGAAAGCAGGGTTCCCACACCTTGGTCAACTTCAAATTCAAGGACATTTCAAGGACTTTCCAGTACCAATTTTTTTTTAAAGCAAACTGTTGTCTGATTTTTTTTCTACACATAATGATATTACAGAAGCATCCCACCACACATCTGAGAGCATGTTTTTCACAAAAGACTGGGAGCATTTACAGAATTTCATTGACAATTCTCTGTTCACAGACGAAATTAAATAATTTTGTCTTTTATATTAATCAATCTTTTATCGTTAGAAACCAGGTTGCACAATTAGAATAGTTCAATGATATTTTTGAACAATATGTTAAATTTGAAAGTCTACCACATAGCAGCCAACAGTTTAAGGTCATCTTTACTTAATGAGAAGTTACGTGAAGCAGGACTGCCCTACAGGCATGGATCAGACGTCAACACTCAATCCGATGGAGGGAGCTGACGGATTGTAGACAGGCACG
>JARVJO010000039.1:3411865-3422616 GCA_031762555.1 Cynodonichthys magdalenae
CACCTTCTCCACAAAACATATGCAGACTGGTTGGGTGAACTCCCATGCACCCTCCAGGACCCTGCTGAGGGTGTAGAGCTGGTCCAGTATTCCATGACCAGGACGAACACCACACTGCTCTTCCTGAATCCGAGATTCGACTATCCGACAGACCCTCCTCTCCAGAACCCCCGAATGGACCTTACCAGGGAGGCTTAGAAGTGTGATCCCCCTATATTTGGAACACACTGTGGTCCCCCTTTTTAAATAGAGAGACCACCACCCCGGTTTGCCAATCCAGGGGATCTGCCCCCGATGTCCACGCGATATTGCAGAGTTGTGTCAACCAATGCAACCCTACAACATCCAGAGCCATAAGGAACTTCAGGCAAATCTCATCCACCCCCGGCGCCCTGCCGCCAAGGAGTTTTTTAACCACCTCGGCTCCTCGGATTGGAGAGTACAACCCTGGGTCCTCAGGCTCTGCTTCCTCATGGGAAGACGTGTTGGTAGGATTGAGGAGGTCTTCGAAGTATTCTGCGCATCAACCCACAACGTCCCGAGTTGAGGTCAGCAGCGCACCATCCCCACCATAAACAGTGTTGGTGGCGAACTGCTTTCCCCCCTTGAGACGCCGGATGATGGAATAGAATTGCCTCGAAGCCATTCGGAAGTCTTTTTCCATGGCCTCTCCAAACTCCTCCCATGCCCGAGTTTTTGCCTCAGCGACTACCCAAGCTGCAATCCACTTAGACTGCCGATACCCATCAGCTGCTTCCGGAGTCCCACAGGCCAAAAAGACCAGATGGGACTCCTTCAACCTGACAGCATCCCTCTCCGCCGGTGTCCACCAGCGGGTTCGAGGGTTGCCGCCATGACAGGCTCTGACAACCTTACGGCCACAGCTCAGGCAAGTCGCCTCGAGAACGGAGGCGTGGAACATGGCCCACTCGGACTCAATGTCCCCAACCTCCCCTGGAACGTGTTCAAAGTTCTCCCGGAGGTGTGAGTTGACTATACGTTTGGGTCTGCCAGGTCTGACCCGCATCCTCCCCCACCATCGGAGCCAACTCACCACCAGGTAGTGGTCCGTTGACAGCTCTGCCCCTCTCTTCACCCGAGTGTCCAAGACATGCGGCTGATGAAACAACAACAAAGTCGATCATCAAACTGCGGCCTAGGGTGTCCTGGTGCCAAGAGCACATATGGACACCCTTATGTTTGAAAATGGTGTTTGTTATGGACAATCTATGACGAGCACAGAAGTCCAATAAAGCCCCAAAACACAGCTCGGGTTCAGATCAGGGGGGACGTTCCTCCCAACCACACCATGTGATCCGCGTCCGGGTGAGAACACTTGATCCATTCAAATATATATATTTATATATTTAAAAGCAGGAAATTTTAATTTTTGTGTTAAAATATTTAATTTCCTTGAACTAGGCTGGAAAAATAAATATGAAGGTGAATTAAATTATAAACCATGAGGTATGGTTCTCCTTCATTAAATTAAGTGGTGCATTTTAAGTTTATGTATGTATGTATGTATGTATGTATGTATGTATGTATGTATGTATGTATGTATGTATGTATGTATGTATGTATGTATTTACTGTGTGTATTTCTGCTTTGTTTCTAATTATGTCAGTTTCGGTCCAAAATAATATGGTGTAAGAAGTTGTAAAAAAAAATACAAGTCCATAAATCCTCTCTGAGGCGAGTGGGGTAAGGTGCCAGCATTTGATTGGTTAAGCTCAGTAAACCTTACTGGGATTGGTTGGCGTTGTTCTACGTTTTGTGTTCAGCTGGTAGATGCGGGCCGGCTAACCCGTTAGCTGTCTGAGCCGCGTTTAGCCTCTTTCTAAAAGGAGGTTAAACACATGAAAAGCGCGCGTGCCGCGCTGGTAACTTCGGCTCTTCTGAAAGCCGCAATGCCGGTTCACTCCCGGGAGAAGAAAGAAAGTAACCACGAAGAAATGGAGGTGGATTTTCCCGAGCAAGACGGCAGCAGCACTGACGAGGAGGACACCGTTAGCTCGTCAGTGTCCGAAGATGGAGACAGCTCTGGTAAGGCGGCCTTAAACACCAATTTACACCTAAATGAACGTACACATAATAAGTTTCTTTAGATCATGTACTAAATGTAGTTAATGAGTAGTATTAGCTGACAAACTAAACAGGGGTAGTCATATGATCGGGGTTGAGGGGGAAAGTGGGTGATGTCAAAGCCGGTGTTCTCTGTTCTTGTGAACAGAGATGGATGATGAAGACTGTGAGAGGAGGAGGATGGAGTGCCTGGATGAGATGACCACACTAGAGAAACAGTTCACTGACCTGAAGGAGCAGTAAGTTCACTGACTTGTTGGAAAACAACCAAAGCCTGCAGCTGTCAAAAGTTTTTAGAACTCTGAGTTTTAGTGTTTAAGAAACTCAGACACAGAAATATTAAAGCCAGTGATGATATTTTTATTATCATGAAGACAAACTCATACAATACAGACACATGCTTCAAAATTAGCTTCAGGTTTTTAAAATCTGGCCTGTTATGTTTGAGTTTTAGCCTGTCAGCTATATAAATAGATCAAGATAAGTTGATAAATTTCTACCAGTTCACAGGTTAAAAATGACAACCATTTTTTTAGATCAAATGTTATATTATAAATCACATGACTGCATTGTTTATGTATCACTTGCTCTAAATGACTGGATTCCAAAGAATAAGGATTGTGTGTTTGTGGCATTCATTCCTTTTTAGTTAAATCTGATTCATCATGTTTGTGCAGATAAAAAAAATATATAACCCCTTGATCTTTTTTCTGATTGGGGCTTAAAGTTATTTGACAAAAAGAAAAAAAATCCACAGGAAGAAGAAAATAAAAAGACTTGAAAGTTGATAAATGTTCGCTACATTAGTACTTATCTGGCAAATGTGTTTCCATCTTACTTTTTGTGCATTAACTCTTATTTGGAAAATCCAAAAATCAGCTCAAGCAATCTTAACTTTGTCGCGGAAATTGAGGAAGTTTTTTTTTATTTTGCCGTTTCCATTCACCTTTTCTGATGTGATACTTCAGAATGTGCATAAAAAGACGCTGATGGAAACACGTTTAGTTAGAGCATGAGAGAGTATTTCATAGTTAGCGAGTAGTTTCATTTTTAGTCAGTTTTGGTCTCCGTAGAGAAAGAGCTTGTCGGTTTGGTTTGATGAATTCATGTGTTTTGCCTTCATGTTTTCTATTTTTTTTCTCTCATTTTGAGGTTGTATAAGGAGCGTCTGAGTCAGGTGGAGATCAAGCTGCAGGAGGTGATGGCTGGCTGCGCTCAGGAGTACCTGGAACCTTTGGCCAACCTACAGGAGAACATGCAGATCAGGACCAAAGTGGCCGGTGAGCTGACTTATGATGCCCATTTGTTCCTTTCAGAAACTGTCTGTCTGGAACAATCTTGAGTACAAAAAGCCTGTTGGTTTTTGTTTGTACTTCTGCAGGGATCTACAGGGAGTTGTGCTTGGAGTCGGTGAAGAACAAATATGAGTGTGAGATCCAAGCTGCCTGCCAACACTGGGAGGTGAGGTCAACATGCAGCTTGGATGCATCTTATTTTTGTCACTCTGGACAGGAGACGAGGAGGAAGCACAGTCCTGGTTCCACATTATTAGAATGTCTGAGTATTTATTTACTGTATTTACTTAGCTGGGTTATCTCTTTCGTGTCAGAGTGAGAAGCTTCTGCTCTTTGACACGGTGCAGAGTGAGCTGGAGGAGAAGATAAGAAGACTGGAGGAAGACAGACACAGTATTGACATTACCTCAGGTACTAACCAGAGCTCCAACAAACTGCTGTCAGAAACCTTGTCCTTTATTAATCATCATTTCAAAATCATTGTTGAAACTGCTCAGAGGAGTGCTTCAAAACATTCTTTAGGATTATATTTCAGACAGTAAAAGACAGAATTCAATTATTATTATTACTATTAAAATTTCTCAACCAATGCACTATAGCTGCCTGTATCTTATTATGCTACCTTGTGATTTAATCTTCGGTTGGATGCGATGGATTCACAAATATCACGCCAGCTTGAGGTCTTCATCTTATTGTCTCATTACCGTCCTCTAAATCAGTGGTTTCCAACCTATTTCCCTCAAAGCCCCGCCCTATCCCCCACGATCCCTCCCTACTCACCACCTCTCCTAAAGATGCGTTCAACCTTTATCTTTTTATTAAAATATTAAAAGAATAAAGTGAATTTATTTGGAGAAAAAAAAAGAACTGCGTTATACAGAGCTTTAATCATTTAAATGGACTTGTTTTGGTGTTTTTTTTCCCATAGTTCATAGTGAGTATATACTATATAAGGTTTAGTGGAAAAAATGTTTATACTATAGTTTTGACAATAATTTTGATTGTCTAATCTGTGAAGAATGATCCCTGTACTCTGCTCACTTCAGACTCTGTTTACAATATTCTGTATAAAAAAGTTAAACTTGATTTAAATGTTTGAACAAAGTGACATAAAGCCCCTGGATTCCTTTGATTTATTCAACGTCCTGTTTGTTTTCCAGAGTTGTGGAATGATGGATTGCACACACGGAAGAACAAGAAAAAGGACCCGTTCTGTCCCGTCAAGAAGAAGAAGCCGGTTGTTGTTTCTGATATCCTTTCACGTCAGCCTGCACTCTCGTTGTTCCTCTTTTTCAGCGCTTCACTGACACGCTGTTAAGATAAAGGTTTCCTGCCGTTTCACTTGTTTTCCTTGACCTTTTATTTTCACGCCCTTATATTGTTTACATGCTGCAGGATCTGGATATTCTTGAAGACTGGACCGCAATAAGAAAGGTATTTCTCTGGAAGAGGACGGAAAGAAAAGAACCTGGATCAAAGTTTTGATTCGACCTTTTCAAGTTTTGTCTCTCCTTTGCAGGCGATGGCATCTCTGGGGCCGCACCGGGTGAAGGTGGACGGTAAGAGTTTCTCCTCATCCTCAGTTACAGTCAATATCTGGCAGAGCTCAGTGATCGACCTGGAGCGAGACAGGGAGGTCTGATCTGGTTCTTGTTTTTCCCCTCCAGTCCCTGCAGCAAAGACGGACAGACATCACCATGTGGCTCGCTCCGAGGACGGTCGGCTTTTCTATGACAACCAGTGGTTCTGCAGGGGGCAGACCATCTGCATCAACAGGAAGGACGAGTGTCCAACAAGGTGTGTGTGGGAGGACCATTTGGGACAAAAATTACACAAAGCTCTCATTCTGCTGTAATGTATTCCCTATATTTTGTGAGCTTGCTTGTTTCGAAGGAGGTGTCATGGATTTTCTTTTGTAATAAAATTTATATTTAATATTAGAAGGATTTTAAACTCAAACAACAGTACAGCTCCACTTTCTGCATTGAGTGTCCTGTCAGAGCAGGATACATAGACAAAGAAAAGGCAATATGTATATATGTATACATACATACATACATACATACATACATACATACATACATACATACATACATACATACATACATACAAACAAACATAAACTATGCTTTATAACAGGGGTTCTTAACATTTGACCTTGTGGCCTAAAGTGGCCCAAGACCCATTCAGGTTCTAACAAGGTACTGGTTAAAGTGATATTTAATATAAATCTTAGTTTAATTCGTATTTTATTTGCGTTATAACTAAATAAAGTGCACTTGCAGTTTAACAAGCAAAGACCTTGTCAAATAAATTATAACACACGAACATGATACTTTTACATACCTTCCAATACTTGCTGGTTCCAAAGAGGGACAACTTAACAATTTAGCGCCTGCCAGCAGCGCAGTGATCCCAGGAGGGCCCTGATGCATACCCCACATAAATATTAAAAAAAAAACTATTTCAATCAATGCGTTTTCCTGCCATTTGAGAGGCATTTTTCTAAATACTTTGTATTAATAATAACATAAAATTGTTATATATTTATCCATAAGTATAACTGACTTACAACTAGTCTTTAAGGTGAACTTTATCTGAGATCATAGGCCCCACTTGAAATTTGTTCTACTCTTATATTGGTGTTTGTGTTAGACACTGAACATCATGTCATGAGTCTGTCTGCAACAAAATAAACTAGAAAACAAAAAAAGTCAGAGCTAAAACCTTGTTTTAAAAAAACGCATCGAACCTCCACCCCTCACTCACTGTTGTCTCTGACAGCCTCATTCACTGAAGATTAATTTAATTACGTTTCCTGGAACTTTTACACATTTAAATTACCCCCACCAACCCAAACACACATTTACACAAATGTATACATATATATATATATAAATATATTAGTGCTGGGCATAGATTTAAAATTTTAATCGCGATAAATCGCAAGATATTTTTGAGATTAATCGCGATTAATCTCAATAATTTTTTTATAGAAACGATCACTTTATGACCGAATGTGTATTTTTGTGTGTTGCAATACATGTGTGACACACTATGTACATTTTTCTTTTGTTTTTCATTTTAACTTCTTATTGCTTATTGTAACCAAGTATCTTATACGCAGTTTAGCTCCTACTTACTTAAATTTCATTAAGTTTTACTTGCATTCCCTGTTCAATTCCAGTCCAGAAAAACACTCTTCTCAAAAACTACAAACTTTCAGGAAACTATAGTCCAGTCAGGAAAGTCAAGCTCATACAGCAGTCAAGGCTGTGATCGCTTAGCAGGGGAATAACTGCCGACTCATTCTCACTTTTACATCACCTCCTGTCTGTTTGATGACCCAGGGCTCAGTTTGGTGCCACGTTTACATGTCTGCTTGTGTTTATGTTGCAGTGCCATCATCACCACCATCAACAACGATGAGGTGTGGTTCAAACGGTTAGATGGTACCAAGTCAAAGCTCTATATCTCCCAGCTGCAGAAAGGCAAATACACCATCAAACACTCATAAATAGAATAAAAACACTAAAACACACATATTATAACACACAACTCTACTGTTTCTTCTCATTTATTTCCCCATGTGGAGTCTTATACAATCATCTGCCTGAAAGCAGACCAGTTCCTGTTTGTATGTGGAGAGTTACATACCTGTACATATGTATATGTGTGTTGATATATATACAACATGGTCACAAGTGTCATTTTCTCTAAAACAGAGATCAATGCAAAGTGCTGCTAAAAAAAAAAAGAAAACAACCGGGTGGGAAAAACCGGAGCAGAAGCAAACTGTGAAGCAGAACTCAGTTGAGTGCCTTTCTGAGATGAAACTATGCCCTTGCTGAGGGGGGTGGGGGTAAAAATCTAAACTATCAATGCAGAGAAGCCTTACCATGTTCGCACTAGGACTAAAGCAGGTCGGGGAACATGTGAATGAGGTCAGCAGTGAGTTTGAGCATCAGTTACACTAACCAGAATTTCATTCAGAAAACCTGTTAAAGCTCTATTCTGCTCATTACAGACCTCAGAACACCTTAGTTAGAAAGTGTCAACATGGGAGTAATGTTAAACCGAGATGTTGTGACGATAATGAGATAAAACTGTTCATAGAGAATACCCTGAGGCTTGTTTATCCACTTTTGCAATGATTGTACTAAATTACTTTTTTTTGTCTTTTTGTTATTGTTTTGCAGCATTAATTTTTAAAGTAAAGAACCTTTCTGGACATTTGAAAGTTAGGTTCTATGAAAAAATTCAAAACAATCATTCTTACCCGCTATATATAGCTTCTTGAACAATTTCAGTTTGGAAAAATAGCTTAGTTAGTTGTAGACGTACGTCCAGTGATTACTTTGTGTCGACCTGATTCAAAATGGCTGCCACAGCTAATTAAACTTAGCCACACAAAAATGGCTACTATTTGCAAACACAAAAGCAGTGACAGCAGCTAGCAATAGCACTTTCTGGCATATTCTGGAATTTTATCATGTTTCCACCAAAATACCCTTGTAAATCAAAACTGATAGCAGTGTAAAGGTTTAAATACTGTAATAAATGAACTACAAAAAGTTGAAAGTTGAGATTGGAGCTTTGGTCTTGAACTCTAGCCAGTATTAATCTTTATTTCACCAAACTGAGATATTCAAAAGGCTATGTACAACAGGGAAGATCGATTATTTATGTTTTCCACAAATTTCTACATTCAATTGGTTGGAATGTCTCTTTTACAACTAAGAAAACATGAGTTTAAATCTGGAGCTGCCTTGTATATAGAACCATTTTGGTGTTTTGTGATTAAATATTTTGTCTCCATTTATTTCTGAATTTATTAATCCATGTTATGGACTTGAAAAAAAGGAAAAACTTCAATGAGTTTGTGCTGCATTTCTGTTGTGGAAAAAAAAAACCTAAAATGCTTCAAATCTGTGAAGCTTGGTGCCATTTTTCAGCATTTAAGTTTACGCTGTTCATTTTTGTTCTGTTGTTTTTTTTTTTTCTCCATTTTGAATCTCACTTGTTTTATTTGTTGTCCTGATTGTTTACATCTAAAGTTTGTCAACAATGACAAAGTAATGATTAATTTCTGTATGAACAATCCATCCAGTCAACGTTTCTCCATACAAGTGCATTATGTTCAATTAAAATAGTTTGTCTTTGCATTGTTCGCATCAAGTATTACCTGCCAGCAGTATTATGAAAAGATGCGATAACTGTCAAAAAGAAAGGATGTTGGTGAAAGCCTCATGTGGCATTTGCTGATAAAAAAAACTGTCATTTTTATTATTTTTATTTTCATTTTTTGTTTTACTTTTTTTATGGATCATGGTTTCTTCTACACATAAGCAAAAAGAAAAAAAAAAACTTGAAATTGTGCCAACTGCATGTACAAATAATTAAAGATGTTGTTTGTATCACTTTGAGGAGCTTTGAATGTGCACACGCGTCTTTCTGTCACAGTGTAAAAATATCCCTGTACGCTACGAGGTTGTCCTGGCAAAAATGGGTTCCTGGCTACTTCACTAAGGTTACAAACGTGGTGATTTTTTGTTTTATTTTTGAAAGTTTTCCATGGTAAGTTGAGCTGCTTTTGACAAAAAAAAAAAAATCCACTACCATGTTTTCAACATTTTTGTTGTGAACACCCAATCAATTAAAAAAAATAAATAAATACTATGAAAGTTTGCAATTAGAACGAAGCAAAGAGTCCAGGAAAGTCAACGTTTTATGGTCTATGTAGACCACCAGAGCAACAGAGGACTCTACATAAATTGTAAAATATTGTGGAGACCACACAAGTTTTTTTCTCAATGTGATGGAGGAGAACACTGAATTGTTTCAACATTTTCAGAGGTCAGTTGACATGAATCTTACCAGGCATATTTATTATAGTTTTGGCTTGCAACAGACCTGTCTGTTGAGATGCTACAATTGAGAAATTTTGACTGAAAACTGCGGTAGTAACCCCACAAGACCTGGGAAGCACAAGTTCCTTTTTACTTGGTAGCATTAGGTAGAGTTCAGTAGTGATCATTTGAAATTGTACCAACTGCAAATGGTTTTGACTCCAGATTGCACAATGTTTCTAATTGGGTTTTTTCACTGACTTCTTAGCGTATAGTCGTCGAATAGAATTACACCATTACCTTCAAGTTAAACAAAACACAGGATGACTTTCCACAGTGTTTTAATACTATACTATGCTATGGCACCACCCCCTCTCCCCACAAGGTAGAAGACGAATGGTTTAAGTTTTCTTTTTTTTGACATGGTGTTGCTAACAAATATTTCTGTAAAGAAATGTGACGCAGTAGAACAGTATGACAATTTTTTGCCTGAAATGATGACCAGGAAGTGGAAACTGAGCTACAACCTGATCACCTTAACTGGCAGCCTTCAAACTAACGGTCATATCTTTTATTTATTTTTTGTCCAGAGGAAGATAGATTTTGTCAGTTCTCTCCCCAACTTTGTTTAATCTGCACCAGAAACTCTTCACAGCATCAGTCAAGTTGTGAGGAGGTTCAGGCTGAGTTGTTGAATCATGGAGAGTCAGCGCCCCAGGCACAGTGCATCCAGTCAAGTAAATAATTAAGACTGCATTCAGTACTTACTGTTTAACTTCTCCAGCTGTTAACAGTAACCATTGAGAGACACTCTTACCAGTCCTGTTCAAGTTCTACACAACAATCTTGAAGGAGAGATTTGGGTGTTTGAATTGTTGGCTCCTTCGATCTGAACATAATAGGCAGATGTTTTGTGTTTCACTTTAAGTGGTTTTAAAACTTGTGAAAATAAGTATTTTAAAGGTCTTGAGAGCCATGATGACTGAATCGTCTTTGGGATTCCAAAGATAGTGGTTAAAACACCAAAGATGCATGTATTTCAAGTACAGACTTAGGATGTGGTTTGACACATTATTGGCAGCAGGTAGTGACTGCCTGACTTTGAACGTAGTAAAAGACCAATATAATCAATGACCACATGTTCAAATAGCAGCAATTCCTTCGAACCTTGTTAGGTTTACCAGTTATTTGGCACGTGGGACATGTTTTCATATAACCGGACATATCCCATTTTAGACAATTCCGAAGGAAAATCCTGAGGATGTACTCGTGCATTTACCAGACACTCCTATACCCTGATGGGTCATGTAATGTCCTCAGCAGCTTTCGTCTTAATTTCTCTGGTAATTGTTATAGGTAATCTGGAGTTACCTATGAAGATTTCAGCATGGGGAAGCTGTTTTCTCACCAACAAATGAAATTTCATCAAATATTTTCCCTGCAGAGGCGGCACGGTGGCTCAGTTGGTAGAGCTGTTGCCTCTCAGCAAGAAGGTTGCCGGATCAAATCCCGGCCCGGGGAC
>JARVJO010000039.1:3443606-3455871 GCA_031762555.1 Cynodonichthys magdalenae
TTGGCTGATTAGAAATTAAGTGTTAACGAGCAGTTGGACAGGTGTACCTAATAAAGTGGCCGGTGAGTGTATGTTGTGTACTTGGAGTCTTTAGGAGTGCAGAAAGTTAGAATTTAATCTCTCTCGATGCTACAAAGATAACTTTCTATTTAAAATTTTTTTTGGGGGGGGTCATGTTTTTCAACCCGTTCAGTTTTTTGGAACTGTTATGTCAAATTACTTTCGACAGAACTTCTAAACAAGGTCTTAACTTACCAACTACAATTTCGTCGTCTTCATTCTTCTCTCACTCTGGATCAGACTCTGGCTCCAAAAGGGTGGATGGACAAGTTTTCCATTGATGATATCTTTTCATCATCAATTGATTTGTAAAGTGTATCTGTGCTCCAATATAGATGTAAACCCCTCTATCAAAATAGAATGGACTTCTCTGATAGCTGGAAGTAGGCGGGGTGTGAAGTGCCTTCATTTGGATTTAAAGAGACAGCGTCAAGACAAGCTGCTTTGAGACACATCTCAAAAAAGGGGTGAAAGAGTAAGAGCAGTAAGGAGGTATTCAGACCAAAGCATTGCAGTTCCCTTTTATAAAGAGCCCAACTGAATGATTTAAATGTGAAAAATGATCATCCTATCATCAAAATTCACCAAACCTAATAGTTAGACATACTGTATTCCAGTTGTGATCCTCTTTGGTAATTTTACCAATCATGTCAGGTTTTAAAGATCCTTTATTATCGTTCAAGTCAGTTTTCTGTTTCCATGTGTGCTTATTGCATAATGGAAAAAAATGTTAGTACTCATGACGGTCTCATTGTTATTGTTTACTGCGTCCTTCTTTCAAGGAATCTTAGGGGAGGAAAAACGCAAGAGTCCAGTATTTTTGGCCTCAAGTGGTTTCCACTTTGAAATCAGCTGAAGCATTTTAATTCCTTTAAACTGGACATAGGGTTTAAAAGGTGAAATTGCCGTTTAGCTAAGTGCAGGGAGAGGGACAAGCTGAAGAATTTTAGGCCCGTCAGGGAGTGACCCTACACCCGTAAGTACAGTCTCTGTCTTCTTTTCTAATGTTTTTCTAGCTCATCTCTGACTGCCTCTTAAATGTTACATCACCAGACTCGTGGTGGGAGCTTTCTCTCTCCTAAGCTGTGATCTCACACACATACAATGCACCTCTGAAACTTTATTTTCATTGGATGGATGAAGCTACAAATGTCCATTGATGGTTACTCTGTTTTTACTTGGTGGGGGATGGGATGATGCCAGGTTCAGAGTAGTGACTCCTTCCTTAATGTATAAAAATTAATCACATAATCATCATGCACTGTGCCCATCTCTGTGTTCCTAAAGATGCAACGATACTCAGTTTGGTGCATACTTCGGTTTCTGCACCATGATTTGGTACAAATTTAATAAAACAGGAAAAAAAGGCAAAACAAATCCTAGATGTTTTTTTCCTCCTATTTTTTTAATAATAAGAGTGCCTCATGAAACAAACAAAAAAAAACATAAATAAAACATTGACACACTTTCTCATTTTAATATACTCAGAGTTCACCACTTGCTGTTACGGAAACGAGTAGTGGTTTTATATATTCAGCTCTATTAATTTTACTGAAGCTCTGCTACCAGAATTGTTAATGTCTTACTGCACAAATAGCACATGACATGTTTGAGCCGTTGTTTTCTTATCTGGTTTTCAAAGGAAACTGCAGCAACATCCTGTGTTCTGAGCTTGTGTGCACAAGTTCACCACAACTGCATTAATAGAAGATAGTGCTAAGGAGCCAACCACAATGGCTAGGTCAGAACCAAATGGAAGTAAAAATAAAATCTCTGCTTGTCCCTAAAAGGAAGTTTTGATCAACAGTCTCAAATGTGTCACAGTTTAGGATCTTAGAGTCTGAGTTTTGAAAACAATTTACAAAAGTATGTATACTTTATTATGTCAAAAATCTGCCTTTCTCTGTCACTTTAAATTAAAAATTGTTGATAGTTAGTGACTGTGATCATCATGTTATTTAGGCCAATACTCAGAAAGATGTTGCCATTTTCTTTAGGAAGATCACTCCCTGCTATTTATTATAAATATTCTTTGGGGTTTTCTTTTTATGTATCTTTGTGGTTTCTTCCAACCATTTAACCAAGTATGCAAACCCTTTTTATTTAATATCCCTTTTCATAATACAAAGAACTTCAAAGGTAAGGAAAAGTTTTATGATCATGGCATTAATGGTAAACACTTTTATTATTTGAATACCAAAGTTGTGGTTCATTGGATGGCACAACTTTGGTATTCAAAACTTTAGACCAGAGTCAAAATGATTCACTTACTCAGGTAGAAATAAAATAAATGATGGCTCAGTTGGTTAACCATCCTGACACTGTTTTAAAACTCTTCTTATTAAAGTAATGTTTTCACCATTTTAAAACTTTTTTTTTATAAATCTTGTTATAGTGTTTTGAACAACCTCAGTTTGGAAAAAAGCATTTCATTCTGACAGGACTGATGAGTTAATGGCTAGTCTGAAAGCAGCCAAGACCAAAGTGGTTTGCTGCCTGCTTAATTTAACCCTGTTATTCAAAATTTCAAAATAGTTGATGCAAATATTTTTTCTTGTTTATTTATCATTATCAAGTTTGCGTTCCATGTTTTTATTTTTTGCACAAAATTGTATAATTTTTTTTGCAAGCACAGACATTATTAGCTCATCAAAACAGACAAAGTGACACATTAAGGTACATTTGTATAGTTTTAAAATGACTCAGTGCATTTTAAAACATTTTGTTTAACACGTTTTCATCCTTGTCAGTTTTGCATTATATGAAGGAAGTGACTCCAGGCTGCAGTGGGCGTGCTACAGCTAGCTGCTGTTGCTATTTGTGCTTGCAAATAACCCTAGAATTCTATTTAGATAATTGTGTATTGAGAAATTTAACTCTAATGTAAGGGTTTAAAAAAATCATTTGCATGAACCACCATAAAATTTTAATACTGAAGCTGTTTAAAGTTGGTAAAAATTCCTTCTGGTCCTGGACTCAGCTATTATCCCGTTAGTCCTGTCACAATGACTATTAGAATTAGTGTAGAACTTTTTCTCTAAGCTGAAGTCTTTTTAAACGATCTCCACAACAGGTAAGATAGGAAGTGTTCATAATGTCTCCACAGAACCCTACTTCAAAAATAAAGCTTGAGCTTAAAATAAGAGAAAACGTTTAACGGGGACTTTCACTCGTGATGTCATGCATATTACATACATACATTATCTGCAGCTCTCTCAAATGATCAGACAATTGGCGTGAATTCTACTGAGAGTCAGCGTTAATACTGTAACAGAATAAAATGTTCCAAGAGAAAATATTGACCCATCCAACTTCAGGAATTACTGTAAAAATCAGTTGAAAGGTTGGCTGGAGGGTCGAGGTGTTCAGAGTGACAGAGTGGAAATTATAAACAGGTTGGTGGTTTTACCAGTGTCTTCCTAGCTTGCTGCATCTATCGTGTGTTTCTGTTTGTATTTTTATCACTCGAGCCACCACTTCTGCATCGTTTAAAAATGCTTAATGGGGATGTTTAAAATTTGTGTAGGAACATATGTGTGACTGACTGATAGCATGCTATGAGGAAAGCTAGCAGTAGCCTGGAAGAGAAACAATAAGGTTACTGTACCTGTTTATCAACAAAATGTAGGAATGGGATCCGGGTGGTCCAGTCTTTTACCGCCGAGAAAATGTCTGGAGCTGACATTAATGGTTGTACTTTTTTCTGGTCAAATACAGCTCATCCCATCACTCAAATCCAGCTGTTAGCTAGTGTCTTAGCTTGGGAAAAGTGATCAAAAATATGCCTTCCATGTGGGGATAACGGCTGTATCCTGAGTCACTGTTACAAGTACTGTAGCACAATGTTTTGTGGTCCTCCCAGTGGAGTTCCATGCTGTTTTCCTGAATTTATTTAAGTTTAAACACATATAAACCAGTGCAGTTCCAGTTGCTACCAGAGTATGTTTGTGCACCAGTGTTCTAAAAATAGACTGAGTGAAGGTCCCCATTGGATGCAAAATTTCTACTCCCCAACCCCCACCCCTGTGTGCAGGGTTAGTCATCAGTGTTTCAATCAGTTTGCTTTTGTGTACCTTAATAAAAACTGTGGTAACAGAAAACAAATAAATGGAAATGATTTCCCAAAGGAGCATACAGGAAGTGTTTAGAATATTTGCAAGCTTGCACCAATGAGTTTACATTTGTCTGATATAGTAAAACACTCACTTCCATCAAGCCTCCTCTTCCATGACACCTCATGCTTTCAGGGACTATGAAAGTCCAACAATAAGGTTACTTATGGATGTGGAGGGCCCAAAGGTTCCCACCTCGTCACTTCAGAAGCCAACTGTCAGATTGGCAGTCGGCTCCATTTATCATCACGACTCAGGCCGCGGAGCTGACGAAATGGTTGAAAGGCAGGTTCTGAGCATGTTTTACTGAGCCATCTGAGGACTGGATGGGAAAATGTGACTCACAAACCACATGGGAGGACATGGTGTGAAACTGTCCAAGTGCTGAGTTTCAACACATTAACATGAGGGTCAAAACAAGTCCGGGGATGGATTTATTACAAAATGAAGGCCTAGCATTCCCAACATTTAAGATCCTTTTTTAGCTGTTTTGATCAAATCTTGAAAACAATATGTGCAATCTGACAGGACATGTTAGCACCTGACTCAGCTACTGCCACATCAAATCTGAAATATTTGTAAAACTGATTAGGTGATACCCATTTTTGTGTTTCTATAGACTGTGGCGGCAATCTTGAATTGGTTATTTGTAAAATTTATTAAGTTGTAGCTAATTTCTGATCATTTTATTAAAATCCATCCATGGGTTCCTGAGATAGTTTGCTAACAGACAAGAAGAAAAGATCTTGTGCAGTGAGCAGGCTTTAAAGTCTGTATTGGGATCTACTCTCAGCTAGTAACACGCCACATTTTAGCTGAAAATCTGCTAAACAGACACAGTTGTAGTCCATTTTGTGATTCCTACAGGCAGTTGGCTGTGGTGGCCATCTTGAATTGAGTTGACTCCAAAATGTATTTAGTTGTAGCTGCATATCCGGTGATTACTTTCTGAGCCTTTCATTCAAATCTGTTCTGGGGTTTAGGAGAAATTTTGCTAACAGACACATGCACAAAGAAAAAAGCAATATCACCCACCTTTTATGTTTCGGTATAGCTGGCGATAAAAATCCACCGATACTTTGGAATACCGAGTATTTGGAGGAAAACTAAAGAAGTGGACCTGAGAATCTTCCAGTCTGAGCTTGTAAACATGAAAGTGTGTGGGAGGGTTTGAGTTTGAGCAGCGTCTGGATGTGCGTGGGTGGGACGTTAAAAGAAAGGCGATGAAAGGGAGAGAAGCTCCTCCACACATGCATGCTGTACAGTAACTCCACGGGTGAACCTGTGCCTTTTTAACACAGCAGGGATTTCTCCACGCTGATCTCAGCAAGTCCATTGCTTCTATGACTTTGCTGGAGACTCCAATATTCATGAGGCACTCTTGCTTTTTTTTTTTTTAAAGCCTTGTCTTCCACAGAGGCCTTTGAAGAAGCGAGTAGAAGAGAGGTCAGAAGAGGTACTGCGAGATGAATTAGCCTTGGAGTCAAGGGTCGACCTATGGCATCTGGTAGAGTTTGTGTCAGCACGTTTTATTTCTGCTTTCTGTCTGTCTAAAGTCAGGCTGACGAGAAGACAAACAGCAGATAAACAATTAGCTATGATAACAGTGTGATGCTTATTGGTGCAGAGACTGAAACTAAACTGTTAAAGATAAAAGAAGGAAACACTAGCTATAAGCTAAAATATGCAAAACATGTATATATAAATATTTTTTTTTGTTAAGAGACAGAGTTGCTACAATTAAAAAGGGATAGAGATGTTTATAAAACCTAAAATTCGAACTAGTTTAAAGGAACGATTTACTTCAGTCTAAGGAAAAAAATTGTAGAATAATCTGGAGAATGGTGTCAAAAGTGCAGGATAGATGTATAGGTTTAGGAGAATGGTAAAATCTGGTATGTTGAAGAAATATGAAACAATATAATGTGTATCCTTAACAATTGTCAGAGAAAGATTTGATGTTTACTTTTTGTTTACTTTTTCTTTTTTTCTTTTGATTATTTTAATGGAAAAAAGGCACAGATATTACAAGAATTTTTCTTCTTTCTGCTGCCTTTAATTTAATTTTATTTGTATTTTTTTTGTACATTGAATTTGCTTTGTTTTAAAATGAAATGAATAAACTGAAATTAATAGTAGCAACACACTAATTAAAACAAAAGTAATAAAATGATAGCTAAAAACATTAAAAAGCTTGCTAAAGCTAAAAGTATTAAAGGGTAGCTAAAGGTAAGCTTAAAGTAACAAAAGATAAGCTAAAAGGATTTGTGCTTCAGGGGCAGAGATAAAGATGCCAGATCACCTCTCTATCAGCCACTCAGCATCCAGGGTGAGCAGGTGGAGTCTTTTAGATATCTTAGAACAGAAATGGACCTCTAGCTGTCTTTTAAAAAGCACATCAACATCTCCACCTGCTGAGGAAACTGCGATCTTTTCATATTAAGACAGACATTTTAACACTGGTTTATAAATCACTCATTGAATCCATCATCACCTTCAACATTTTATCCTGGTACAACTTTCTCACTGTGAAACACAAAAATAAACTGTTACGAATCAAAAACCAGGCCAGCAAAATAATCGGTTCACCTCAAACCTCCCTTTCTGAACTGTATAACTGCTCTGTGATGAGGAAGACCACCCTGATCACAGAGGACCCTTCTCATCCCCTCCATCACTCATTCCAGCTGCTCCCGTCAGGCAGAAGGTTTAAAGTTCCTCTGGCCCGGAAAGCAATAAACAAAAAGTCATTTACTCTGCTTGTAATGTCCACTTTGAATACTTTTAAATAAGAACTGTACTGTAATTGATTGTAACAGTTGCTTTTAACAGTCTCTTTTATGTGTTTTTAATGTGTTTTTTATGTATTTTGAGTGTTTTTATATGCTCTTGTTATTCTATTCTGTTCTATTCTGTTCTATTCTATAAAAGCAGCTTAGTGTAAGATAAAATCAGCTAAGTATAAGCTAAACATAACAATAAACTAGACTAAAGCTAAAAGAAACAGTAGGCTAAAATGTAACAAGGATACCTAAAAGTATCAAAAAGCTTGCTAAAAGCAAAACATTTTAAAGGTTAGGTAAAAGTTAAGCTAAAAGCAGCAACAGGTAAAGCAGCTAACAGTAAGCTATAAGTAGGAAATACTAAGCCTAAAGTTGCAAAAAGCTAAGCTTAAAGGAACAAAAGCTAACTAAATGCTAAAATTTCCAAAGAATAGCTAAAATTTAGGGATATTAAAAGACTAAACAAAAGTGGAAAAAAAGTATCTAAAAGTAGCAGAATGTTAATTAAAAGCCTAAAATATCAGAATAGTAGCTAAAAGTAGCATAAACAAAAACAGCGAGTTGGACAGAACTGAAAATATCTGTTTCTCTGTCATGAAAATAATTGTATTTTGAAAAGTATAAATGTTTCACTCATAGTACCACTGTCCTGCATGAATGAGCTGAATATTTTGATACATCAACAGCTAAAACAGGATGCATAGTTAATCTGGTTGCTAAATACATAGAAACATGAAACAACAGTGTCTAAAAATTAGACACACACAAATGCACACTCAGGTTGGGCTGAAAAACAGCTCTACTTTTCTCTAATTAGAAATCAGGAACCAGATTAGCCCATCCAGCAGTGTCTTCTGTTGGCTCTGAGCTGTGTTTTTTTTCCCTCTCCACACATAGTACACACACCTTGTACACACACACACCTTCGGCTAACAGACCTTCCACCTCTGGCTGCAGCTGCAGCACCGGTACGCCTGCATCTGCCTTTCTTACGTAACCCTGAAAACGAAGGCAAGAGGAGCAGCAGGCTGTCTCTGTTTTTATGTGCCGGCTTTCATCGAGCCTCAGCAATGCCCAGGGGTGCGTGTTAAACCCCGCAGACTGCGCACTGGAACATACATAAAGACAGAGGGGCCCTCAGAGCAAAACCACACAGCTCCTTCTTCCTGAACCATCCATCCATCCTCATCGTGCTTAAAGCGGAAATGAATAGGCTGATGTGTCCGTCTTCTTTCCAAAGAAATGTTCCTTTGCCTCTATCTGTGTTACACACTAATGCACAGAGCTGGGGGGAGTTGACTTTTATTGAAATGAATGAATCCTTTTTTTGGATTACAGAGACACAGTTAGAGCAATGCTTCATGAGCAGGCGACGCACTAATGGAAGTCACCATCATCCAATAAAATGTCAAGTCCAAATATTTCCAGTAGTTTTTCACCGACAGCAAACAGTCTCTCTTTCTGAACGGATTGTAAGCATGCAGTGTGATGTAACTGAGCCTCATTACGGCCCAATAACGTGAGGACTTGTGGAACAGTAGATTTTTCCAGTGGGGGTTAAAACGAGTGCACCTGCCCTGATGAATATTTCAGCAGGTCAGAGCGAACAGCTGTAACGCCTGAAAATTAGAGCCAGGCTTTTTGTTGGCCTGTTGGCTAAGTGAAGCAGGAGAGTTCAGGAGGTCACGCTGGCTTCAGAGCAGCAGCTAACTAGTTTCATTAATAATTCATCTGACAGATACATTTGGGATTAATTCAATTCAGCTCACTCACCTGGTGATTTTATGGCGAGGTCGCTGTGGAAAATTGTTGTAATGATTTTACAGATCATAATTTTTTGGGTTATATCGATTGAAGAAATTTAGAAATATTTCTTACAGCTCAGAGTACATGTTGTGAATAACTCTCAGCTACAGCCACATTACATTTTATTTTAAATCCGTTCCTTGGTTCATAAAATATTTTGCTAACAGGACATTCCACAGAGGGTATCAGCATTCAATAATTGACTTTCTAAAAGAAAAACAAATAATAGAGCATTATGAACTCTAGGAAACATTTTAAAAGCTAAAAATCAGAAAAATGAGGTTTAAAACTTAAATAAAAGTTACAAAGACAGAAAACTAAACAGAAACTAGCAGCTATAACATAAAATATTAAATGTAGCAAAACCACAACTAAAAGCAGTTTAAAAAAAGAAGCTAAAAGCTTAAATTAGCAAAATAAAATACAGTAAATTATTCAAATAGATAAAAGCCTAAACTTGCAAAACTAAAGGTTACATAATCAAAACGGTAGCTAAAATCAAAAATGAACTAAAAAGAACGCAACAGCAAAGAATTGAAAAAACTATACTTAAAAGCTAAAACTAGCAAAATCACAGCTTAGTTATATTTAAAACAGTAACTAACAGCTAAATGTAGCAGTCCTGTACTGAAAAGCTAAGATTAGCTAAACCAAAGCTAAAATGAGCCAAACCACAGCTAAAGGTTAGACGCTTTAAAACTGTACCTTAAAGCTAAAATTAGTGCTTTGGTTGCTAAAACCTGAGCATAAGAAGAAAAAACAGAACTGAAGTAGATTTTAGAGAACAATGTTTCTGAAGTATTCAGAAAATCAGAGATCTCGATTAATTTCTGTAAAAGATATCTTGAGTTAAAATTTCCCAAAAAATATGAAAAGCTACGAGCTCTAAAACTAAAAGCACATTTTTCCTGATGAACATTTTGGGTAAAATAGCACAAAGTATGTGTAAGAAATTTGATTGCAAAAACGCCTGTGGAAAACACTCTAAACAGAAAAACTATTGTGTGAATGCTAAATCAGCACATTGGAACATTAAACAAGAACGATTTAAATATTTTTTATTTGTATGAATTAATATTTTTACTACCTGCTCTAATATCAATCAGCACTAAATAAAGAACCGATACTTTCCTCTATCCCCATCATTCAGTGATGATTGCTGGTAATGCTATATCATTATCACCTTTTAGTGCCATTAAATCAAGTGCAGCCAAGAACCTCTTGGCCTGGTTCAGCACCTGATGGCCTTTGTTTGCCCCTCTCTTTTGTTTCCCAGTCTTCATGCCCAGGAATGAGTCTGTAAACGTTGGTCTGTGGTTGCCCCACACCTGAGCTGAGTTCTGAGCACACCTGTCCTCACCACGTTACAGCTCCTTCATTATTCAGCTGCCATCTCGGGTGACTCATCATAAATACTCTGTTATCGTTACGGATCCCATGTCTCATTAGGGCTCCTCATCTGTTGTTGCTTCTATGACTTTGGTGCCCTCAACTTACGGATCCATCATTCATTCTTGAGTTCTTGTGATTGGTCCCTGTTGAAGACAAAGTGCCTCTCTGGATACTTTAGACACGTCGCTTAGTGGTGGAGAATTTCACCAGGACACCTTTTCCTTCTCAAGGTCTCCCAGTGGTCTCCTTGGTTACCATAGATAATGTACACCCCACTTACTTGCAAAGGTATGCTTTACAGGCCTGCTGTGTGGGTGGTGGGAAGGTAGTGGACTTACAATGTGAAACTGAGCTCAAGGAATGTCAAAAGTAAAATGATATTTTCTGTGCTACATTTCTGATCCTTCATAATGGAGGTGTAACGGTACACGGTATTAGTGCCGAACCATCATTGGTAAAGACGTCAGGGTCAAACAAAAGAATACGTTAGTCACGGGCAATCACCACTCTCATCTAGAAGAGGATGTACAAGTTTTAGTTGCTTTTTGCCAACTGCTGCTTGAGGAAAGTGCACTTTACACCAAACCAAAGCAGGGCGTGGCTGTTTAGATGGAAAACAGAAGTTTAAAAAACTGTTTTAATCAGCTGTGTAGGAAAAATTGGAAAACTAAACATCCAGTATTTGGTATTTGCTTTGCTATGCTGTTGTACTCAATCTATACCAAACCCCAAAAACAAGGTACATACGAACCACGATTTATGTCTACTATTACACCACTACTGTACTTCATAAACTGCACTGACTTGTGTTGACCAGGCAGCTGATGAAACACATTATCCAGTTTACCTAGTTTACTTCCACACATTTGAAAGTCTATTTTATGTGTCTCTGTTTCATAGAGTCGGTACAAAAGATTTGACTAGAACAGAAACCAATGTATTTTAATGTTGTCACATCCCTCTTGTTACTTTTTTTGCAAAGGTTTTTTTGCCATTTGGTATAAATCACCATTTATCAATACAAGAGCAGCCTGGGTGGAGTGGATGACTGCAATACATCTTACCACAAACAGTTTCTGGCATTTCTGCATTGTAGAGCTCAGCCCGTTTTGGTCTGGGTTCACGTGTACGGGTCACACTCAGCCCAATTTTAGGAACCCAGAGATCTGTGGTTCTATTCAGTCTGGGATGCTCAGCTGACGTCAGCTACTGTTGCCCATTGATTTGTTCTCCAGGGTTCAAGTTTACTTGAATTGTTTGCAACAACTAACATTTTTTTTCATATGGGTTCAACTATACAACAACTTTAGCAAGCTACCAAGCAACAACAAGGCAACATTAGCTATCATTAGTTACTGACCGTCGTCTTGCCCTTTCATCTTCAGCGTTATACTGCTGGATGGTCCGGTATAGCCTTTGGTACCTTTCCTACGAGCTCAATGTTGTCCATTGTTGTGTCGCAAATAGAATAAAGAAGACTCACACATTTTTAATAAAATGATCCATTTCCCACCCACATCACCCACTCTGCTCAAAGCAAACACAACCCAAGCAGGGATAGAGTAAGGCCAGTCCAGCTGTGCCTGGGCCTTACAATGGAAAAATGCCTTTACTGTATACAGTTTTAACCTATCAGTTTCCAGGTCAAAATCAAAAAACTGAGCTTTGTTTAAAACACAGACTTTTTACAGAAATGCACAAGACGGAACTACCTGTATACATTTTGCCATAGTCTTGATATGTAGATATTTTAATCTTAAACAACATTAGCAAAGTTAGGAGTGAATTGTTGCACTGGAACATTTTCAAGTAAAGTAGGATATTTTGAGTCTTCACTTCGTAAAACATCACGAAGTATTATTGTAAACCAACAATAATTGAATTGTGCAAAAGAAGCTGCCTGTAATTACACTGATAAACTCACTGCAAATTAACACCTAATATTATGAGCATAATGAAACATTTGGGGGATAAATGGTAAAATGTATCCCTGAGCGATTGTTGAAAACTGACGCGGAGCTTAAAGGACTGTGACCTACACTGATGGTCATGTTGCACTGTGCCCTGTGGAAGTTGATATTGGTAGCCGTTTGTTAAAATGTGAGCCACTTG
>JARVJO010000039.1:3469571-3487993 GCA_031762555.1 Cynodonichthys magdalenae
CCGGCGCCGCCCCGATAGTGCTCCGGTCTCAAGCTGCATGCATGAAGAACAGAAAACAGAGAGAAAGAAGAGATGGCAAGCCCCAGACATTTACCACGAGCAAATGGAACTGGAAGGAGTTCCCCAAATGCTTTTAGTCTGAAGATTACAGGGATAGTTGTTGTTTCCTTTGTTTTTTTTATTTTACTCGATGCTAAACTGATCTTCAGGGGGGAGGGGGAACGGAATCACTAACCATCGTTTTTCATGCAGACATTTTTTGTACATTTTTATATATTTTTCCTGTGTGGACAGAAGAATATTTTATTTCAACATTCAATTATTTTCTATACAGAAACAGTATGAATAAATGAACATTTTTTAAAGAGGTAAGTAAAACTTTTTTTTTTCTTTTTTTATTCTTTTTCTTCTAAGAGGGGCAGGATGGGGCAGGCAAGCTTCACTTTGCAGTCATCATCTGTACAAACTCTGCAGAGACAGAGAGAGGACAATCAGGTCATCAGGTTTACCACTCTGAGCTTTCACCTGCTAAATTGTTCAATGCTTTATTCATTTTTTAATCAACTTCAGCAGGTTCAGAACACATCCTAGTTGCTGTCCTTTGTCAAACAGCTTCCACATTCATCTCATTAAACCCATTTGATTAAAAAAAAATAGATGAACCCTTTGATGCTCACACAAGCTAAAACAATAAAAACCACAGGATTTTATTGTTCGTAGGTACAATAATGACGTAAAAAACTTTTAGCCAGGGCTGATGGACTCTTCATAAACAGCCTTTCAGAAAATGTGTGCTGAGGGAGCGGCAACAGAAAGGACGATTAAAGACTTCTGGAACACTGATGCTCGTCTCTCATTAGAACGCTGAATAATAAACATGGTGTGGAGAGCTTGTGGCCCTCAGAGAAAAACACAGCTCAGAAAATGAGGTGTTCTGCTCCCTCCTCATTTGAGAAAAGCTTCAACTCTGGCCTAGAAACTAAACTAAAAGCTACTAGAGCTCCAAAAGCAGGGGCTTGATTTTATTTATTTATTTTTTACCTTCGTAGTTGACCTGTCCGTCTCCATCGATGTCTGCTTCTCTGATCATCTCGTCCACCTCCTCGTCCGTTAGCTTCTCGCCCAGGTTCGTCATGACGTGACGGAGCTCTGCGGCGCTGATGTAGCCGTTTCCGTCCTGGAAGTGGGCAGGACCAAAAGAGTGAAACGATGGAAAAAAAGCACAACTTGTTTGACAACTAGTCTAGCGTAACAGAAACGTGAGTCATCTCACCTTTATGTAATCCCCCACCACCATAGTATTCTAATCTTTTGCCATACAGAGAGCACATAATGCAGTACGAATGAATTTAATGAATTGTGAAACCCTTAATTAAAACCAACTATACAGTCATAGCTTCAAAATTTTATAAGTTTGAACACTTTTTTTCCTTGGCGAACAAAAAAAAAAAAGAAACCTGACAATTTCCCCTCTCGCTCCCTGCAGGTTTTTTATTGTAATTTCTATGGTCACTTTAGTAGGAGTTGGAACAAAATATCTTTATTTCTATTATAATAAAAGGGGAAACATTCATTCCACACATGATTTTAAGATACAATCAACTGTTTTAATAGATTTGTTTTTCTGACATTTCTTCATGGTTCTTGAGAAGTCTTATTTTACCTTGTCAAATACTCGAAAAGCTTCACGGATCTCCTCCTCACTGTCTGTGTCCTTCATTTTTCTGGCCATCATAGTCAGGAACTCTGGGAAGTCGATGGTTCCGTTACCTGCAAGAGGTGATCAACAAGGCACATTTAAGTCACACAATTACTTTAAAAGCCAACTCTGACAAGCTGAGAATAGAAACCAGCATTTGGCTGATGAGAAGCACCAACAAAAACATTTTTTCTCCCTCCTGTTTGACAGTAATATTTAAGGAGGACAGTTTTGCTCCTCCTGACTTCAGGGCAGCAAATTGAGATGGCGTAATTGCCGCGAGAGAAGCCCTCAAAACATCTTCGTGTCCACCATCACACAGTGATAAACACAGCGACTGCAGGCTGAGGGGATTGTATGCGTGTGTTCCTCAGGGAAGCCCTGGGAAAATCTCACACATTACATGTAAAGCTGCAGGACCGCAGAGGAAGACCTCATGGCCAGTCATCCATAATGTAGACATTTAGTTTCCAGCACATCTCGGCCTTTAAGGGCCCCGCATGAATCACAAGCTCCTCTTTTCTGGTGGCCCAGAGAGGAAATAAAATCTGGAGGGGAGTGTGAGAGAGGAAGGGGGTGGGGTGGACGTCAGGGCACTTCAAACCAGATGATCCAACCCTCATCACAAAAATTCCTCCCCAAACTGTTTTTTTTTTGGTCCTCATTTCCTGCCTCATCTTGACTCAGGGGTGGCGCTTCATGTGGCACAGACAACAACTGCTGTAGGATCACTATCCATGTAGCTGTTGTCACAACAGGATTAGAAGGGGATCAGACCTTCTTGATGATGAAAGGATCTGTGAGCCTGCTCACCTTTCTCAGCAAAAAAAAAAAAAAAAAAACAGACAAAACAAAGGTGGTTTGTTTCTGGAGAGCTGACCATCACATGACCAGGTGGGAACGCATTCACTTGAACAAATCACAAGAAATGCGTAGTATTGGGGAAATAGGTCAGGGACACCAAGGGTGAAAGCCCTGTAAGGATTAGCCCTGCGATGGGATTGCAGGCAGATTAACCAATGTGAGCACACGCCTTAGAAATACAGATAAAGAGCCGACGGAAAAGTAAGTGGATGTGTGTGGAAATAAAAAAAAAGAATGATGTGATGGGGCAGATGGCGATCTCGTGGCCAGAGGTAACAGTCTAAGGAGCTGTTATCTAACGCAGTAACATCCGGCAGCATCGAGGAAACACATGCTGCCACTGGAGGGAAAAAAAACAACAATCTAAACCAGGGGGTGGGGGGTGGAATTCAACGCTCAGCTGAGGTTTGTGTGAGTGAAGGAGGATGACTGAGAAAATGGAAGGGAAAAAAAGGAAAAAAAAAAAAAAGAAAAGAGGGCAGAAGGAAGTGAGTGGGTGGTAGAGAGGGAGATGGGAAGTGGAGAGAATATAAGGGATGAACCGAGTGGGAGATGGTGCGATCACACATAAGAGGTGCTGACGTAAACTATAGACGGCTGAAGCGTTTCGGCGCACTGGTCATCATTTTATTCCCACATCATAACCTCCGTCCTGGAACCCGGGGAGAAGAGCTGCATTGTGTAATGATGGGTGATGTGGTGGAGTTTTAACTCATCTTATATTAGCCTCAGATATTTATATTAAACAATGAAGCTCTTGCATCACGTGTAAAGAGTAGGAATCTGTGATAAAGCCCACCCTGGCTCCATGATTTCTTTCAACAGCTTTCTGTCTGCCCTCTTTCCTCTACTGCATCCATTTTAATTCTTTGCCCCAGCATCCTTGTTTGGTAAATAAAGCTGATTTTCAACGGGCCAGCTGACATCCAATGGCTGCTGATGTGGGTACTGGATGTGCGGAGCACAGAGGGGTCTTATGTAACCACTTTTATTTTCCATTACTAGCTTCATTGCTGTCTGACCTAGATTGCATCAGCCAAGGGAGGCAGAGGCAGAACAAGGGGATGTTGGTGTGTGTGTGGTGACAGTGAGGATGGAGAGTGCATCTTTCACTAAAGGGGCAGCCAAACCGTGTTGCAATTGATTTCTACTGATCAATATGGTCCCATTACGAAATCCTATAAGCTGACAGAGCAGCACGGAGGTACAGGTTCATCTGACAGCTAACATCCCAAGGACGATGAGTGAGTGTGTATGTGAGAAAACAACTTTGTAGCTTCGACTTCTTTTCTGAAACAGACACTAAGACAGAGTAAACAGAAGAGAATGACGAGCCCTCGGCAGGACCAGTAACACAGAGTCCTTAACACACAAGGCTTGTTGTGAAACCTCCACCTGCTCATCCATAACTTAGATGGAGCTGAACACACATACTAACTGGACTGTTGATACAAGAGGATACATCATCTGACAATAACGGGCTGCACAGTTGGCTTGGACAGCTGGCAGAAAGAAAATGGAGGGAGATGTCAACAACAGTGGTGATGTGTTCAGAGATGGGACAATAATGGATGCTGAAGCTAATCCCCTGTGCGATTGTAACGAGGGCTTTAACACTAAAGTCATGAAACAACGTAAAATCAGGGTTGTAATCCCCTTCAACACACCATTAGAAATAAATTCTTAAACCTACTCCTGTGCTTTGTCAAGAAAATTGGGTTATGCTTGTTTTTATTTAAGTCCTGTAGTTTCTGGTCATTTAGTTGATTAAAAATGAAGCGTTGCAGGAGAGGATCAAATTAACCTGAATTTTAAAACCCTTACCCCTCCCTCCCTTGTAAAATCAGAGTAAATTATTGAAATCAGTGGACCATGCACGCATACACTCATTTTTACTGAGACATTTTTGGTACTCATCTTACAATGCATTGCACAGAAAACTCAGTACTGCCAGGAAGCAAGCTGTCTTGGGTGTACCCACCTACCCACACTGACTGCTGGACATGGACACCAGTGACCCGAAAAGCAAAAAGATAATAAATGGTTGGAAAATTTGACTTAATTAACATTTATCTGTGCTGCTCCTTTAAGCAAGTCAGCAGATGAGTAATTGAAAGGGCTGTTTATCCTAGAAGAGCTAACATAAAACTGTGATTTTATACATTTCTATTCTTTGAAACCCTGAAGATTGTAAATCTAAAATAGCTGAAGTTATCAGGACTTTGAAAAGTTTGTGTATAAATTTCTAGTGATGAACCAAATACGAATTGAATTAACTTTTTTATGACAGCTTCATTGTTATGTTAGCATCTATGCTAAGTGATGGTTAGCAACTTGGGCAAAACAGTTTTTTGTGACATATGTTGTGCACTCATTATTAAGCATAAAAATAAGTGTTTATATTGTATCAAGAGTCATTTGTTCTTTAGGATCGTTAAAATGTTTCAATTTTATAATCTCATCACAGCCCTCTAAATTGTAATCAAACTGAGGTGCCCACCATCAGAAACCAAGCATACTGACCGTCAGCATCCACCTCGTTGATCATATCCTGCAGCTCGGCCTCTGTGGGGTTCTGGCCCAGCGACCTCATGACAGTGCCCAGCTCTTTAGTGGTGATGGTTCCATCGCCATCCTTGTCAAATAAGGAGAAAGCCTCCTTGAACTCTGCAGGGGAGGAAGAGCAGTGTTAAGACTGCTGTAGTGCGACCACACAGACAGGTTGCACTGAAGCACTGTGGGGCTAATTGATTTCTGCTAGAGATGTAAGAACACAGGGGGTGAATTGGTTTGGGTCCGTCAAAAAGAAGTGGCGCTGACACCTGGTGGGAGTCGTATTAACATAACAAGCAAAAGCAGAAGAGTGAAAGCTGAAAAACGCCAACATATTTATTTTTCTCTTTTTTTCCCCAGTAAGATACTTCCAACAAAAAGCATGCTAGCTCTGGGGTCTTAGCACAAGCTAATTACCAACAGAGGGGCTGTTGGCTGAGAAGAAACAGGGGCTTCCAGTTTTAGAACAAAGCCCACATTTCTTTACATAAACAGAAAGGTGCCTCTGTGATTGGAATGGCTCCTAAACTTGGCTGAAAACTGTATTTATTGCGGCTTTGTAGGTTTCAGCCCTGACTCATGATAGCTGAGAATACTTCATCCCCTTATGTCCCGCTCATTTTGAAAAGCTAATGATCTGCCAAGGGAGGAGGGGGGCTGCCAAATCCTTCAATATTCTGTTTCACTTCATGTGACATGCCAGAAAACGACTAATGACTTACACAACTGCAAAACTTTATTGAGCAGAGCTGGGTGGAACCAATCCACAACAGGAGCCAATAAACAATTGCACAAAGAGCAAAGGTTACTTAGAACTGGGGGGGGGGGGGGGGATTACCTGCAATCTGCTCCTCTGTTAGTTGGTCAGCCTGGAGGTAGATACAGAAAGAGGTAGAACAAGTTACTCAACAATTCTTATTTCACAATGTTTCACCATTACATTCCTCATTTAATTACCTCCTAAAATCCCACCTCCACACAGACTGCAGTTCTCGGGACTTATTTAGGCCTCAATTAGGATCAGGGAACTAAAACTGAGCAAGACCACACTTGAAACTAAGACCTCCAGTTTGCCATAAAGCTGTTAATGATGCTGAAAAATTTATATTTGGTGAAAAAAGAAGCTGAAGTTTATTTAACAGAGTGCAAGATAAAAACTTCACTCACTCCAAAACAAGGCTCCGTCATACAAGATTGATAAGAAAATGGGTGAGGGGCTGTTCCCAGACCTGAGTGAGTATTTAGGCTAAACACCACCCTGTTGAACCTGTGCGGTTTGGTTGCCCTGCATTGGCTCCATAATGGCTGGCTGTGACTCACAGAGGCTTTAAAGCAGCTTGGAGGCTAGTTTCCACACCTCCCTAAAACAAGGATCTCACTTTAAACAACTTGAGCTGTAAAGTGTGAACACAGAACTACTGGTGCAAATGACTCCCATCCCTGCCTTGTTAAAAAAATAAATAAATGTATTTTTATTATCACTGTTAACAGCGCTCTGACATCATTGTACTCAACCTTCTCTAAAAGAACACACACACACACAGAGTTGTGTTAATGGTAATCTTCCTCCACACCAATACTTTCCATCTCCATGTTTCCCGTGAATTAGTCAGAGTTGTGCTTCAATACAAGCCCCCCACCCCCACACACTTGAGTCCATCTTGTTTCTGTGTTTACAAGAGAAAGTAAAAAAATCGTTCCATGTGTTAGAAGTTTGGGAGGGTGTGGACCCATTACATTTAGATATGTTAAGTAATAAGTACTTGATTAGTTTTAACTGAATTGACATTTAGCAAATGACCACGACTTCTTTTTTTTTTTTTCAAACAGAAAAGCCCTACTCCTTGTGGCTCAGATCCATCTGAAGCTGTGAGGGCAGTTTGTGGAAAGCTCAGGTGACCTGATTCGATAGCCTGAACGCCATGTAACAAAAGGCATGCTCATCCCCAGTTTTTATCAAATTTCACAACGGCCTCGAAATTTGGATTGGCTAGACCAAAACGGATGCAGATTTCCACCTCCTTTCTCTTCTCAGTCACCCACTCTGTCCTGCTGTGTCACTCCTGCCTCCTTTAGCATCCACCCTGCTGCCTCTTAGAGTGGACAGGGTGTGGAGTTCGGTGACTCAGTGCTATGGATCCTCCCCTGGCTTCGACCCAAAGCTGCTTGGGCCTTCTGGTGCTGCCCATTTTTATTTTCCCTTCTTCCTTTCATCCGACCTTGGTCTCAGAGATTTCCTCTCTGTGTGACTCTTTTTCTCTGAATACATGACATGCTGTTGAGAGAAAACTCCCTGTGATTCACCAGTGGCAGAGTTGTTCTCTACCAGCCTTTGAGTCTTAAAACAACTTGGGTCTGTGTGTGTGTGTGGAAGGAGGAGGTTTTTCTATTCAGACCATGTTGCATGGGGCAACAGTTCCTCAGACTACAAACTGGTCTTTAGGAGGCAGGAGGACTGGACTTTGACTCCTCTCTGTCTATAAAAGTGCAATTACGTAGGAGATGCTGAATGAAAAGTGAACTCCCAACACAAATCTTCTCTAATAATGCTTTATTAAAGTTTAATGTGTTGTTTTCTCTGCAGTATCTCCATAGTGACTGTGCAAGAAGCAGCTGTCACTCTGACAGATGGGTGTGACACACACGCGTTCGCACACCCTAGCAGAAGCACAAAGACATAGTGTCAGTGTGACACGCTCCAGTCTCCGTGGAGCAGAACAGAGCCCTGAACGCCTCGTCTATTTGGACAAAAGATGGACAGAGCAGAGAGGCGGGGCGGGTGTAAATAACACTGCACTCCTAACGCGACAGGACTAGCTTGCCATATGGCCGGTGGTGGCAGGCAGCAGGGTACTCCTCCCTTCACTGCAGACGGGGGACACTATCACCCCCGAGACATCGGCAACACAGGATGCAACGAGGAGTTGCTATGAATTATTCACTGGAGCAGATCAGATGAGCTTCAACTTACTAAACATGCATTGGTCAAACAAGAGAGGAACGGGATAGGGCATTAAGTGGGCCCTACTTATTTAAAACTTCCAATTCAATTGGGGTGGATGGTGGTGGTGGGGGTTCTGCTTCAGTGGGCCCATTGCAGCAGACGAGGGGCGTATGGCCATGGATTAAACCCCTTTCAGAGGTGCTGGTGGGCAAGGCGAGCTCCACAACAATTCCACTTTACACTCCAATTACCGCGCCGCGTTGCAACATGAAACCAGATCGTAGCTAGATACCATATGTGGGTTATTTGATCGCAGCAGAGGGAAGGAGGAGGATAGAGGGCTTTTCGACTCCCTCAGGCTGTGAGGCTTCATGTACCACATCCAGATGATTTGCGCTCTGACTTCTTACTATATGACGTAGGAAGATGGTGGAGACGGAGGCTCTGACATCTGGTGAAATCTGTTGAAACATGTTCTGCAAGTCACAGAGGCCTGCTGAAAAAACCTCAGAAAATGCAAGCTGCAATGATAATGTCTTGGAAACAGCTGTTTTAGTTGTATGTGGGGGAGGAATATGGTTAACATGTTGGTTCACAGTCATTAGATTTTTTTTGTAGTGACCTGTGCCACAAAGAGCTCCTTGGACCAGTCGTACTGCTGCTACATTTGCATAACATCGAAGAATTTGCAAATAGGCAACCAAATCAGCCCAAATAGATAACCCAGCCTGTCTGTGACGATGAAAAAAAAAGCCTTCAGAGGCTGCAGGAGAGGCGGGACTGACTGGGTCCAGATATGTCCTCTCTCTGTAGGTCCAACAGAACCAACAGCAGAAACACACACAGACTCACAATTACGGAATATGGTCAATTTCCGTTGCGGAACATTGATGGGGCGGCTCAAAACTAACAACACGGTGCAACCCATAAACACACAAATATAGGGAAATTCAATTTTCTCTGTTTGATCATCAAAGTGTCCTGATGCTGGTGGAGCTTTGGCAATAAAACATGTACAGAAACGTGTCCACCTCCTTGCCCCCCCTTGGAAAATATCAGGGCTGGGCTTTTTCCTCCACGCCTTTGCTCCAAAAGGCGGTTTTTAAAACGCACCCAGATTTACTTTATGCCCAAAGAATAGCACTATATTAACCCAAAAAATCTTGGTTCAATTAACCCCATCACATAGCGTTAAATCCACGTTTTAACCGTGCCGCACCACCTCCAACCTGATCACCGACGCGTCGCCAAGTAAATGTTCTAATTGCGCAGTTGTGAAACATGTGCGCGGTCGTTTTAGGACGTAAATGCGCTAAGTTGGACAAACATTTCGGCTTTGTGTTGGTTTGTTGAAAACGTTCAAATAAATGCACCTCGCGGGCGTTTTGTCTCCTAGCTTACAAATAATCAACGGCTGAACGTCGGCGGGTAAGAGAAAATACGTGTTATTTAAAGGTAGCTTCAAATGAATGAAGTCTCTTAGACAAAAAGCTATTTGCTTCAAAAAAGCGGAATGAAATAGTATACGTACCATGTCGGATGGGTTGTGTGCTTGTTGGTCTGTGGAGGCAGACTTGGAGTGTGCTCGGTCCTTAGATGGAGTTCCACTGGCGGATTTTAGGAGTGAGTATATCGGCCGTGGACAGAATGGAGGGGGAGTGTCTGTGTATCCCTCCGCCGCGCCAGCACTTATCACTCACTTCCTCATTTCAATTCGGAGCTGCTGCTGCAGCAGGCCTTCAACACCGCCAATCACCGCGGCCCAAACGTCTGCAGTGCATGCAGAGAGCATCTTTATGCTCGTTTTTATCTGCATGGGTGACACGCAGTTATTTTTCAGAATATTGTCCTGTACTGAGGGTCTTTTTCCCCACATGACTCCTATGAATCATGCTGCACAACAGCGAACAAAACAGTGTTGGAAAAGTATCAGGAATTGTTATTAGAATTAAAAGATCTGAGTTTGAAAAGCCAGAGTAGCTAACATTTCAAAGTATGACTTTTTATATTTTTTCTTGCTGCTATAATCACGTTACACTTTTGTTTTTCAACTTGTTCTTGCCATGCATAATGTTGCAAAAGTCAAGATAGTGCTGATAATAACAGGAAAAGCAACAAAGTAGATTAAAGCAGCAAAATAAAGTTTATTCTAAAGGATTATAGGGTCATAATGTTTTACACAAACACCCAAACAAGTAGGCACTTATAGACATAATCTATTAAACAATTTATTTTTGTAGCTTTTAGTAAATATTTAAATCTGGAAATAATGTAAAAATTCTTATAAAGCCTGTTGATATTTCTCATCACATGTTTAACTATAGATACATATAAATAAAAAGCTTTAAAGCTTTAAATCCCAAATAAATTTCCTAAAAGGCTGTTTATTTGTTTTTATCTTAAGTTCTGAACTTTCTATAACTTCATAGGCTTCTATAAAAAAAATACAGACTGTGTCTTTAAATATAAGCAGTTTACTTGAACTGCAACAGTTTCTCTGAATGGACAGATTTCCGTGCAAAATACCAACTTTACTGTCATAAAATAAAAACATAAAAGTCTATACAGCGTTGATCGATCAGCTGTTTTACGTCACTATTCTGTAAGTCTACATTTTCCTGTCACGAGGACTACCTTGCCCCCGCGGAGGAATACTTCATGTATAAAGAAGCCCAGTTGACACTGGAGAATTTGCGGTGGCTGGTATGTACCGGCGCTTCTGATTGGCTACTGCGGACCTGCAATATTATACTCTATGTGTCGGCTGCGTCTATTGGCTACACGAGACCTGCATTGCACCAGGCAGTAGCACTTGATGGAAACGTAATAAATATAAATACATGAATCTTAAAAAGCGGCGCAGCTTTCAGCGCTTAATTCGCTCCGTTTTTAGTACCCAGGATAATTTATAGCATCTAATTATTAGTTTTCTGGAGAGGGATAGAAATGCGACAGGTCTTCATGGGCAAATATTTGATAGGCTCGATATGGGAAGTGCGCACCTTTACCATTGGCTACTACAAGCCAAGCCAACTACAAAGCAGGGCAGGGTTGACTGCTAGTTTAGTATCCACGTACACAACACAAGTGTGTCTACATTAAGCTAAAACCTTATTGAGTCACATAACAACTGTAAGAAACAGTATTCCTGCTGGAAAAGGACACCATAACCCGGATTAGTTAGAATGACGAGGCAAAAATTTGGCAAAGTAATGCCACCAGCCTGCTTCAGTGTACCTGACTGAAGCACCACCCAGTGGACAAGATGGATAAAATACAGAAGGGTTACAGCAGCAACACAAACTCAGTATATTTAATTAAATGTCTGAAGCCGTTTAAAGTAAAAAACAAGCAGCTGAACATGTTTTTTGTAGATCCCGAGATTATATGGCATAATTAAATTTTTTATTCCCACTTCAGGAAAGAAGACATTGCACTGGTAAACCACACTCAAATCTTTACCAGTTTTTTATTGATCTTTTCCATCTCATCCAGGGTTAAACTGTATCTTAACTCCAGTTGTCGTTGGACTATAAATGTATTCCTCTGTCCACAATGCACCAGGCCCTAATGGCACCTCCTGCAGATCTGCAGGAGTACTCTGAATTTACTGAGCATTGTATCCTCACAGGGTGGTCACAAAATAAGTTTTAGGTTCGCCTTTAATGTTTTGTTTTACAAATAATGCTGCACATGCTCTGTCAGTATTTTGTAATGCATTGTGGTCTAGATATATTCATACTTACTGCCAGTTCATTGGAATACACTTAGTGCACTCTGACCTCTGGCAACATTGCATTTTGAGAAGATTTTGCTATCACAACATATAATACCAATAAAACTAATTTACAGCTGTATGTAAAAGTCAATAGAAAAGCAGGTGTAAAGAACCAAAGAACTAGACCCAAACACCAGCCTTGAATACTGGAAATACCTTTGATTTGGCCATGTAGTGAGCATGTGCATTAGTAACTGTAAAAAAGTAAATTGTGTGTGAGGAATAGGTGGGACTTATAGCCCACATCCCTCGTGTGCGGACTCTGGTCCCAAAAATGAATAATGGCATCTCCCATAAACTGGGTTTTTCTGGCTTCAGTTCCCAACCGGAAGAGACAGGTACACTTGGTCTAGTACATGCTTACATGTCAATGATGGTTCTATGTAGTTGGAACTTCATGGGTAAGGACCAAACCACCAGGTACTCGCTCTTCTCTAAACCTGGCTCCAGGGTGAGACCTTGGTAACCTTTGTCTGGGTAAGATATTGTAGTTTTTAAGTAAGATAGAATTATTTAATCAAGCTTTCATTTAACCCATTGCCCAAAAGCAAAGTGATAGGCAGTTTTAATGCATCAGGATACCAAGAAATTTTGGATGTTATCCTTCAAATTATGAGGCAACGTTTTGGGGAAGGGCCTTTTCTAATCTAGCATAACTGTTCCTGAGTGCACTAAACAAGGACCTATGAAGACATGGTTTGACGAGTCTGTTGTCCTGGACTGTACCAATCTCTGGCCTCAACCTCACTTTTGGGATGAACTAGAACAAAGATTACAGGCTACAACTTGTTGTCCAACATCAGTTCCTGACCGTTTAAATACTCTACAGAACGATTGCACAGAATGTTCCCCAAAAAACACTAGGAAATCTTGGGGAAAGCCTTTAAAGAAGAGTGGAAGCTGTTAGATCAGTTAATGTACCAACGTGACACAGCTCGTGAAGGGGTGGTCAAATACTTCTGTCCATATAATGCAACCGTTGGACATTTTTGCCACCACTAACCATGACCCCTTGCTGAGTTTGTTTTGTCCAGTTTAACAACAGAAAATATATTTTCACAAGCAAACATTGTCATTTATCATTTAATACTGGTTGATAATATATCTTATTTTAAAAAGACAAATATTTAATCAGTCTCAATACAAAACTTTGAAAATGAAAAGGAGTGATAATACTAATATTTGACTTTGTTACAACACCTAAAGACAAAATGTGGAGTTTGTGTTACATAATCAGAATGCGATTTAGAAACGCTTGACTCGGAGTCTGCCTTAAGCTGACAGGACAAACGCTCATCAGAATCCTTTTTTTAAACCATCTACAGAACATGCTGCAGCATCCGAGTTGCATTTGAAACGTGACCAATTTAATAATATGAGAAGAGTTTTGGAGAGAAAATGACGGTGCAGTAAAGCTTCCCGCTCCAGCCCTGGAGTCGACCCTGTAAAGTGGTTCGATGCTTGCTGCACAGGGGCCACTTTCTGCTGAGCACCGAGTTCCACATCAAGAGGAATTAAATCAACACTGCCATTCTCCGCGTGTCAGACTGCAGCAAGGGCAACGTGGAAGCATTTACTTAACCTACCCACTCATTCACTTTGTAGTAAATCCCTACGTGCACACAAATTCAGCAATTTCCTCTTTTTCTTGGAAGCAGCTTCTGGATTCATTATCTGATTGAAATGCAACAAACAAGGTCTTTTAATTAATTTGCATCTGTGCCATCATCAAGTTTGTGAATCATCTGGAACATTTCAAGCATTTTGTGGTGGGATGGGAAGTTTTCTGGGTCTCTGAGCTTCCTGGTCACACACACAACAGATATTTGCATCAAATAATAAGTTCATAAGATTGATCGCAGCAGCACAGGAAGAAAACACTTCAGTCTGTTGATGAGCTCAGTTTGCTGAAATCTAACAGGAAACAGATGTCATTGACACATGTAACCATTTAAAGTAAGGGACTAACACATGACTTCTTGTGTTGGTTTATTTTTATTAACTGCTTAAACACATAACGGTAACAAGGGAGTAAGAGGTTTAGCCAGACATGCACAAAATATATCAAAACTCTTCCATGTGGTGAGAAATCAGTAAGGGCTTTAAGGAGGGGAGAGAAGTTTGCGGATCAGAGGTAAAGCCCCTCCGGTGTGCCCTCCTGCTTCTTGTACAGGACGTTCTCCTTGGACTTCTTGAAGTCTTCGTTGGTGACTTTCATGCGGCGCTCTCGCAGCGCCATGAGGCCTGCTTCTGTGCAGATGGCCTGGAGGGTGGAAGGAAGGGGATGAGGAGAGGAGAGGAGGGGAGGAAGGAGGAACAAGTTTCAGACTTGAGCTGAGATTTATTAAATCTCCAAATAAAGAGAATAAAAATGTCCTGAACTAAAGAAAAATGGTTCTTGGAGCTCATCCTTTTCTTTCTACTTTCATCCCTCTATAAAAACTCAACACCACTGATTTTCACTCTGCTGCACTGCTTTGAGCTGACCCCAGATCAGCTCCATCCGGTTTCACAAAGTCCTACAACTGAACCAGGAACTGCCTATAAAAGTCAGCGTCAATTTCAGGGTCCCTACACATTTCCAATTTCAAAATTACAGCCGTTTTAAAACACAAAGGTACAGATTTTTATTCTGTAAGGTAAGCCACGCTTTTTGGGGAAAATGCTGCCAGTTTTAGTGACAAGTTTAGGGTTTAAATTGCTTTAAAACAGAACAAATCTCATTTTGACAAAGCAGATCAGATAAAATTTCTATGAAATTTCTTAGTTTCTCACAAAGTGTCTACCAAAGTCCACTAAAATTAGAATCATGTTCCTCTTTTACTCTGTTTCTTTGAGCATGTTTTACAAAATAAAAAATGAAGTCTAAAATGTTTTTACCTATTTTATCTTTTCCGCACAGTACTTCAGACACAGAAAAGACTAAAAGCAAATTTCTGCACAGTTTTCAGTTTGAAAGTCCTTATTTCTACAGACGTTAACACCAATACAATTGACATTTTTTTAAACAAGCCTTCATACATAAGCCTGTACAAAACTGCAAAAGGGAATCAAGTCTGTAAATAATCGTCCGTTTAGTTTTCAAAAAGTGTGCAGGAACCCTGCTTTCTGTCACATTCCACAAGAGGGCAGCAAAGATGAAGAAGTGATTCCACAGAGTCAACAGAGCAAAGACTTAAAAACTTAACCCTGTTAGTTTTCTCCAAATATGAAATCATGCGTCTCAGAAACAGACAGATATTTCAGAATAAAGGACTAAGTTCAGGCACAGAGACACGGTCAGAATAAATAAACTGGATTGTTGTAATTTTATCAATTACAAACATTTTTTTAAATCAAGGCCTCCTATTACGGTTGGGAATTTAGTCGACAAGAACATAAAGACCAACCAAGAAAAATAGAATATATTTGCAGGCCTGTAATTATAAGGTAAACAGTTAGAAGCTTTAGCTAAAGATTTAAAGTGATCAGGGTGTTTGTGTTGTTCCAGAGGTCATCCTGACATTTTGATAATGAAGCTCTGATCAGACTTGTCTGTTATTTCATTGGGTTTGTCTGAAAACCTTTTTCTTTAAAATCCAATAAAACCAATAAGTTATTTATTTTTTGATGCAGAGTTTTTTTGTTTGACTTAATGGAGAAACTTTATCACTTGTTTCCAATTTGCTCCTTTAACAAAAAGGTTTCAATTAAAACTACAAATGCCTCGGTTTCCATTTTCTCAAAGAAAAATGTAGAAGTTGCTCTTACCTTGATGTCTGCTCCAGATAAGTCATCTTTCGCCATGATGAGGTCATCGAGGGTGACGTCGTCAGCTACCGTCATGCGGCTGGTGTGGATCTGGAAGATCCTTCGTTTGGTTTTCTCATCTGGCAGAGGAAACTCAATCTTCCGATCGATTCTCCCTGAGGACGACAAACCCAAAGCTCAGATCTCTTTGTAGACTTTCAGATAAATAAACAGGAGATGTTACAGAGAAAAGTACTGAAGGATGTCTGCCAGGATGTAATTAATCCGTGGTTATGCAATAATGCAAACTTTTTTAATGACATCACCAAAATACTACTTGTCCTTTTATAAAAATGAACAAGAAGAAAAAAAAGAATTGTATATTGTCAAGTACATTCAATGTCTTTAAAACAAAGAGATTATAAATAATCTCTTCTGAAAGCACAAAAAAAACCTTGACATTTCAATTTCCCCAGCCTGCCATGACTCAGCAGAATGCAACCATTGCCCCCGAGTGCCAGACAGATTTACAGCACTGCAGACTTGCGAGCAGACGCAGAATTGGAAGCAAATCCAGGCCGAAGCAAAGACAATCGGACTCTAACTGACCTGGTCTGATGAGAGCTGGGTCCAGGGTTTCTATCCGATTGGTGGCCATGATCACTTTCACGTCCCCCCGGGAGTCGAAGCCATCCAGCTGGTTGAGCAGCTCCAGCATGGTTCTCTGGATCTCCCTCTCGCCACCGGAGTTTGAGTCGTACCTGGATAAGAATGGTGCTTTAAAAATGTCCAGAATCTCATTTTCTTCACAGTTTCAGGGAATTCAACGCAGAATAAAAATCCTAATACACGGTATGACTCATTTTAAGTCAAATCTTACAGAAGTTTGGTAGATCTGAGGTGGCTAAAAAAAAGAAGACAAACAGTAATTCTGTCCATCAGTCTGAAAAAAACCCTGAAGCTTAAAGGGATATTGCAGCCATTTTGAACTGGGGTTCATTAAGTATTAAACAATTAATATCTTACCTGCTGTAGATAGTTCTGAACAATCTCTGTTGGGTTAAATTCTGGCTGTACTGATAAGCCAACAGCTGATTCAAGATCCAAAATCAAAGTGGCTTGAGTCCATCTTAAAATGACTACATTAACAAAACATTTTATCGCAGTTCAACGCAAAATATATTTTAGAAATCTTTATGTTGCTGTAGGTTTTAAACTACAATTTTTTTCAGCAGGAACGTTGTGATGTCCCCAGCCTGCACATGCGTTACCTGTTGACCTGGAAATGACCACATATTTAAAAAAGGGATCATCATGTAAATTTTTAGAACAGTGATCCTCAATCCTGGTCTTTAGGGTCACTGTCTTACATGATTCCAAGCCCTGTGTCACACCATAATGTCTTAGACAACTTGTGCCGATTTATGAAAATGTCTGAATAACTCATAAAGGTTACATATTTGATCTAATCTAATTCAAGCTTAAAGTTGTTTCAGCTGTACTCTTTGGTCTTCCAGACTAGCTGTTAGCTGGTCAGTAATGTTGGTCCTAAACACCATTTGATCGATTGATGATGATGATTTGATTGATGTCATTCAAACAGCTGGTTACAACACATTCATTGTACACAGCCTTCCCACAGAAACCCACAACAAAATGGTCTGAGTATCCCTTTAAACTGCCCTCTAATCCTCAAATGGACTGGTCTTATCCAGCTATAACAAATACGCTGCTCTAACATTTAACATGGAAAAGATTCAGGGGAGAAGTCACGAGGTGACAACATTCCCTGTTTTATTATCAGGTAAATAACTAAAAATAGATTTATTCCACAGCAATGAAACACCTCATATTGCTGAGGATTAAAAACAAAGAGAACATTTATTTTAAGATATCGCACATTCTAACTAAACCAGCACCCTGACATTAAGTATCGACTTCTCAGCACTACAGGCGCTTCAGTTTCACAGCTCTGACGCTTCTAGTCTCAGAACGTTTGAAGCAGGACTTCATGTACCTCTTAGTGCCGATGGCGTCAATCTCATCTATGAAGACGATGGAGGGGGCGTGCTCCTCTGCCACCCTGAAGAGCTCTCGCACCAGCTTGGGCCCATCTCCGAGGTACTTCTGGATCAGCTCTGAGCCCACCACACGCAGGAACGTGGCCGACGTCTGATTGGCTACAGCCTTAGCAAGCAGCGTCTTACCTGGAATAAACATAAAATTACCGTTTTGTGCTGGGTCTCTTAGTTTTAATACAAACTGATTTTTAAATAATGCAGGACTATAAAATATAGACTGAACATTGCTGCTTCTTTTGAGTTTTATTTACTCAGTCGGGCAAATTCTCATATGCCTTAATCAGTTTTTACAGAAAAAGATTAGGGCCTATAATTTTTTTTCCTGAGTTCTGACATTTTTCTTTGACATCCAAGTTTAGATAGAAATTAGACTTCTGGAAAAGTGAGAAATATATAATTTGCTTTTACAAAATAATGATCATAATTACTTAGTTCAAGTGTTCCACACAAGATTTATATTCTGTAATTATGTTGTAACTCAAAGTAAAAAAAGCATCTTATTCAAGAAATGTTTTGTAGTTAAAATATTTTACAGTGTTAACAAAAAACTATAACAGACTACTGTGCAAATATTTCTTTAAACTTTCATTTTAGAGACCAGATTTTAGAAACACAGAACAAAATTATGATTGATTAATGCTTTTGCATATTACTCTACATCAGGGTTCGACAAGATTAATTTTTTTTACCTGCCCTTTCGGGCAGGTGACACCAAATGTTACCTGCCCGACATGAAAGGTTACCTGCCCGAAACAAAAATGTTCAAAATTTGAC
>JARVJO010000039.1:3490779-3501316 GCA_031762555.1 Cynodonichthys magdalenae
ACAGGGCACACCTGTGAAGTGAAAACCATTTCAGGTGACTACCTCTTGAAGCTCATCAAGAGAATGACAAGAGTGTGTCAAAGTAAAAGGTGGCTACTTCGAAGAACCTAGAATATAAGACATATTTTCAGTTGTTTCACACTTTTTTGTTAAGTATATAAGTCCACGTGAGTTAATTCATAGTTTTGATGCCTTCAGTGTGAATCTACAATTTACATAGTCATGAAAATAAAGAAAAGTCTTTGAATGAGGTGTGTCTAAACTTTTGGTCTGTACTGTATTTGATAATTCATGCCTCCTGTGTGCTACTGTTGATAAATATACACACTTGTTTGATGTTTTACTACTGTACTATTAGTGTTTTGATATATAATGTCAGATTGAAAAAAAAAAATGTTTATCAAATAAACGTTTAAGCAATTTTTTACAACCAAAATTCTTATTTGCTTGTTTCTCTGCTACAAGATTCACTAAAAAAGTAAAACACGTCCTTCTTATCACCTAACATTACTGATTTTAAAGATTTCTAAAACATGAATAAACTCAAGCTTTGATGATGGAAAGACTACATTTACACTGAAGGCAAATTTGCTACAAAATGGAAGCTAAACTTGGGGCTGCAGAAGAAACACGATTAAAGACTGTAGTGTTGGCAGGTGGTTTTATCTGATCCCTTCTGGTCCTAACTTACAGGCAGTTTCAGGAACTAACCTGTGCCAGGTGGTCCATATAGGATGACGCCTTTTGGAGGCTTAATGCCCATTTCTTCATAATATTCTGGATGTGTGAGCGGCAGCTCCACTGACTCCTGTCATCAACAACAAAAATCAAGACATTAGACCTTAAAATACAAACACGACTAATTCAAAGCCACTTGTTGACAGAAGGATGAGTCGTACATGACAGAGTGATGTACCGCACCTTAATCTCTTGGATCTGATTGTCCAGTCCTCCGATGTCGGCGTACGTTTCCTGGGGGGCCTTTTCCACTTTCATCACTGTCACCAAGGGATCTGTGTCATCCATGAGTACTCCAATCACAGCATGAACCTACAAAAAGATAATTGTGGGACAGCAAGAAACAATATTTGACATCAATTAGAAAACTATATTTACAGGCAATGTGTAAAACTAAGACACTTGGAAAAATTAAAAAGAACAAACTTGCTGTTGTTTGACCATTTGATTACATGTTACTGAAGGAAATTTTGTAACTGATCAACTGAATGTTTGATGCAGTTTTGTGTTTTTACACTTTCTGATCATTGCAGATTAAAACAGACAAAGAGTTGGTGTGTGTGTTATCAATGTTCTTTCTGTCTGTATAAACAATAATGAGTTACGTTCTACGCCTGACGTAAAAGTTACCACCTTCAAGGGTGTAACCAGGAAGAGACTGAAGAGGTTATATGTTGAAGTTTAGAAGTGTTTTTTGGGGAAGGTTGTTAGAGTTTTGCAGGCTCGGTTAGATTCAGTCTGCTGGGCTGCTTGTTTGGGTTCTTAGCTCAAGGTCTTATGCTGAGGCCTGTGCTGTGCCTGACTGGAGTTAGAAGGCGAAAATAAAGTTTTTGAGAGTAAATCCAGTGGATTCCTGCATTTCTTCAGACATACCATTTTGAACACTGTATTATTTCTATATTACCTTGTGGTTGAGCAGGACCGAGCAGCCAGGCTCCAGTAAATCTTTGTCCACAAACGACAGGATGCTGACGTAATGCTCCGACCCCACTGAGGTGGAAACGATGGCATGGTTGTCATCAATAATTTCTTCAAGAGTGCCAACAGACATGGGGGTTCCTCTCAGATCATCCACCTTCGACCTTTCCTCCTGCGCAAAAAAAACCCCCCCCAAAAAACACACCATGATTGTACAGTTATTTTAGTTCGAAAGAAGCCCTTAAGGATGGGAGGTAAAATCAAAGAATGGCCAACCTCCTGTTTTTCTTCTAAAGGTTTCATTTGCTCCTGGTTCCTGATGAACTCCTCCTCCATCAGTAAATAATCTTTGATCCGCTCCTGCTTCAGCAGCTTCAGACGACACTGAGTGTGAGGTGTGACTGAAAGAAAAACACGTGCAGAACATGTGACATGTTCAAACTACTACATTCAACAGTCATTTATGTGAGGCACCTGTGGCTACAATGTAGCTTACCACCATCAGTGTGTGAGTGTGTGAATGACGGAATAATGAATGAAAATTGTAAAGCATCTTTGAGTGTCTAGAAAAGTGCATTATCATAAAATCTCACTATCCTCCTGCTTCTTCTTCTAACTGATACCAGACTTTGTTACACCAACATAAAGTATATTTTATTGTTTAAATTATGTTCAGTAATGAAAACACAAACTAAACTTTGACAAATTAAAACATCAATGCTTCCCACAAGCACTGCTTTTAACTCTAACTAAAAGGTTTCCTAAAATGGTCAACAACAACATTCTCACAAGACTTTAAATCAGAGGAGATCAAATTTGGCCCACCAGCAGTTGCCATAGTTACTAGATTGTAACCTGTCATCTTATGTAGAGAAACAGTATTTCCCACTTAGTCGTTTCATCCATTGGCCCAATGACTATATAAAGGGCTGTAATGCTGATAGTCTTCAATGATGGTGCTGACTTTATCTTTTTTGTGTTCAGGTTCAACATGAAACATGAAATACAAGTAAAAACAAGTGCAATTTAGATTAGATTTAACCACACATGTAGATTTGCAAACATTATAAGGTCACAAAAACTCATTTTATCAATTTAGGAAATGTCCCATGAGCCTTTGCTGCTTGAGCATATGGCAGACTTTCTCTAAATGAACTGCCTAAAACAAAAGTGAGCCACCACACTGGCTGCTAGTTTAATCATTAAAAATACAGAACTTGACTTAAAAAAAAATTGTATTTCATGTATTTTTGCATTATTTTTAATGATTATCTGTTATTATTGCATTTGGCCCTATTGAGTAAAATGTTTGGGCACCCCTGCTTAAATAAATTTGTTGTTCAATCAGGAGAAAAGTGCAGGAAATTATGTTTTGTTGGTTGACAGAAGGTCAGACTGAACTAAAGCCATGTGTGAATTTTTCCCACCAACACAGATGGTAAATAAATTCTTCCTAAATTAAAAACAGTGGTTAGGTAAATATGTAGGTTAAGTACTGACTTCAGTGAAATGGTTGACTAATTAATACAAAAGTCACATCTGAAAGTTAGATATTTATTATTTTTGTTCGGTGTATCCAGCTGGAAATGTTTTGTCATGGCAACGCCTTCAGCAATCTTTACAATGTGTGAATAAAAAGCTGCAGTGAGGGACAAAAACTATTTTGCTAAACTGATAATCACATTTTATTTTTACAATGTGTGTTTGGTTTTTGTTAATGCTTTAGGACCTTTTCTGGAATCTTCTATCTTGTCAGGACCAGAAGTCCTTATGAGGACCTGGTTCTAATAATTGGAACGTTCTTTTTGAGTAAGATTTAAAGCTATGGTGTGAATTGAGTTTAGGTTAGGCAAAAACTGGCAATGGTTAGGGTTGGGCAACAGAAATAAGCTTTTTACCCAGTGGTAGTTTGCTAGCTGCATCTGGTCCTTTAGTCTTCTTCTTTTTCTTGCCCACTCGGGTGGGAATTGGAGGCTCATACTTCTTCTTCTTATCCTTCAATTTAAAACAAACAGGACAGTAAATATCAGACAAAAAAAAATCAACTGCAGTTTATGTACAAGGCATTTACACGTCTCCAGATAAGAAAAGACTGAACAGAAAGACTTCAACTATCTACATTAATTTATGCTTAAGTGTATTGGATTCACTATCATTTGATTTTATGAGTATATATTGTTTCAGTGGTGTGATATAAAAATAATTTATACAGTTGAACCATTTTATAACATATCTGGTTTTTCTCAGGCTAAGTCAGTGACCTATTTTCTGACCGAGAAAATAATCACAACTTAACTGATTATCTTTGTTTTGTCACAGACAAAGAGTTTTACAGGACCAGCTGAATAGTTTACATGCTTGTTTGTGATATGTTATGGGACGTTCTGTTCATCTTGACGCCAGCAGTACTACCGTCATTGTGTGTTGATAACATTTTTTGTATAATAAGTGTGTCCGAGACTGCCTTGGACACACATTGCTGGAGATTAAGCATGTGTCAATAAATTCCTGACAGCCATTCACAGACTAAAGTTGCATTATTTGGACTGCCGTTGTTTCTGCCTGGACAAAGAGTAATATTTTCCACAACAGTGGTACTACACCTCAAGTTTGAATACAACCATTTGCTTCCAAGAAAACAGACTCAACATTTTAAAGTGGTTGTTGTGGAAATTTTCTTTTACCAATGGAGAGGCAAAGATATTCTTTTGAAAGTTTTATTCTGGTACAAGGAGAGCAAGTCATAAAGACTCATGCAATCTGTCTGAGTAGCTCTGACTAACAGTGTTTACTTCTCCCTATTATGACAAGCTAGGACCACCCCGCTGTGCAGGCAAGCACTGAATGAGTCACCAGGTGAAACATCCCACAAGATATTTAAACATATATATTTTTTTAAATTAACCTCAATTAGTAACATTTATAATTTTGTGTTTTGTCAATATAAAAAATTAAATACATGACAGCTTTGTAGTAATTAACACATTTGTAATGTTGATTTAAAATAAACCCTTTTTTAAATTAATTACCAACTTCTTTACCATTTTTAAAAGAAACTTTTACCAGTAAAAAAAATAACTCATGCAATTTGTGTTCAACCTTCCTCTTGTAGATACAAAATATCAGTTATTAGTTAAGTACAGAAAAAAATTTCCCCCAATTACTGTGAAAATAAATTGGTCTCCTACGTTTTAATGCTTGTTTCCCCTCTACTCAGAAGTAAACAAACTGAATATCTGTGCCCCAAAGGGTTAATTTTGCAAAGGGTGGGGGTTGAAGTGGAGTTTAGTGTGTGCCTGCAGGAGACTCAGGCTGTGTCTCAATTCATGGGCTGGGTCCTCACGAGCGTCAAGCTGGGCTGGGTGGGCCGCATCCTTGCTGGGCTGGGTAGGCTGCTCGAATCTGCTGTGAAATGAGACGATCTACCCTTCGCCTGACGTCGGCTTTACGGCCGGTAAGGATACTCACATGCATCCTTGCACTTTGAGAGTTTGTCTGCGGCATTCCTCGGCCGCATGATGAGGAGCCTTGGAATTGGGACAGTACTCGGCGCGGGGCAGTGATGTATGCAGCCGACAAATGCGCACTCATGAGGACCCAGCCCACGAATTGAGACACAGCCACTAGGCTCCTGCATACTCCCTCAGAAGCCGAACAGTCGATGCGCGGTCAAGTGGCTTTTCGGCATTCGTTTTCGCACACATCTTTCATAGTCCCTGAGACACCCTGTGCCGAGCTCCTGGGAAACCCCTCCCGCTGCAGTATACGTCACTACAGGGGGTCTAAATGCAGAAAATAAAAGTCAGAGACTCGTCACCTGACGTTATTTATCCACAAATCTGTCCCGGTTAAAGCTCCACAGGTTTTATCAGTTAGATTTCTCCGTGTAAAATGTCTCGTTTTGTCTTCTTTCATGAGTTTTTGGCCGTTTGAGCATCTTTATAAATCGCTGCTTCCTGATACAACAGTCTGCTCTGGAAGCAAGTTTTTTTTTTTTTTGAAGCGAGCGGTTGAAGCAAAATGCAGCATCTGAGTGCTTTCAGCATGAAAAAACACCCCCACAAACTTCTGACCAATCACACAATCAGTTTTTATGTAGAGGGGGGTAAAAAGTTCGACCCGCGGGTTGTGTTGAGAAGCTGACGAATTGTCGACAATACGAACAGAATGACGCAATTTTCATCATGAAACTGCGACAAACCGAACCCATTTCGGCAGTTCGGAGGGAGTATGCAGGAGCCTTCAGAGAGAGCCGAGCAGGAGGAGAGAATTAGCTGTTCAGTTTAACGAGAGACGTGGCTTTTGTTATTATTTGGAAGGTTTTTTGTTAATAAAAGCTCAAAAGAGCACACAAGTGCCTTTTGGTTCCTTTTAATGCACGCTCAGGAACATACATTAGCATTTAGTGCACTGCTTCGATGACGATTGGTCATTGGACAGTGCTCTTTTTTAAATGTGTCCTGCGGACAACTCAGAAGGTCCCCACAGGCACCCGGTCTCCTGTAGGCACTGCGTTGGTGAACCCTGTCCTAAGGTATCCACTATAATTTTATTTGTATAGTATATATTGTTCTTTTTATATTGTTAAAACCCTGAGAATATTAAAAAAAATGATATTAGTGAAAACTTTCACTATTTCTATCAATCAATAGACCTTCAGGCTTTCTGAAGTTTTATTTTTGTTTGTTTTTTTTTTTACTTATCAATCCTCAACTCAGTCCTTGTATCTGAACATTTGTGCAATGTATTTTCAAAAGAGGTTTTAAGTGGACAGTTGGAGGAAAAAACAAATCTCTAAATCTAAAAAAACATGCAAAAAACTATCCGACTGAACAGTATTTTTAAAAAAGTGCTGTCTTTCACTTGACCATCAAGTATATGAGAACTTTTCAGTCCACATCTCTTTAGTTATTTTTTATAAATTCAACAGAAGAGCAGCCTATTTTATTTCTGTTGCACGCTGATAACTAACCTAAAGTTAATATTTAATATTGGTTCCTTGCAAAGTTGTCTTTCAGGAGTTGACAACATGAAAATTAAATCCTCGAAATCTGTTTATGTCTAAATGATTCCTAAGTATTTTTCGGAAATTTAATATAATGGACAAAAGGGATAGAAAAAAAGCATAATAGAAAAACTTTGAAAGATGTTTAGAAAGTCTGAATAATTGTTGTTATTTATAACTTCTTTTAAAGTAGAAAAGAAAGTCTGGCTACATGAAAGCAAAAATACTATAAAAAAAATCTGACTCATAATTTGTAGCACACTGACAGCACGGTTAGTAAAGCCATTCAATATTTTAAAAACATAAATATTCTTTGATCCACTTTCCTAATGACAATTACATATAAAATTAAATAAAACCAACAACATGCAGATCAGCTTCACCTTGTCATCTTTCTTGCCTCCTCCCGGTCCATGGCCTCCACTCTGACTTTGACCCTAGAACAACACAAGATTTGTTTAAATACAACTTAAATTAAATTAATTATAACAGTGTGAACTATTTCCGTAATAAACAGTGATGTATTTTTCAACACAAACGACCGCTGTCCTGGTCGAGTTGAAGTTAGCTTGCAGCTAGTTAATGAGCTAGTTTCGCATTAAACAAACTCCTAGAGTAATAACTTTCACAAAAGAAACACCTAACACAATGTGAAAATGTAAAAAGATAAAAGGCTGTACCATCAAAACAGTAAATATGGAAGAATACCATTCCTGACAGCTAACCAAGCTAGCGTTGCTAGTTAGGCTAAAAGACTGTAACCTGTTATGTTGTTACATAACAATTAAAACATAACCCCGCTTAAAACTGCTTAGTCGAGCGACTCATAACTGTTCCATTACTATGTGCAAAGTAATATTTTGAAACATTAAGGTTTACTCTGGTAAATATACAAGCGAAAGAAAAAAAAATGCTTGCTCACTTACCATTGTTGCTCGTCGCTTGAATGAGACGTCACGTCAGACTGTACGGCAACCCTGTAGGACAAAAGCGAGTGGTCCACATCTGATTTGTTTGTTTTTTTAACCCCAAATTTAATGACATCAACAAACAAACATGGAAATACGTAAGTAAATTATTTAGCAGGCAAATTCTGAGTTACATTTGTGCTTTATGTAAATTGTGCAAAGTGCATTATAACATTATATAACATTATAAGGATCAAACTGAAGACAGAAAGACCTCAGCCAATGCAAGGCAACTTAGCTGGGTTAATACATTATATAACGTTATAAGGATTAAACTGAAGACAGAAAGACCTCAGTCAATGCAAGTCAAATTAGCTGAGTTATTTTTCATGTATTTTTTTAATATTTATACTAATTTTGCTATAACTAGCTAAGCAATTTTTTATTTTCCTCTTCTTCTTCTTCTTCTTCTTAATAATAATAATAATAATAATAATAATGTTTTTTATTTTCATTTTTCACTGTTGCCTTACATTGCAACATAGTGTGGGGAAGTCCAAACTGTTTGATAAATTTGCTGCTTTAACACAAAATCAAAATAAGATTTAAACATTTTTGACTGATGATTTTTTTTATTAGCTACAGATGCTGGAGACCCAACTGTTACTTTAAGACTCCGGTCTTAAAGTAGCTGCCTTTGTAGTAACTGCCTTTGACAAAGCTGACCCTAATATTTAAAATAAATAAAATTTAAAATTCAAGTTTTGACCTGAGCTTGGAGTGAGATTTTGCATCGCTAAACAGAGTTGCCAACTATTTAGTAAAAAAAATTGCCATTGGCCATCCTAAATAAATAACATCACATGCTAAATAACATCATCATCCAATTTGCATATTTGGATTTTTGTAAACAATTGTGATCAGGGCTGTATGGTATTTAATGTATAATAGAACAGTGTATAAAATCATTGGTGGGGGGTCTGGTCCTCACCCATATAAGTTTGAATGAAATAGATGCCATTTCCTGCATTCTGGTGTATTTTAACAGGTTGTTAAATGTACTTTTTCTTACACAAGTAAACACTTGGTGCCCGTATTCTATACGTCAAGTGGAAGGAGTTCTCAAACAATATGGGTCTGGGGACTCCTTAAAAGGGTGAAACATTTCCAGGGACCCCCTCATAAAACTCATGCTGTTTTAAAAATAATGTCATTTTAATCCCTGAATTCCATGGGAATAGTATTTTTGTTTGGTTTACTCTATATGCATTTTTTTAAATAAAAAACAAATTAATCATTTATTATAACTTTCTGAGGACCCCTTAGGTACAGCTCGTGGACTCCTGGGGATCCTGGGACCCTAGTTTGAGAATGTCTCTGTTAGGCAATGGAAACAGCATGAGCTAATACTTTATTGTAAATGTGGGGGTCCAAAGAAATCAGATCATCACTCCCAGGAAAAAAAAATAAAAAATTTGTATGGCTTTGTAGCAGAAGCTTAGTGCTAGAGCTCAGACAACACCAACAATGCAAGTCAGGTTTGGCTAATTGTGTTAACAATGACTTATCATTAAAACTTTTAGTTTTCTGTTTTTTTTAAAACTACTTCTGCATACTTTCTATTACTTTAGCCAATAATATTCAAATTGCATCAACTAATTTTGGGTTTTAGATGTTTTGCTGCTTTTAGCTAGTGTTTTGCTACTTTTAGCATTTAGCAAGCATTTTGCCACAGTTAGCTTAGAACTAGCATTTTGCTAACATTAGCTTTGAAGTAGCATTTTGGTAAATTTTGCTTTTAGCTAGCCTTTGACTACTTTTAACTTCTAGTTGTCTTTTTGACTTGTTAGCTACTCTTAACTTAAGCCAGTTGTTGTTTCAACTACTTGGGGTTTTAAAAATGATTTGCCACATTTAGCAATTAGCAATAATTCTGTCACTACTTTTAACTTCTAGTTGGCTTTTTGACATTTTAGCTACTCTTAAGCTATTTTTAATGGCCATCGGTCCACCTGTGTCTGTGCTAACAGGCAGTTCTTATACAGATCAGGGGTCGGATATATAAAGCTTGCATACGCACAAAACAAGCCCAGAAACTTCGTACGCCGCTTTTCACTCAAAGGTTGTGATTTACAAAATCCAAACTTGACGTGAAAATGTGTGGTCCCTCACGCCAGCTCTGACCCATGCGTATGTTCATTTTGGAGACAGGAAGCTGCGACACAGATGGTGAAGAGAGGAATTATAGCCACTGATCATGATCACTCTCAGATATTTAATTTAACTTCATAATCAGACTTAGATTTTAGATCATCCTTATCATAAGCTTTGTTAACAGGATTATTTATGCAAAAAAGCTGTCATTTTAATCCCTGAATAAATAGAAGAGAAGAGTCATTTGCAGCTGGGGTTGCTACATGAGACATCAGGAGTAGACTGGTAGAAGTAGCTTTGAGTATTTATTTATTTATTTATTAAAACCAACTAAGACCATTAAAAACATCAAAGTCCATCAACTATTCCCATGGAATTCAGGGATTAAAATGACAATAAATTATTTTTAAAACAGCATGGGTTTTATGAGGGGGTCCCTGGAAATGTTTCACCCTTTTAAGGGGTCCCCAGACCCAAATTACTTGAGAACTCCTTACACTTGAGTCATAGAATATTCACACCAAGTGTTTATTTGGGTAGGTAAAAGCATGTTTAATAACCTGTTAAAATACACCAGAATGCAGGAAATTGCATCTATTTCATCAAAAATTTTATGGGGGGGACCCACAGACCCTCCCACCAGTGATTTTATACACTGTTCTCTCCTACATTAAATACCATACAGCCATGATCACAATTGTTGACAAAAATCCTAATATGCAAATTGGATGATGATCATCATCTGAAACTAAAATGATGGATCTGGTCAACTGGTCTCTGAATGCAATCGACACTATTTTTTCCACATTTAAAC
>JARVJO010000039.1:3515355-3526420 GCA_031762555.1 Cynodonichthys magdalenae
AGACAGGTTTGTTCATTTTACCCGCTCTCTTTTCAAGTTGGGGCAGGCTGCTCGCATCGCATTGAATGTTTAACTGTTCCACCAGCTGTGCCCGCGGGGGTGGGGAGGCCGCGGCTGACACAGCCGCACCACCTGCGCAGCCTCTGAGCCTCAACAGCGTTTTATGGGGTTAAAAAAAAACAAACGTATCGGCCGATTCGGCTTGGAACTGAGCGGCCGTTCGGGAATCCTCCCGAACGTCCCTATGGCCACCACACCCCTGGTATGCAGTTATTTTGACCTAGAAATGCTTGTTTCCTTGCTATAACTACAGTCGTTTAAAATTATTTCAAAGAAATATTCATTGGTCAGTGAATTAAACTCATAAATCAACTCCAAGTGTCATGAGCGTGACACTGAGTGATGAAACTATAGCTGTAACTCAATAATTCATTCTTACACTATATCAGACCCAAAGAAGTCAGCAAAGACAATATCTACCAGAAATTATGATTATTTGATGTTTCTGCTGAGTTTAAGTTACTGTATTCTTCAGTCACTATCAAAGGATTTTGCAGGCTAAAGTAAAGCTAATTGTTTTTTCACATTTAGACAATGATTGCTGTTATTTTACATATATCTTGATAATACACTTGTATGTTTAATATCATTTTGTCTCTTATTAAAAGACTATGGCATATGTCATATTAAAAAACGACTATGGTGCATAATAGTTTTTTTATTTGCATGTTAAAGAGTGCTGATAATGACTAAGAGGTTTGAAGAAGTGGAATGACTACAGCAAAGCTGATTTATCAGTCACAGTAAACTATTGTTCAAAGTTACTTCTCACATGTAATTACAAGTGTGATTCCATCAAATGGGGAAAATGTGACAGTGGATTGGTGTGAGACTATATTTTCCTGCCTCAAGTTTCTCACCTTGTTGGCTGCCAGGAAGTCCCGCATGGAAATCATCTCTCCAGACATCCTGCGCCCTGTGTCAGTCTCACTCTCGTTGATGGCGTCGGTCTCAATCGAAGGGTCCCGGCGGGCACGGAGGTGACCTGGGGCGACCACGTTACGTCGAGGGTGCCGGTGTGAGTGTTGGCCCCTCCTTGGAAAGCAGCAGCGGCATGAGACTTCCAGCCTCCTGAGAAGCCAGTTGAGGACCTGCTTGATGACGATAGAGATGACGTTGAAGAGCGAGTAGATGCAGCAGACGCCTGTCAAGATGAAGAAGAAGTTGCCGACTCGGTACGCGACCGTGGCGTGGCCCTCGTAGACGACTCGCTGACTGCTCACCATATCCCCAAAGCCAATGGTGCTGAAGGCCACAAAGCAGAAGTAGAGTGAGTCAAGATATTCCCAGCCTTCAGCCGCTGAGAACATCAGCGAAGCGCAACAGGACACCAAAATGGCCGCCGCTCCAAGGATAAACATAACGCAATAGACCGAGGGTTTCCAGCCAGCGAGATGTTGGCCCTTTCCTTTTCCACCTGCCTCAGCTCCACCGGCTCTGCCTTCTTCAGAGATGCAACGTCCATTTTGTGGGAGCACAACCTTATTACGGCGCCGTTCGTGAAAGGACTTGAGGACAAAGGCGATGACAGTGATGACCCGCTCCAGAAAGAGGTTGAAAAAGAGGATGGTGGCAGCACAACCCAACAGGCCATAAAACATCAGGAACACTTTTCCTCCTATGGTGGCTGGAGTAGTCATCCCAAACCCTGGCACACACAAACATTCTGCAGTGAGCTGACACAGTACTGAAACCAATATAAGATAAGGATAAGGATGAGGAAAACAGTAGTAGTAACTGACAGCAGGATCTCACTGGGCTGCAACAGTTGTGGGAGGTAGTTGGTTTCTCAAAACAAAAAATTGTGATAAGTTTTCATTTGCAGTCACACTAAATTATCTGCAACCATGTGACTGCATTTTGCACGGCCAGTTTTTGAGAACCACAACCTATTTTATGTGCAAAGCTTGCAAAATTGCATTCTAGGCCATGGACATTATTTGGTTACCCATTTTAGCCCACTTTGTACCCACCTTCCCAGCTACCCAAATGCTTATTATTTAGTGTACTGGAGTACACTTTTAAAAGCAAGATAACCAGACTAATAAAAAAAATAATTAATGAATATTAGAATAGTTCCTGGGGCAACTAAAGCTTGCCACATGGCATTCATTTTATATTTAAGATTCAACTTAAACATATGTACGACAGAAACATATGTACTGTTTTTACATATCTGTTTATCAATCTATAGATCTGATTTTATTGCACAGAAATACAAATAATAAAGCCAGTTCTAAATCAAATCCACATGAGTCAAATTCAAAGTGTCTTGGAGCTCAGATAACCTAATTACTTTTACTCAGTTACATTTACTTGAGTACATTAATTTTTGAAAAAAATGTATTTTTAGGAGTAGTTTTACTGCATCATACTTTTTACTTTTACTTGATTAATATTACTATGAAGAATACTCTTAATTGAGTAGAACGTCTGAATATAGGCTACTTTACTAAATGAAGAACAAACATGTTTTAACCAAATCTACACCTGATACAGACATATCTAAAAGTTGTTCAAATGAGAACTCATTAAGGCATTGGACTCAGGAAAAAAGTTCAGGTACGCCAAGGGGTAAAATTGAGAAGTAGTGGATCTGCGTTCCAGTCCGTTCCGGCCCACTTGAAGCACTGATATGGTTGCATCGTTGAATTACGCAAACTCCCTTTTTCTCTCTCTCACCTAAAAGTCTGTCGTGCACAGTGACGGTGGAAATAGCCTCAGCCAGTCAGAATGCCAGATTGTGATGTCATTACAGGGAGGGGTAGAACAGCCTCGCAGCAGCTCACTTTCAGTGAGAATCACTCAAAAACTTTTGTTTAAACAGCCTCTATGTAAAAGTATAAGTTGTATTGAAATACTCCTCCAATTGTGTCACACAAATACGTCCTTTTTCCTTTAATGAATTCCTCAGTTCCCTTGTTCATTGAAACAGCAAGCTCAAATAAACAAATAAATAAATATAGTTAAAAGATCCTTTTATGGGTGGTTATAATAGGTGCCACCATTCAAATGAATGGAGGCAAAGGCTCTTTTATTCATTTGAAATGGCAAGCCCTAATTATTGGTGTCCAAATACCACTATAATACAGTAGATTTGCAAAAACTAAACTAATAAGGATTCAAGATGGGTTTGAGACACCTGCAACAAAACTGTGACAATTTTAAATGAAAATGTGTTTTACAAATTTCTTGAACATGACCAACTCTGAGACTCATGCAAGGAATTTGCAACCTCCCCCCATGAATATTCTGTGAAGTGTAGAGATTCCCTAGCAAGTGGTGATGAACTAGTCCTCAACAGTCGCTGTCCAGTGAGATACTGGCTTTTGCTTTAATTGTTCAGTTGCTTCTCATAATGCATAAATGACTTTGAATGAAGGAAGAGAATAGAAGAGGTAATTACCACAAAGCACTACTTTCAGCTTTGAGAACACCCCAATTTTCTTTCAGGCTTTTGCAAACGAGCCACGGTGCACGAAGTAAATGGATGGATTAGTTGTCGCCAGAATGGAAGTGATAACCACTTCCAGCTGCTTTTTATCTTTTAAACTAAATGCACATCCCGTCTTTCGTCAGTAAAAATTGCTAATTACTTATCTCTGTTTTTCTTAAGTGTAAATTGTACCCTTCCAACTAGCTTTCTGCCACTAAAATGCTTAGGGTGATATCCATCTCTTTTGTACTCTTAACCATTTTCACCTCTCAATTATTTAACATAATTTCAAAGTGCTTTCTTTTATGTCCAACTGTATTTTTTCACTTAATAAATTCATTACATTTTCATGTTCTTTTTTTGTTTGTTTGATTTTGGACATATTGAAAGATTTTGTTCTGTAACAAATTAAATGTTGACTGCAGGTGATGCAGCTGTAAATCAGTACAAAATTAAAGACCTTTTCAGAAAGCAAATCTTTAGTGTTTCTGTTAGGATAAAATAAAAAAAATCTAATATGCAGTGAACTAACTAATTGGTTTTGCTAAAGGAAGGCTTCTTGTGGAGGGTTTGATTGCCTCTTCATTCAAATTGGTTGTTGAGGTGCTAATTGAGCCCGAGTCTTCTCCAAAATGCGACAATAAAACCAAATGGGTTGGATTTTATAGATTTGTTTGTTTTTTTTACCTATAGGGTGTTTTTATTCTGCAAACCCATTTATGTGTCACTGATGAGTTATTTGACCCATTTGATAAAGTATAATAGAAATAATATTATTTGAGAGATATGAAAGAAATGAATGTGCTGTGGTCTCATTATAGCAGCTGAGTCAAGCTGTCAGGAACAAAAGTCCTGAAGGTGGTTCGTGTTAATGAGGGTTTCTGGGTTTTGCAACACGATACCAATATTTTTCTTTTAGATGCAACCTACCTATTTGAAAGGGAACCTATTAGTCTCATTTCTAGCCTAAAGACTTTGGGATTCTAGTTCAGCAGTCAAATCATTTACATAAAACAAATCTCAGTCTATATTTTATGCTGAACCTCCTTACAGCTCAGTTTCATAACTTGTTGAAAAGCAGCCAATTAGCTTTTGTCTTTATTTATTTATTTATTTTTTTTTTATTTTTTTTTTGGGGGGGGGGGTCTCCAAATTATTTTCTTCTTATCCTCCTGCTTCTGGAAGTATGAGCGAAACAATGTTCTGACAAGATTATTGTTGTTCTGTTTTTGTGTAACAAGAAAATTTATGTGCTGATGCAAAAGAAAACAAAAAAGATGAAATAGAGGGTTTATTTGACAAATTATGGTTTTGTAGAAAGATTATAAACACCTACATAAATTAATGTTAAGTGCTGAATGAGGTTGCTAAAGTTTGCTGAAGAAGTTAAAACTGAGTTTAAAGCTGAAAAAAGCACACACAAGCTAAGAGCTGAACAGAATAAAATACTAAAAGCGTCAAAATGATGGTAAAACTATCAAGACACTAGTTAAACACCCAAACTAGCAAAACTCTAGAAAACAAGCTAAAAATAGCAAAATGCAAGCTACAAGCTAAAAGTAGCAATGAGCTATCTTTATAGCTTTATACCTTTACACCATAAAACAAGGAGCAACTATTAAAACTAACAAAAGGATAACAGTATCAAAAGGATAGGTAAAGACTAAATTAACTATAAGCTAAAAGTAGAGAAAAGCTAGCTAAAAGACAAAAATAACAAAATGCTACCTAAAAGCAGCCAAATGTAAGCTAGCATGTCGGCCAAAATTTGCAGATGATACAAAATCGTCAAAGTGTGACAGGGCCTTTAAGTTGACTTCTCTGCTACATAACAGTGACATTTTCTAACTGCTTGTATTTTTTACTAGTTTTATGCCACACTGACACACTCCAAAAAAAGATGGAAGGCTGGAACTTTAAATTTTTACTAAAATTTTAAATTCAGATTTGAACAGTTTTCATAATTTGATTAATTGATTAATGAAGAAACACTTCAAGTTTGTAAGTTGTCCCTTCTTTATCTCCTGAACAAAAAAAATAAATAAATAAATGTATTTATTTGTCACAGCCCAGACCTTTTACTGGTTTAAAATATAGCAATATCAGCCAAGGTTTATGTATTTTTAACATGGTTTCTATTAAAATAAAATAAGTGAACAGAAAATCTAAAACAGACGAAAGCACTTTAACTGCTAAAACACATATATGTAATCTCAAACAGCTCCCCCGTCGCTGCTAAAATGTTCTTATCATGGTAAAGTTTATTCACACAAACACTGTCATTGAAAAACAAAACTTGATTTCACAACATGTTTATTTCCAGATTGTGTCGGCGGGGTCAGAAGGTTGTTTTAATATCTCTGAAAACTAAATGTTTCTGTATTTTTCCTGTTGATGAATGAGTTTTAAACTGCAAAAAATTGGCTGCTGTTTACTGTGTGGAAATAACAAAAACCTAGTGAAAATGGTTGGAGGCACACAATGAAAACAAGTATTAATTTAATTAAATCATTATGTAATTTGATCGTTTTAAACCTGATTTGATTAGCACTCCTGTTGTACTGAAAACAGTCTCATGCTTAGTTTATTGTTCATCATTTGCAGCACAGAGCAGTGCCCTCAAGGACAGAAGTGACAAAATAAAGCTTGAAAACTGATATTTGAATTTATTTTTATGTGGACTGAAAATTAATGATCACATAAACTGAGTGGATAAATTTGGCACATATACTTTAAACTAAATGTCAGCCAGAATGAGTTTCTTTTTTTTTTTACTATGGCTGAGGTAAATCTTTATAAGTCAGGGCAGTTGATGGTCACCATATAACGTAGAGCCCATATGAATTTTTAATTTCACAAAATATACCATTATTACTTAACAGTAAAGCGTGAGTCCTGAAAACTGGTGAGCTATTTTTTATTGAATTGAGAATTATGATTCTTTATCTCTGTTTACTTATTAACTCACTGATTCATTCCTGCTTAAGCTAATTAGCTATAGCTAATTGTAAACAAAAGACCAGGAAGGTAACATGTCTTTGTGTGGCTTCTATCCTAAGTCAAGCTAACTGCTACATTAGCACTGTGAGAAAACTCTGGAAAACTGGTTTCTTGATTCAACTTCATTACAAGTGCTTTCTCTCCTGAGCTCCAAACTTTGTGTTAAGTTATCCCAAAAAATATTGTACGCTTTTTTTTTTTACAACAACATGGATTTTTAAAATATTTTCACATCAGTGTTATTACCTTACAAATCAGTGGGGATTAGAAGAGGAGCTTGTGAGTGCGCATGTGACTCAGTGAATCAAATGACTGAAAAACTCAGTTCTCTTTTGGCTAGCGACTCATTTAAACTTGAGTCATTTAAGAGGATCAAACTTCTCATTGATATAGTTACCAACCCTTAGAAGAATGTGTACATATAAAAACAATGTATATTTTAGCACCTGCTGCAGGATCCTCATGTTCCTACTTGGTAATTAATTAGTTTTGCACAGGCACAGCAGACTGACAAGATTTTTAAAGTTTATAATCAGTTGGCCAATTAATTGGTCTATCTCTATCTAAAGCAGTTCTTTCACATTGGATGAAGACCCTGCTGTGCTCTCCATGACTTATATGACCTATTTGAAAATGGCTGGATCGCAGCAAATTGAGAAAATGTTCTTAAGGGCGAAGGCAAATATTCACCCAATAGTTGTTTCTCTGAAGTGTTCCAAGCCTTGTTACTTGCACATAACAAAACATTGTAATGCCCAGCTCGGCCCATCCAGCTCCAGACGGCCTCGCCTTACTCTCCCCCCGGCCCTGGTTGTGTTTATATTGAGCAGAGTGCCGCTTCTTAATATTGTGCAAATCTTGTTTTGTTGTATTTTCGTCACAATATTTGGACTATACCAAATTCAAAAGCAAAGTACAGAAGGCTGTACTGGACCATTCTGCAGTGTGACACTTAGGACGAGAGGGCAGGACGACAGAAAACTGTAAGCTAATAGTAGCTTTTTGTTAGCTTGTTGTTTTTTGTTTTTTTTCGGTAACTTGCTACTGTTGTTTTATAGTTAAACTTGTGTGTTAACATATGTCAGTTGCTGCAAATGATTCAAGTAAAGTTACTCTCCTCTGTGCAATGTAACCCCAAACCCCCCACCCCAATCAGTGAACCAATCAATGAGCAGCAGTAGCTGACATCAAAGCCTGGCCAGGATAGAAGCATGGGTCTTGGGGTTCCAAAAATTGGGGTGGAACTGGCCCGCAAGGACTAATGCAAACATGTTGAACCCAGGTTTAAAGCCAGGCCGACTTGGGCTCAAAACTCTCCACAGTGGGGGGCACACTTATCTTACAAGTCTGCAGGAAATATCTGAAATCCAGCTGGATGTTTGCTGATGAATAAAACTCTTCAATCGTAATTAAATGATCAACCTTGTATTTTCCTTGTGTTGCACAATAAACTACAGTTCTTTAAAAATTCCATTGAGACGTTTGATGATGATTCAAGTAGAAGAGTTGTTTTGAGAGTCATTTCAAGGCAACTCTCTTTTTCTTTTTACTTTTGGTACAGGAAAGTTAAAGAGAAACATGGCAAATCATTTCAGTTAAAGCAATCAAGACATTAACAATAAATTTTAATGTTTTTTTTGTTTTGTTGTTTGTAAGGCAAGAGATGCAGTGTGTAGATCCTTCCTGCAATGAAGTATTGAGTGTTACATAACTTTCGCTGTCTGATGCTCTAAACGTTTTATTGTTGTCTGCAAGTAAAACATTGATGTTTTTGTTTCATTGTTTTCCTGCAAGGGAGTAACTCAGTTGCTAGGTGAATAATAAAAATGGGAAAAGATTTTAAGTTAAAACATGCAGCACTGTGCTATTTACTATTTTACAGGAAAGTGACATGGAGCGGCTTGTTGAGGAAATTATTGCTTCGGGAATGTTTTTTTTTTCTTTAGTGGAAATACCAGTTTTTATGACTATATATGACTGTTCAATTGGTTTAAACTGAGCCAATCTGCCACCAAAATAAAGTTACATCAGAGACATCGAAGTTCTGATTCGTGGCAGTACCTTTAATTAAACTTGTCCCAATTTTGTTGTATTGCCATACTGATGAAAACTATTTCAAACACTCCTTGTCAGGTAAGTTGTATTCTACCACTATCTTGCAGTTGTCTTCCCGTTTGTTAAGCATCGAATCAAGTTTTTGTGCGATTTTATCTCGTTGATCTCTTGATGCTTGGTAGCGGTTTAAAGTTTGTTTTTTGCTTTATGTTACGTCATGGTGCATGGATGTATCATACCATGATGGTTTTAGATAAATTGTCTGGTGCATAGTCGTTATACAACGACCAGCTGGGTGCATGTCACAGTACCTGTTTGTATGATGTGCTCACTGTATATTCTGTGCTTGATATAGACAAGATATGAAAAAAAATGGGAAGAGATGATTAAATAGAGAGAAAGATAAAGAAACAGAGATGCGAGGTGGAGCATTTAGGCTGGACTAATGGAAAGTTTTGGGAAATAAGTACAAGTAGAAAAACGTAAAAATAAATTAAAGTAAATGTGAACTTTTGGACTGGGAATTGGTGTTTAAATTATTATTCTTATTATGAATCTTTTAGTTTTATATTTTACCAGGAAAGGAAAACTCATTAAGGTTAAAAATTTAATTTACAAGGGTGCCCTGGCCAAATAATGAAGGGTTTACAGGTGAAATGGATAAATTAGCCAGGGGTCAGAGGTTAGGATTGAGTTAAGATTAAGATTAGAGCTATCAATCTGGTAAACATACCTGCCCTCAAACTAATGATAATTAATGATAATACTCAAGTAGACTAAATCATCAGTGTCTGGGCAGCTAAGGAGAGGAGGCAACTTTTGTCTTTCCCTACAAAAACATGGTTTCATAACTGCAAAAATACGAATATGTTTGCTTAAATTCTCAGTCATCCTGGACATTTAAAGCTTTACAGCACCCCAGATTCCATTTTCAATTAAAAATTTATCTTTGATGAGAAACAAAATCAATTTAGGTACAAAAAATTAAGTCCAGTGTCTCTGTTTTAAAACATTTGTGGAATTAAGGATCAGATTATCAAACATAAAAAATGATCTGTATGTCTTAAAACGTTTTATAATGAGACAAAAGAGAAGGAACTAGATGTAAGTTTGTGACAAAACGATCTGTGACAAACATCTGTTTCTTCTTCTCACCAATGGTTGACACGACAGTCCCCACGAAGTAAAACGCTCCGGTAAAGTCCCACCGAGGTCTGATCGTATCCACGCGGATCCCGGCCACGTTCGCCTCCTCGTAGTTCCTCAAGAAGTTCTTCAAGTCCCTCTCGCTCAGGTTGTACCTATGGGAGAAGCGCTCGAACCTCTGCGCCCACCGCGCCTTCGCCTCGCGCTCCTTGGGCTGCTCCAGCGCCGAGAAGACGGCGGCTCCGCAGAGGAGGTAGAGGATGATGAAGAGCGCCAGCAGCAGGAAGCGCGCGTTGTCCTCGTTGATCGGACCCGAGCCGCAGCAGCAGCCGCTCCTGCATGCCATTCTTATTAGGTGGCAGTATGGGGGACCTGTGGCATCATGGTGGTGTCGTTTAAAACGCGCGCTCTACGGAGGAAAAGCCCGTCTCCGCGCGCTTTCATTCTGCAGGTGGAAGAGCCCGCACGTCTCGGCTCGTGTCTACTGCCTGTGTGTTTGACACGGCTCTGTGTTGGGAATATATTAAAGGAGGAGGAGAGATAATTTGGAGCAACCTGTAGCTGCAGAGAGTCGTTCTGATGCGCGCTTTTGGTGCTCGCCGGTCCAAAAACAGTCCCCGCCCCGGAGTGCGCCTTTTACGCACCGCGGATGAAAACCGCCGGCGAGCTGCTGAACCCGCTCCCGAGCAGCACGCTGGTTGGTGACATTTCTCCCTGTAATATTCTCACAAAAGACAGCAGAAGAGCAGAGTCCCAATGACGAGGCTCGGTGTGACCCGACTTGTTTCGACCTGATCCAAACTTTGGAGGTTTGATTCTGACAATACAGCGCGTGTTTGCATGCGGAGATCAATATCAGCCGACCTTTCGCAGCGCTCTGATGGGAGATTCAGGCTTCGTTCGGTGCGGTTATCCGGGGACGATGTGAGCAAATGTCACAACGGGAGCGGTGCTTGGAAATAAATTATTCACCATCAGAGAGGTGCCAAAAGAGCTATTTCTGGAAATTTAAACAAACAGTGACGTGTCCAGGTCATTATAGAAGCACGGACAGAGCAACAAGTCATGGTTTTGTCTCTTTATTGACTGTAAATATAGCTTTAAGGTTTAACCCTTTCAACTCTTAAAAATAATGTCGGTTACTATTATTTCATGAAGATTTAAATGCTGCAGCTGCAGACTGTATTACATCACTATTCTTCTCTAAAGCCCAGTGGCGGTTGATGGATTTTTCTTCAGGGGGGGGGCTACAAGTCCAAAATAGACATATCTCAAAAAGTAATTAAACATGTAAGTTGTATCACGTCAGTGTATTTATTAAACAAATGAAAATATTAAAACAGCATTACAATGTCATGTAGTGTTTTA
>JARVJO010000039.1:3526520-3542173 GCA_031762555.1 Cynodonichthys magdalenae
CCTTTCTTTGTGGGCCCCTAGAGGGCGTGGGCCCCTGGGCCTGTGCCCAGAATGCCCATATGATAATCCGGCCTTGGCTACTATCAAATGGTTTTGGGATTTGGAGTAGTTTGAAGACGTCCTGGATCTTGGCTCCATTTGGTCCTTAAAGATCATGCAGAAGCTGCTGCTCAGCAAGGATTCAAACCCATCTAAACTGTGTGATCTACATGTGACAGGATTATTGACAGGTTTGTCTGTTCACACCAGGGTAACTGTCACAACTCATATGCTGGTAAGCGTATACTGTATAGAGCAATTACACTGCACAAATTGTTTAGTGTGATTGCAACAGTTGTGGGAGGATAGTGTGGAACATACACAAAGAATTTTAAACATTCTAATATACATTTTGATAGCTATTGTTATTCAGAGTGATAAACACTTTAAAATGAATGTATCTTATGTGTTTTTGGCTTCATTATTGCTTGCTGCCAAAAGGCAATAAAGTTTTTGCCCATGTGGGTTTATACATATGTCTGTTGGCAAAATATATCATGAACTACTGGATGGTTTGTAAACAATCTTAAAATGACCACTACAGTTAATCGAACTTAGCTGACACATTTCTTTTTATTTTGCCCAGTTTTAGATATGGAGCCCAAATGTGGCATGGTAGTATGGAGGGGCAAGTGTAAAATAAAATGTCAAAAAAATCTCACTTTTATCTCACTTTGAGTATAAAATCCAAGTTAAAAATATCCCACTAACATTTTATTATTTAGCTCACTGTTCATACATTTTACTAATTTTTATTAAATGTTGAATTTAAATGTTAAATACTCTATGTAAATCCTAAATAAATAGACTGTAATTATATGTATGTTATATTATGTAATTATAATGCCTTTCTATCCAATCAGGATAGTCCAATTGCTTCACACTACAATTTGTGTCCTCATTTACCCATTCACACAGCACTCTATTAGATCTCACTACAAAGCTAATACAGGTAAATCAATCTAGAGACTAACCAGTGCCATAAATCACACTTATATACTGATGGGACACACATCAGAGGCAGTGGGGGTTCAGTGTCTTGCCCAGGGACACTTCGACATATGACTGAATAGTGGTAGAATTGAACCACCATTTCTCACATTAGAGGAATGACTCCCCTAACAACTCAGCCATAGTTAACCTAAATCGAAAATCTAAACGTGCAAATCTAAATGTAAAAGTTAAATCTTAATTGAAGTTTACATTTAAGTATTTTAGAATGGAATGCAGCCTTTGCCGTTGGTTAGTGAACATCTACAGCTCTATCATTTCTCAGCATAAGAGGATCTTATTTTCAATATTAAGAATCATGTTGCTTCTCCATCAGTGGATAACTATTTTGATAAAGCTCACATACAGTAGTTTAATACAAAGTGTTTCATTTTTGCAAAAAAAACACCTGACAAATATCAGTTTTGTTGCCAACACAAAGGCTGGAGGTGGACTACTTACAGAACCACTTGTTCTGAAGTACAAACTTTAGATTCATGTGAGATCAAAGATAATTTCAGATCTTTTTGTAAATCTATAATGTTACCTTCAGTTTTGAAAACTTAGATTTGCATTTTGAAAAAAGGTAGGAAGCACCACACAGAAATCATGGAGATCATATTTTCTGAGTTCATTATTTCTTCACACATTTTAAAAGCTGTTTTGAAGGTGGTCAAACTGTCACAGCACACAACACTTTCTGTCTCATTGAATCAGCCCCAAAATAATAATAAACAACTACTAAAAAGGTGTTTTGTTGCAGTGTCATAGTGAAAAAGACAGGTTGCCATGGTTACCTCCAGAGGCTGCCCCTTTGATCAATCGCAGCAGCTTTTTGTTGTACCACAGCGACCATTTTGTCAAACCAATCAGAACTCGAACTCTGGCTTTATTGTGTTTAGTTCAGCAAGAGTACTTTACCTGAGAGCCATTCAAAAGACAATATACTTAAAAAAGGGGGGTTAACAATAACAAATGAGTGAACATGTTTTTTATTTTCTTTAAAATTGACTTAATTCCTTATTCATTCTTAAAAAAATAAAATATTTTTTCCTCCTGTGTGAATTGCCTTTCACTTTACAGCTGATGCACCTGAATTTCCTCACTGAGGGTCAATAATGTTTTCTATTCTAATTAATTTATACTGTACTTTTAATAAATATGCCATACCGTATGTCTGTCTTTATTAAAAAGTATAAAACAAAGTATTTCAACATGACTGCATGTATTTTTAATGTGTTCATCATAACTACATCTCTGTCTTTACAAACCAAACTGGGTGAAAATTGGGTAGAAATTTGTGAAGTTATGATTATTTTAATTGGGCAAACTGCTTCCTCAGTAAAAAAATTAATGTGATGGTGCAAGAGGGACCCATCCAAGATGGCGGCCGCACTGAAATCTCAGCTCCAATTGCAAGCTTAAGTCCGTATGGCTTCTACGTATATGATGTCTGTGGATGTACCTTTATTGTTAAAATTCACAACATCGAAATGAATAATGCAGTAGTTAAGGTGGTAACCAGACAAACTGTTGTTAAGGAATCATTAAAAAATGCTGATGCGGATGGTGATTCCGATCACAACCTAAATTTAACCATTTGTTCTTTGTGACATCCTCAACATTATTAATCTTGTTCACAGTCAGACAGACAGACCAATGCTACCGATAACATACTAAAATAAAGATGCTCAGTTGGTGGTGCACATGACACTCATTTTGTGGTAAAATATGGAAAAAAATCTGTTATGATTTCAGGAGGTTTGGATCCAGATTGGAGACTGACACAAGGAGCTCAAAAATAAAAACTTTTAAAATTACAAGGCAAAAACAAAAAAGCTAATGTGGCAGCAAAATGTAGAAACTGGGGAGTCACAAAGAAATGCAGGGCCAAAAATGTAACGCAAACTGTTCTTGATTGAGACATGTTTTTATGTATTTTACTGTATGGGTTTTTCTAAAGCGACAAGAGGAACAGTCAATAAAAATGATCATAGAGATGGAAGAATATTGACTGGATAGTAAAACGGATGCTTCAATGCTTGTGTGGTGGCATCGTTAATTAAATGTCAGCATATTGATAACAGTGCCAAGATGGAGTTTTAACTTCACACACAAGCATCTTCACCATCATCATCAACTTCAACCAGCATCAGAAGCGGGTTATAGCTTCCTCCTAGCCTCACTGATTTTATCCTCACTGCAACAACTGTAAATTAACACATTCCTCATTTAGCCTCTAAGCTGTTAAAAACCAACGCAACGCAGCTATAAACCTCATCAGGGACCTGGGGATCTGAAGCTATTGGGCTGATATTGAAAACAGGCAGAGAACTCACAAACTGTGCATCCTCCTGACAGCTTCAAAATTCCTTTTTATTGCTGTAGTGCCACCACTTTACAGCGTGGTAAATGTTTGCAGAAGAAGAACAGATGTGGGGCTTTTAGAGGACTTTTATCTGTGACTCTGAAATAAGCATTAGAGTTGCCACGATGCTGCGTTTGATCCTTTCTATAGTCTAAATACAATACATCATTTGGTTTTGATGGTGTACGTGGCTCTTGGGAAATATTATCCTTTTCTTTTCCATGGATGGATAATAAAAGTGTCCCTGGGTCGGTCTAAATTTCAGTAATATTCCCTTTTTCTTTTCAATTCTTTACTGATAACTCAAACATTTTTTTATCACCCACAGAGACGACAATGTAAAATCAATAATATGGGCTTTAGAGTGATTTCTTAAAATTTTTTTCTATTTTTTTTTAAATGCAACATGATTTTGCTCTGAACTTCCTGAAGTATGAAAATCTGGTAGCCTGGCAACCAGCAGAGACTTTGGTTTGTGTACCGATGAAACAAACAAGATATAGCGCTCCAATTAGTGAGTTGTAGAGGGTTTTTTTGAACTTTGGACACAGCTAGCTATCTGTGTCCTGCTGTTGTCTGCTGCCTGTGGACTCATACTTAACACAGTGACATTAAAATGGACCTGATCTATTTAGCTTAAGAGCTTAAAAAATAAAATACATATAAATCAGTTTCCACTACTTTTAGAAACCATGACATTAATCTTTGCCAAAAAGCAAAACAAAAAGGACATAAATCTGCATTTGCGTTCATTACAAAAACCTGTTTAACATTCACTAGAATTGCTTTGAGCTTCATCTTTACATACGGCAGGCACTTTTTAACTTTATGATCGAGAACAATCCCAGCTTGCATCGCCATGGTAACACAAAAGGAGATGTTGTAATTAACACAAGTAATTCATATTGACTAAAATGAAAAGATTGGTTTCACATGACACAGACAGAGAAAACTTACTGATAATTAGATTTATAAGTTAATTAAAAAAAATCCATTTTCCTATAAAGTTAGTTTACAACTGGCAGACTAAAACATAAACTTGTTATTTCACTGATAGCTGTATCTCATGTGCTGCAAATGTTGAACTACAAACAGCATTTATAAGTCTGTTTCCAAATGTCTTAATTCGGTTCTTGATTTTCTTGCGTGAGTCACAAGGCCTCGCTCTCATATTGCAGGAGTTTCCTTTTCAGTTTGGTGTGTGAGTCAGACTGTGCAGGATTTAATACAAACGATAGAAATCAAACATTTAAGGAAAAATAATAAATAATAAATCACCTTTCATCAACAACCCGTTAGCCTAATAGCATAATGACCCTAGTCATATTACTTAGGCAATTATGCTATTAGGCTAACAAACAGTTGTCAAATAAAATTAAGTGGTTGTTGTGGTGTTTACCAGTAAATCAGAAAACTACACTCTAGAGTCACCAGGATTTAATCTATCACAGATTAAATTTGTATAGCACTTTAAAATAAAAAGAACTCATAGAACCTAAATCGATACGGATGATAATAAATCCCATAAAATATGGTATGAAACTGATTATGTGACCTGAAGACTTACAGTAAAATGACTGGACCAATTATGAATATTCAAACAAAGATAAAACTCTGAATTAATAACAGATTAATTGATTAAAGACTCTATATCCATTTTTTACCACTTATCCATAGTCAGAGCGTGGAGGTGACAGATCCAGGAAAGAAACCCAGACATCCCTCTCCCCAGTGACACTTTTCAGCTTGTCCTGGGGGACGCTGAGGCATTCCCAGGCCACAGAGGCTACACATAACCCATCAGACAAAGAAATTCTTTGAACTGGAGAACCTTGTCTAGCAAGTTAGACATTTGAGAGGTGACTAAAACACAAATGAACTTGGAATTGTTTTGACTTAATGACAATAATATATTTCATAAGACCAAACTGTGGAGGGGTTCAAGTGGAGATAAAGATCAGAATTAAAGGGTGTTTACCAAATTGGCAGTCAGAAAAGTTTCATAACCAGAACAGAAAGAAACTAAACTATCAGTGTGTGTACTCGGCTCAGTGCTGTCAAAGAATTGATTTCAGTCAGGCAGTTTTTTTCCAACTCAACCTTGTGGTCAGCTGGTCTCTTCTTGGTTTGGTCTTGTTAAATGAATCTTAGCAGGTGAATCAGGACTCATAGACAGGTCTAACGATTTCAGGTGTGTCCATTGTTGCCAGCGAGGTCGATACTTTTAGTTCTGCAAATTCAGATATAAAGAATGGAAACTCTTTTTCTGTAGCCTTTGATTTATATATAAAGAATTACTGTTTAGCTGATATAAAAGATTTACTGCTGAAGGTTCTTTTCAATTGGGAAAAATCAAACAAACCTGGTTTGAGTTTGAAAATGGTTTCAAGTCTGAACTTGAAGTTATAAACCAATAAAACAAACAAGATTTTAAGATGTTTTAGTTAATGATTTAAACACAAGGGTAGGGGTCAGAGCAGCTTATATTTGTGCTCACACGGAAGATGTAAGGCAAGATTTTATTGGTCAAAGTCAGTGATAGCTTTGTCTACAGTCATAGAAAAGAAGGGACTCATTCGAGGAAAGTAACTCTTCAAAAATTTTTTATTTGTCTCATAAAGACATGATTTCAACACAGCACTTGTATAAAATGAAATTATTGCCTAATTACTGTGGTGATTAAATTCATTAATAAAACATAATAAAACTAATTAATACTACTTGTGTGGAAAAAGAGACAGTCAACACATGGAACACCAAATCCCTGCTGATAAATGTGTGAAACAGTTTGAGAACAAAGAAACAATCTGATCACTTCAACAGAATTTAAAAACAAAATAAAACTCATGAAACAGGCCTGGACAGAAATTATGGCAACCTTAACTTAATATTTTGTTGCACAGGTCTCATAGAAGGCCACTTCAGAATAGTCCAATGTTTTCTTCTTAGCCACTCTTGGGTGTTTTTAGCTGTGTTTTGGGTCATTATTGCAAGACCCAGGACCTGCGACTGAGACCAAGCTCTCTGACACTGGGTAGCACACAAAAAGTTCCATTTTTGTCTCATCTGTCTACATTCTCCCTGAAGTGTTGTGGCTTGTAATTTGTACATGTAGTTTGGCAAATTCCATTCAGGCTTTTTTATGATTTGGTGTCCTCTATGGTTGTCTCCCATTAAGTCCACAACAGATGGTTGCGATCTGACACTGATTTTCCTTGAGCTTGACGTTCACCTTTAATCTTTTTAGAAGTTTTTCTGGGCTCTTTTGTTACCATTCATATTATCCGTCTCTGTGGTTTGTCCAGGGAGGTTGGCTACAGTACCATGGATTTTTAATTTCTGAATAATATGTGAAACTGTAGTCACAGGAACACCAACCTGCTTGGAGATGATCTCATAACCTTTACCTTTAACATGGTGTCTATATTTTCTTTCTAATCTCCTGAGACAACTCTTTCCATGTTGAGTGTGGGACACACCGTGGCACCAAACAGCACAGTGAGTATCTGTAGCCCTATATACAGGCCCACTGACTGATTATAAGAGTGTAGACACCTGTGATGCTAATTAGTGGACAAACCTTGATTTATTATAACCCTTTGGTCACATTATTTTCAAGGGTACCATCATTTCTGTCTAGGCCTGTTTCATGAGTTTTGTTTATTTTTTTAATTCTGTTGAAGCATGATTGAAAAACAATGTCCAACTTTCATTTGTTCATTTTCAAAACATTTTTATCTATTATTACTTTTTTCAGATTCAAGTTATTTCTGACCATTGTGGGTTTTTCTTTCACGAGGGGTACCAACAAATCTCTGAGTCATCCAGCTCATGTTTTAAATAATAATACTGTATTTAGATATGAACAAGAATACATTTAGCTCAAAAATAAGTGGGAGGAAGACAAACTTATTTACTCAACTCTTGTCATGTATTTAAAATTGTTTGGTTGCTACTGAAATTTGAGATTTAGTAATTTATGTTGTGTGCATGTTTGTTTTCATTATAGCATTTTTTTGTTAATACCCCTGATGTCACTCATAACATCATCACTAAATCAAAATTGTATTTATATTTATTATACATAATTGTTAATTATTTAATATGTGTGTATGCTTTTCAGTTATAAATAATAATATAATTAATAATTACATTAAGGTATTGGTGCAAATGGTAATCCTAAGTAATATGAGCCGTGTATCTTATGCATTAAAAGACAAGGTGTTAATCTAAACCTCCTGCCAGGGAGGAGCAACCCCCTAACAATAGGACCACCTTTTGTCAAGTGTCCTATGCTTTGCATTAAAAGACAAGATTTTGGTAATTCCACCGCCCAAAGAAGGTAGTTTTAGCCATCTTATAATTATGACTTAGTAGTTCAAAATAATGACATATCACATAGTTATGATTTAGCATCTGATATTTATTACTTTGTAACTTATTGTTTATGAATTTGCTATGGTATGATTAGGACATGATACTTGTTAGTTGCTGTTTGGTGAAGTCTAATATGTAGATTTAGAACCATATTTAGTTTGAGTTCACTGTAATCCTATTCAAAACTGTGCAATGTGGATCTACTTAACTATGACACATTTTGTTTATAAACTGTGTAGGAACAGTAATGAAAGCTATTTATTCATATTTACGTAGATGAAAAATATCCTCATCTATAGATATGCACTAGAGTAGTACATGCTCTACTCTGTGTTCCATGAATATGTGCATTGTGTAGTACAGAATAGAAACACAGGAACAAGACATCAGTTCTTGTAGTGTGAGAGAAAATCTAATTGGGTTCACACAGTGCCTCACGGCCGTCAGGGACCGGGTAAAGATTAAAAAGCAGGAGCAGGATAACAAGTAGTGAGCTGGAGGCTTTTTATCTACCCATGCCTCGCTCTCCTGTCTCCATCCACCTCTCCACTTGTCCAGGCGTACTCCCACACAAACACAACGAGACACTGTTCCCTGGCAACCTTTGGGCGGGAGGTGGGATGGTGATAAAGAGTCTGAGGGTAGAGAGGTGGAGGGCGAAGACACATCTGCATGTTAAACTTAATGAAGGATGAGATCACGGTCAGTGGGTTTTGAGGCAGGGGCATGTGCCAAGAATAGAGTTCTTCCTTTAAAGTCAGCACTTTGGAGCGCTTTTAAAATAGAGATGGTATTGAATAGTTTTAACATGTAAGAGGTTATACTTTCTACAAAATAATAGGAGGATGTAAAGTATCAACCTGGTGCTGCTAATCAAATTTAATGATAAACTGGTCATCAGAGAGAGTTCCTGTGTAAAATTGTCTCTTTGCTTGTTTGGAGCATAGGGGTATCTGTTAGCAACACAATACCAACATTGGCATTAACAGTGTGGAAAGATTTTTGTTGCTCATCAATCAGAGAGGGGCAATAAATCCAGAAAGCCAGAAACCAGTTGTTTGTCCAAGACTGAAAAAATGTGACTCATTTAACATTTACTATAAAAAAAGGCTGAAAACGTGTTGCTTCTCTGCTAAAGTAAAGTAGTTTGAAGACAGACTCTTCTCTCCAGGACCGCTAGCATGTTTTACTTGTTCTCCTGTTTAGACACACCTGGTTCTGTGATTGGAGCAGTGAACCTCTATGTATCAAACTTGAGGCCCACGGGTCAAATCTGAGCCACCACAGTATTTTATGTGCCCCACAAGAGCTTCAAAGATGTAAAAATGTCTTCAAATAGGTCTATGCTGCTTTAAAGCCAGTGGGGTGGGGGGGTTAAAATGTATTCCAATAGCTCGACAATGCCAGTTGGAGGAGTCTCAACCAACAAGTTCAAGTAAGGCCGCAGGTTCAAAATTGCACTGGGACAAGAGACTGATTTAACAACAACAAAAAAAATTGTTAACAAATTCATTAAAAAACACTCTGCTTGATCCCTAAGGAAAAAAGGGGCACGAAACCTGACAGTCGCCAACCTGTTCTAAATTAAACAAAAATATGCAATAATAGATAAAAAAAGCAAGCAAGCAGGTTAATGATCAAAACAACATAATAAAAACCGAATTAGTATCTTAAATTTATAGTCCATAAACAGAAACAAACAGAACCTGCATATGAAGTAAATCAAAATCAAACACAAGCTGTAAGTTGTGGAACAAATGGTGAAAGCCCAGCATTCCACTTCTTTATCACAAAGGTGAAGCAGATACACAAGGTTTGGTCCTTTACCCACAAGAACAGCGGAGACAGATGTGGCGGAGAAGTAAGCTGAGAGCTTTAATAAAATCCAGACAAGACAAGACAGCAGAGCATCACTGCACATTGGAGCTATGCACTGTGGTGCACAACCCAATCACTTGCAGACACAACACAGAGCTTATTGACTGTGGATTTAGGTATACATATATATATATATATACATACACAGTAGATCTAAATGGCAGGCATCTTACCAGGGATTGGAAGCAGGCCAGAAGCAAGGGGAAGCCGTGTGCTGCAAACGACTGCAGCCGACAAAGCAAGCGGAGCAGCAGTGCTGCAAAAACATTCAGCAGGTTTAACACCAAAAAACCAACCAAGCCCAAACATTCAACAAGTCAGAAATGGCACTTACATTTTCAGATGAACAGATTCCATAACAATTAGCAACACAGACAGCTAACACACAGCAGGAATGAAAACTCACTCAGAAGATGCAACCTGCCCAAATATCAGGACTGCTCTCTGAGACACACCTGGTGGAATAGATGGTGAGTTCCAGTAGTCCTGGGAAGCAGTAATTTACCTGTTCCCATTGGTAGATTTAAACTGAAACGCCCCCTCCAGTGGTAATATTCCACTCTTATTGTGGAAGAAATAAAACTGCCCCAGATTCGATTTTAAGATGGCGGCTACTTGCAGCTTTAGAAAGTAAACTCAGTAACTTACTGTAAATTCTGTCTTAATTTTTTGTGCTAGTTTAATCACTCGCACAAGTAGTGTGTTTTTGATGCATACCACACATATAAAAATCAATGTTTATTTGCATGCCGTATGTAGTAGAGCTCTCTTGTTGTCATTGTTTATATTGTAGCAGTGTTGTAGCTAGGTCAGCGCCTGTTGGCTAACTGTAAATCGCTTTCATATGGTTTGTTGGGAAATTATGTCACTACCATTTACCAGTTCCGGGAATACGATGTAAATGGAACGCAGCATATCACCACATCAGCATTGACCATGAACTACAGCTCCCATAATGTATGGTGATTATTTTACCTGCATGCTACCGCTAGGTGGGTATGCACAGGTTTCAAAATCAGCGGGTGTAACACCGGTAGCCAGCAGCTGGCTAAATTTGTCATATAAAATCTCCATTTCACTGCATTTTTGACAGCTACGTTTGCCCAGTTATACTGGTCATAAATTTAAACAGGAATGCCCCTCCAGTGGGAATTCCCTGTCAGAAAGTGGGAGAATTCAGAATTCAGAATTCAAGACTGCAGCTACTTACCAAGCTCAACAGTGAGTAAAACTCTCTTACTTTTACTTTTAATAGTATTTCTGTAATATTTATTTCCCATTTAATCAGTCATAAATATTGTTTTTTTTGTGTGCATTTAAAAGAGAGTGTATTAAAATGATGTTTCTATGCAGGAAATACCACGAAGAGCTCAGTTATTGTTTTTTAGCGGTTCTCAGTTGTAACAATGAGATGAGGAATCGAGAATCAGGATTGGACACTCTTGCTCAGCAACCAGCATGGCAACACTGGGTAGGTTTATGAAACTGTAACTACAAGATTTCAACAACAATGTTCCCACTTAGCAACAGACATGTTGTAATGGTAGTTTTGTTGAACGAGTCTCAGAAAGGGGTTATCTTCTTAATCTTGACTACATTTAAATGGCTGAATTTGGTTTTAGCTGATTACTAAACCTTAAGTTTTAATTTCAACTGGTGCCTCCTTTTAGCTTAGACTTTAGCAAACTTTTTGATGTCTTTAGAACCCAGAAAGGTTTATCGAGTTGCAAAGATGAAACCTTTGAACCTTTGTTAAGCACATAATGTACAGCACAAAATTTGAACCTACCGTATTAATATTGTTTCTCAAGTGTGAGGCCATCCTGAGTGGTCAAAATTGAGAAAACAATAATCACTCTCACATATCTGCAACAAAATAACTAAAATCTAAAAGAATCGAGGCGTTGCATTGGTCCAGTACAAGTTCACATGTCAACTCAATTGAAGTGCTGAGGCCAGACCTCGAAAGAGCTGTGCATTAAGAAAAGCCCACAAAATCAATCAACTGAGGCAGTGTTGTAAAGAAACCTGGGCCATTAAAAAAGGTTCTATTCTATTAAATCATGGAGGTATAGTTATTTTTTATGGACTGATTTTGCATATTGTCTCAGATTCTTTTAACTTTGTATAACTCCTCGTGTGTTGTTCATCGTTTGTATGCTTGCATTTTTTCTTTATTTCAAGATCTTGTGAGCATCAGACAATTGTTTGAAGGAGGGTTTATTTACTTTTTCTTTTACCACGCTTGTACTTTCACACTAATTACATCCTCACAGTTAAATGACACCTCGAGATCAATAAGAAGCATATGTGCTGAGCTCCTGCTGTCCTCACTTAGCCTGACTGACACATAAACAGACTCTAAATCAGCTGGCGTGGTCCTTGAAATAGGCCACTGTGTTATGAAGAGCTAAGGGACGGAAAGTGGAAATACAGCATAAGAGCTCTAACGAAGTGAAACAGATGGAAGATGAACAAAGGACGGGATTGAACAAGCTAACGAGTGATTACAACGAGAACGAGTGGACAGGCAGACAGAAATGACTCAGGCTGGAGAAATAAGTCTGTCCCCGAAGGACCCCAAAAAATTTCTCTTACTGCTGATAGAAATGTGAGTGTGAGCGTGTGTGATTGCGCTGTTTAAAACTGCTCATGTTCAACTCACAATTTTCATTTTCTTAGACTTTTTTCCCCCCTAAAGGAGTCCAGATGTAGGCCCAGGCACATTGTGACAACTCTGTTACTGTGTCATTTTTTGTTAGGCATTCACCTCCACTGATGACCAAATTAACATCTTTTTGTGACATTGTGAGAAAATCTAAAGCCTGTGATTGGCTTTTGGAGTTTGAAGTGTTTTAGAGGGGCTTTCAAGATTCTCAAGTAATGGGCACTGGGCACTGATTGTATCCAGATTTAGCATCCTTGTCTTTGTAAATGAGGTGCGTGAGGAAGGTCGTTAATTCAAATCTTACAAACAGCTTAGTTTATAAGTATAAAAATACAATAAGGCATTTGCTTTATTTTTGCTAGGAAACGATTTCTATAATTAAAATTTTCTTTGCCTGACACATGTGTGACTGAGTTTATTGTTGTTTCTCTTTTGGCTGCCAACCCAAGCCCCACCTATGGGTGGCCCAGTATGCAAACCAAAAACTAAAGATAACATCAATCCAAAGTTGGATGAAAACATACCACATTGTCATAAAAAGATATAAAAATGTTAATGAAATAAAATTGATAAAGAAATGGTTTTGTAAATGTAGTAGGGAGGGGTGAATAATCTCTGAATGTATAAAATAGGCTTTAGTAGTGCAAGCTGTGTAAATAATGCTTTAAAAGGGATGAAATGGTATAAAGGATTTTAAAGTTGTTCAAATGTACTGCAACATGGAAGAGAAAGAATAAATAACTAATAAAAAACACCTGATACATATTAATAATCCAGGTAGAAAAATCTAACAAAGTTGAGTCAGGTCTTCTAGACAGATTTTTCTTTGTTCTTCTTCAAGAGACTTTTTCAGTTTAAGGAGTTTCAGGTAAGCTCAGCCTTATAATAAGTACGTTTGCATAAGTGAATCAACAGGTTTATCAGTGACAGTTGAAACTGGTAATTCAGAAGTAAAAGAGGACCATCATCATCATCATAAACATCTCAGAGATGTTTATTATTTTGTAGACTGTTCAGAAAATCTGAGACATTTATGTTCTAACCATAATGCCCCAGTGGCTTTCAAACCCCAAAACACATTACAGCAAAGACTGGTTCACCCTGAAAGAAACAGAGTAATGTTGTGTATACTGTACAAGTGCCATCAGGACTGTAACAAGTTATACATCAGGGAAACAAAGATGCCCCTGGCCAAAAGGATGGCCCAGCACAGAAGAGCAACATCATCAGGCCAGGACTCCTCAGTTTTGTTCTACAGGCTATTCTAATCTAAAGTTCTCAGGGATATAAGAAGCTGGGCAGCATGGGTGCTCTGTTCGTAGAGCTGTTGCCTGTTCGCCATTAGCTGTTCTCTCCATGCATGTGTGGGTTTTCTCAGGACTTTTTGGTTTTAGCCCACAGACCACACATATAAATACAAGGTTAATTGGTAACTCTAAATGCTCCCAAGGTATGAGTGAGAACATAAATGGTTGTTTGTCTCATTGGTCTCTATGTGTGGCCCTGTGATGGACTTGTGACCTGTCCAGGACGTACCCTGCCCCTTGCACAGTGACTGCTGGATGTGGGCACCTGTGACGCCTGTGACCTGGAAAGGAAGAAGGTGGTTAAGATAATGGATGGAGGGATGGATGGATGATAAAAGAAGCCATTTCTGTGATGAGAAACTGTCTGTCATTAAACTGGGGTGGAGCCCACTGGTCCGGTTGTCCCTCTCTTACTTTCCTGTTAGTGCAAGTTTGACTCAGTCCTCTGTGAACAATGAGGGTGACAATCAGGGCCCTAATGATCAGTCCTGAGTCTGATGGTCCTCTTGCATGTCCGTCCGTTTTCTTCCACTTTTCCAGGGTCGGGTAGTGGGGGCAGCAGCCTAAGTAGACAAACTCAGACTTCCCTCTCCCCAGCCACTTGTGCCAGCTCTACTGGGGGAATCCCATGGCGTTCCCAGGCCAGCTGAGAAAAATATTCCCTCCAGCGTGTCCTGGGTCTTCCACTGGGTCTCCTCCCAATGGGAAGTGCCTGGAACACCTCTCCAGGGAGGTGTACAGGAGACATCTGAAACAGATGACAGAGTTACCTCAACTGGGTCCTCTTGAAGTGGAGGAGCAGCATGTGTGCATGTGAACAACCAATTTCAGTTGTCACTGGTAAGCTTGCTGATCCACTATGCAAAGTTACTACTTATAAGGCTGAGCTTATCTGCAACTTCTCAGACTGAAGAAGTCCCTTGGAGAAGAGATGAAATGTTTTCAACAAAGAAAAAGCCATTCATAGGAGTTGACACAACTTTGTTAGAAAATAAAGCACAATTTTCTCTTGTAAGGGACTGTCACACCTGGGGTTCCTGTTGGTAGAAATGTTTGTTACTCTGTGATATTGGAACTAATGTTTCGTTAAAAGGTTTGTTATGCAATAACAAAGGCCAGAACATTTCTGAAAATGTGTTTTCAAAATAGAATTTTCAAACTGAACCTTGTCAAATATATCCAACATGTCGGATCAGCACTGATGCCTCGCAGCAAAATGATCCTGGGCTTGATCCCTGGTTTTTGACTTGGGGTCTTTCTATGGGAAGTTTGCATGTTCTTGTGCTTGAGTGGGTTTTCTCTGGGTACTCCAGTTTTCTCCCACAGACCAAAATCATGTACATTAGGATGTCTACAAGCCCAGGCCTACCTTGCAAAAGAGATTTGTGATCTCAATGGGATTTGCATGGTTAAGGTTAATGAATAAAATACCAAATTATATTTTATTTTTTTTAGGAAATCAGAATGCTGTGGTCAACTGTTTCAAAGGCAGCTGCCATGTCTAAAAGCAAAGGAACAGCTGATAAAAAATGTGTGGTGGCTTTAATATACAAAAAAGAAGCAAACCCTAATTTACTCTAGGTTCTTTCACAAAATGCCTCAGTTGGGGACTGAGAGACGTTCTGCCTGCCTCAGTGAGAGTTCTGAATGGACCGAGGCAGCAAGAGGGGTCCAAGTCAGCCCGCCCCTGATGTGCCTCTGTGTCGCAGAGCAAGGTATTATCAGAGAAAGAACTGCAGACATGCGAAAAAAATGGGCCACTCGTAGGACTTAACAACAACAAACAGATGTTTTACCAGGGGAATATGGATGATGAGACACAGCAACTTAACAACTTACAATTGTTAAACTGAGTTATTTCGTGATGTTTCTTGCTGGATAAAAGACATCTGCCACACATTTTTTTTTTTTTCTGCTCTCGGAGGAGTAGGACGCTTTTTCCTTCTCTTCTGCCTTCCCTTATCTTCCCGGCTTTGCTGCTCGTAGCCTCCTCTACGTTTTCATCCGAAACCAGAAATTATGGATA
>JARVJO010000039.1:3551522-3568315 GCA_031762555.1 Cynodonichthys magdalenae
TTGTCTATATCTCTTGAACGGGTTGTTCCAAACTGTAATTTCCCTTCATGGGATCAATAAAGTATCATTCATTCATTTAATACGCCACGCTCCACTTCAGCCCACGTGAGTTCTGCTCCACACCTCTTGGTTCTGCACTGCTCGCTTCATTTCTGAAAATTCACGTCCGTGCGGGGATGTGACCGCCTCCATCAGTAATTTGTGAATGACCAAAGGAAGCACAAAGATGGACTGGTTTGCCATTTCACAGAACAGTTTTATGATAAATTGAACATACAACGGTTAAGGTCTGACCAAAATGTCTATCTCCTTAAAGGTTTTTGCTTGTGTCTGCGTGTGTGTGATTGTTTATTAGCATTTTTACCTCATGGACCACTGTGGTGATTTTAATGAAACTCTTAGAAAACAATAGTTGGATATACATTTACAACCAGTGTTACTAACTCTTCAGTAAGGAAAGGACTGGCTAAATTATCACCTAATCACCATAACTGGTCAGTGAGGAATAATGTTGTAGGACAACAAGTGAGTAAAAAAAGGCTAAATATGTTTTAAACTACATTTACCTTTCCTCTTTCACTCCTTAATATATTGAGCAGTCTGTGAGTGTTTTGACAGTAGAAAGGCCTGTGACAGAACTTGTTAATAGGAACAACACTTACCTTCCCATCAGTCTTCCTTAACCTTTAATAACACTTGAAAAAGTTACTAGTTTGCCTTTTTGAAAGGCTGTCGCTAGTGGGGTCTGAAAACTTGCTAAACATAGCAACAACCAAAAGCGAACAAACAAATAAACAAAAGGTTCTTTCGAACCAACTTTAAGAAACTGAGGGCTGTCTGTTTATTTGTCTTTTGTTGTTGTTTTGGGCAGACAGAGTGAGACAGAAGCAATTTCAAAAAAACAATAAAACATAAAGCTAGAGTCAGAAACAAGACCAAGATATCATCAAAAACACAAGTAAGATTTGATAAAGAACATAGAAAAACAAGAAATTATATATCCTAAAAATATCTCTTTTTTTGTGTGTGTGGAACCAAAAAAGAGGAACCAAACGTTTGAACCTAAAAGCAGCAAAACAAGATTGCACAAGAAAATAACACCTTTCAAAGACAAACCTTTGAAAAAAGATTCAAGCAATTAAAGAACCAAAATTCTTCGACTGTGATATTTTGAACATGCTTTCCCGAAGTGGTTTCCACCACAGCGTGATTCAACATTTAAAATGTCAGTGTGTTGTAATTAAAGAACAATATTTCTATGAAAGGCCCAACTTGCCACTGTACCTGACTGACAGACTCTGCACATAACAACCGCTACCTTTAAAGGTCAGACACTGAAGTCCGTTCTGTTATTGAACACCAGATTCTACTTAACAAGATAAAAATCCATTACAAGATGCTTGAGTTTAAAATAAAACAAAAAAACATTTTTAATTGTATCAAACATCCAAACCTGATTGAGTAAGTGCTTTTGGTGGTTAGGTGTAATTTTCACAAGTCAGCAATTGACTTCATCCTGATGGAAATTAATAACACCACTGAGTTGTGACTTTTAATTAGATAATCAGATCAGTGAGGGTATCCCCCTCTGACAGCTTATTAAAGGTTCTTGACCTAAATGAACAATAAGTGAACATAGAGAGCCTCTCTTGTTAAATAACTAGTCATCCTGTGTGAGTCGGATGATTAGTTGCTAGGTTTTTGTGACAAAGATAATCGGTGATAATAAGGCAGGAAAGAAAAACACAGTCTGAGAAATCATTAGATTCTGTTTTCTGGCTGTGGCTAAATTTTTTACACCCAGCTGTAATAATTGTCCCTTATCTCTTCCAGAAAATGCTGATTTCACAGTGAGAGCGTTTCAGGTGAAGACTGAACAGTCAGTAGTAATTCTATATTAGAGACGACCAAAAAAGGGTCAGTTTAGAGATAAAACCACCTTAGTTATGTTTCTTCAGCTTTTTCTACTTGGTTTGTTTGATTGTTTTTACTTTGCACTTTTACTTTGGGTCTTTTTGTTTATTTCTGACTTGTTTTGACACAACGGGGAAGCAATAAAGAGATGTGCTGGTTCAAGAAAAGAAAAATTTATCACCAGAACTACAGGATACCAGGTGTAAAATAAAACATTACAAAGGTCACTAACACATTTTCATTATTTAGCTCTCTGAGTGTAAAAATTTAGTGTAAAAAATTTAAATAACTTGTTTTTATTTAGCTCACTATTTTGCTAATGTTTACTAAATGTTAAAATATGTGTAAATGTTACTATGTGTAAAAGTTAAATCTTAAAAGTTGCAGCTTAATGATAAAGCTTACATTTAAGAATTTCAGAATGGAACGCAGCCCTTGCTGTTGTTGCACGGCTTTTGTTGTGACATCATCATTCTGTGACAAAAACAAATGCTAACACTGCTAACGCTGCTGAAATTGAAGGTTGTATCCAAATTCAGGGACTGTATCCTTCGAAGACATCCTCCTTTTTCCCTGATTTGAAGGACGGTTCGGTGGATTCTTCTCGGCCTACCCCATCCCAAGGTGTATTGAGGGCCGACCGGAGATTTTAGTTTTTTTTAATGGCGAACAAAGCAAGAGAAAGGAGTACAGATTTAAATAAAAATTTGTCGATATGAGAAAATTTAATTTTGAAACAGTTATGTTGTTAGGCTTGTCATTTTCATAAACATGTTTTTTAATATTATTCTTGCCAGAAATCAATTGAGCTCATTTGGCAAAATAAACAAGCTCAAACAGTCCATTAGTTCTACAAGTATTGCCTCCCACCAATGATTTTTATAATAACAATATGAATATATTAACATTTTGCTACTTTCAATCAATCTTTTGCTTCTCTTTAGCATCATTACGGTTGCTACACTCTAAAAATAAAATGTTGGATTTACTTAACCATGTTATGTCAACTAGTTCCACTTAACTGAGTTGAGTAAATAAAAAGCAACATATTCATGTTCTTTGGTTAAAAAACGAGTAATTTACTCAACTCATTTAAGTGGAACCAGTTGACATAACATGGTTAAATAAATTCGACATTTCATTTTTAGAGTGTAGGCGACAGGACATGTGCCAGGGTAAGGGCGGGAATAAAGCTGAAGGCTAGACCGTATTTACACTTGGCGCCCCAGATAAAACATTCTGTTCTGTACAAAAAATCAACCAAGATAGACCAGCTACACCAAATATCTTCCTGGGTGGTGTTCAAGTCTGTGGCAATGTACAAATTTGCGACAAAGCAAACAAAAACAAATCTGTCAGTGAAGTTTTAGGTTAGTTTTACTTTTTGTTTATTTTTGGTCTCATGTTATTTTGGGTTTGTGCTTCCTGATTGTCTTTGGTTAGGTTCAGGAAACAAAACTTCTCAGTTAATGTAAGAAAAAGGGAGAAATATGTAATTGCTGCGTATTTTAGTTGTACCTACACCTTTCAGATACAAATAAAAAAAATTTAAAAAAAATTTAAAATGATCATTGTTTTCATCAATGATGTTTGAATTTAATTTGTTTCCTGACATTCATCTTCAGTCCCCTCACTTGGTATTTCACAATGAGATGGGAACTTTTCTGAAGAAATTGACAAACAAACAAAAAAGAAATTCCACTGTAAGTTATCTGGCCAGCACCAAACAGCGAAGAGCCAAAGTTGTTATGAGGTGGTGAACAAGTGGCATATTCTTTCCTTAGCAGTGAAGATAAAAATATAGTTAAAAGCTTAATAAATATTGTCATTTCAAAATATTACCTGAACAATACGGTGAACACAAAGACCACATCGGTTTCCTTCTGTGAATGAACACAATGGCAGCAGTTTAGGTGTAAAGGTTACTGTTGCCATCAAGTGGACGAGCTTGTACAACACACAGCTGCAGAGTGATGATGATTAAGTGCTGTATGTATAAATATATTCATATTAACCTTTTAGCTTGTTTTATTGTTTTTTTTTTATTAAATTTAAAAAATCTTCACTTTCTTGGTCTAGCAGTTAAAAAATAACTTCATGAAGTTATGTGGTGTAATATAAATTTTGTTGGATAGTTACTTTGTTATTCTGTTCATAACTTTGATGGACAGATTTTCTTGTTGCAATTGGATTCCATTTTTTTCTGTTTGCAGATAATGTGGTTTTGTTGGTGTCATTGTGATCCCCAGCGCTAAATTTCACCCAAGTCTGGAGCAGCTGGGATGAGGATCAGCATCTCCAAATCTTAGTCTATGGTTCTCAATCGGAAAAGGGTGAACTGCCCACTGCAGGTTGGGGGTGAGGTTCTGCCTCAAGTGGAAGAGTTCAAGTATCTCAGGATTTAGTTCACTAGTGAAAAATGAATGGAGCGTGAGATTGACAGACAGATCAGTGCAGCTTCGGCAACATTGTGTAATTTGTGCAGGTTTGTTGTGGTGAAGAAAGAATTATTAAGATGCAAGGCAAAACTCTTTGTTTATTGTTTGGTCTCTTAAAATGAATTTTCCCAGAACACGTGTCCTGGGAAAATTAATTTTAATAGACTATAGGTTTCTTGACCCACCTGGGAACAGAAAATAAGGTAAAGTTAGATGGATAAAACAGAGCTAACAGCTCCAATGAATCTCTGGATTAGTGTGTGGCTGGTCCTGCTTCAATTGCAAATGACCAACCCATGCAAATTATCTATGGGTCCAGTATCATAATGTCACATCTGCCACCTAACTTCAACCAGAACCCTGAAATGCATCCACCCCAAAGATAAACTGCTACAACTGTGATAAGGAAGTTTTGTTCATGCTCAAAACCTTTTAGTTTGCATCTGAGTGTTCGACCAAGATCCTGCAAAGACCTTTCATAATGTGGCTGATTTTAACATCGAAATGTGAAGGAAGCCTAAATGAGTGAAACTGGTGCAAAACCTTATTTTTACTCTGGAATTGCAGAAATCTGTTCAGAGTAAATACTAAACTTATTTGTATAAAAACAGATAATTTACTTTTAAAACCAGCTGAGTGAAAACATCTACCGGCTCCTCTTCCTCCACAGAGTGACTTTATTTCCCATTCATGCCCTTATCTGTCAGGTATAATGACTTTGTTCTGCTTCTTTGTGGCTCCCCGCTGAGCTCTTGACCTTTGCCTGGAGGAGTCACAGCCACTTTATTGTGGCAGCCCAAATAAAATGACTTGAGTGAGCAACCTTGTCCATCCCCTCCAGACAATCTGCACGCTCAGCCAGTGTCGACAATTAATCTCGTTTTTTAAGCACGCGCTTTGCACCGTGCGACCATGAGAGGGAGCTGAGATCCTCTGGAATGTCTCAGAATGAACTATTGTTTTGCTCTCTCCCCTTTTTCTCTGCACTCATTTCCTTTTTTTCCTTCTTCTTCTTCTTCTTCTTTTTAATGTCTTTTGGCTTTTCTCTCACTCCTTTTTGTCCACCTCTCACAGCATCTGTGCTTGGGAGTCACTTTGCATGCATGTGTGCTTAAAACGTGCGTGTCTGTGAAGTGTGTGCGTGCGTGTGTGTACTGTATGTGTGCACACGTGCCTGTTCCGCTCTCTGTTGTGGAACAAATTACACAGCGGCTGGGGAGCCAAATGACTAATCAGTGGTACACAGATTAAAATCCAATTGCTGCAATTTGAAGCCACACAGGAGTAGTATGAGAAATTAACTGCTACAATACAGTGTCTGGGCTGCTGTCTGCACCAGGTGAACCCGATGGATGTCGATCTTTTAATTAGCCTGAAAGAAAACCCTAGATCAAGATTTTTAAAGCCCTTTTCCTCCAAACTAGACACTTTAATGTTTGGAGAAAATCCCAAATAATACAAGATGTGCTCTTATTTGTTGTAAAGAAACGGCTGATGCATTGCTAGAGTTGTGCAGCAGACAGTTTAGAGACTTAATCTATGCATGAAATATAATAAAAAAACAGTTAACATAGTTAAAGCGAGGCCCCGGTTTGTGTTTAAACTCCACCAGGGCCTATTCGCCAGGAAGCGCGTTAAGAAGATGAAGTGTTGTGTTTATGATGGGGTTGGGGGAATGGGATGTTGTTCACAGCCTCTCATTTGCCATCGTTGTATCATCCCCTGCTCACAATAACCACTTATCAACCACAGGCTAATGCGGCCATTGCAGGGGCTCGCCATCTCCTGACTTCCAAATGAATTGATAGCGGCGCTTGTTTATTCTAAACTACAGCCCGGCAGACAATTCGTTTCTGCTCGGCGCAACAGCGTGTTCAGAGGCAAGTGGGGGGTTTGGGGGGGAGCGTGAATGAATGATGGGAATAATGAGCAGGTCCCGGCCAAGTGTGCTCAGCCCTGTAGGTGAAAACCAGCCAATTGACTCCTCTTTTTACCATATCACTTTTTTTTTTTTTTTATTTCTTCCCTCCCAGTTGTGCATAATAGCAATACGTGCCTAAACAGGACTGAGACTCGACAGTGGAACACGGCTGGAATAATCTCAAAGGCAAAATAAATAATCTCATTTTGTCTGGAAGTGTAAAAATCCTGTTTGCATGGCTGTGGCGTGTGTCTTTGTGCCCAAGTGTCTTATGTCAGGCAGGAGACGTGTGTGCAGGCTGCAGCTGAAAGACTTACAGTCGGGCTGGAACATTTCATTAGGCTGAACTGAAACATGGCAAATGGGGGGGGGGGCTTTTGTTTATAGATGTGACATGTTTTAGTTGTGCGCACAACAAAAAACCTTGTTTTTCTGTTTTCCTTGAAAGATCTTTTAGCAAACTACACCAGGTTAAAACCCTTATTCACCTGAAATCTTGACAGAACAGATGAGATCTTTTTCAGCTCGTCTTGCATGTCCTCCTTCGGCAGCAGGACTCTGAGTACTCGGACACTGCTACAGCCCCTGTGGACATTGAACAACTCCACTGGAGCAGATCGCAGCTCCAGACACATTTTTTTAAAGGGTATTTGCACGCAGACTGCTGAGGGAGTTCAGGGATTTTACAAACCAAAGTAATTTCTCTCTAAAATAAAATGGAGAAATCAACACAGGTAAAATGCAAAAACAAATGTTTTAAAACAAGGATTCTCAAAGCTAATATTAAAAACTAACGGAATAGAAAAAGTGTGCTCAGGCTAGACTGAACTGAACAAATAGACTCATCGTTACACTCTTTCTAGAGAGCAATAAAGTATTTCTCCAAATGTCAAACTACTCCTGTAAGGTGAAAGAAATTAGATGAGGTTGGTGTAAATTAGGAAAAACGTGATTTTCTGGGCTGATAAAGGTCAGCTCCCACCTTCAACAGAAGTCAGTCTGTTGGCCCCCTTTTTACACTGGATGATAACCCAGCTCCAACAGAAAAGAGTCATCCAGAACATGGATGGTCTTAAATACATGATGCAGTGTGTAGAGGAGGGTTTTGAGCAAACAAACAGCTTCTGTAGTCAGATTGTAATGGTTCATCACTCATCAAATGGTGGGTGTTCAGCTGGTGTGTAAGTGGACCCAATATAGTTGAATGGTGTTGTTTGAAGGCAACTAAATTCAGGAACTTTATTACAAATGTGGGCATCATGGTGGCACAGTCGGTACACATGCAAGACTGACCGGTAACTCTACATTGTTCCTAGGTTTGAGGGGGGGGGGCATGAATGGTTGTTTTGTTTGTCTCTACATGGCTCTGTGATGGACTTGCGATCTGTTCAGGGTGTACCCCAACCCTCGCACATTAACTGATGAATGTGGGCACTAAAGTGACCCCTGTGACCTGGAATGGAAGAAGTGGGTAAAAGATACTTGATAGATATTAAAATCTATTATGCCAGATGCCATTACAAAACTCTATCTCAGTCTTGTTGTTCCTCTGGATTATCCAGACACATGCTTCTTTGCCCCATGCCATCACAGCAGTGACATCTAGAGACAATAAGAAACAATAGCAGGCAGGCGGGTGGGTAGAAAAAAAAACTTATTAAAGGTAAGTAAGAGCAAAAACCATTCAAGAACGGCAGCAAAATCAAAGTCTAAGATTGAGACAGAAGACATGAAGGGTAACAAAACTACAAAGATCTGACTATTGAGCATGAGGAAACTAGGAGTATCAGTACCGAGCAGGGTATACCCCAGTAAAGGGCGGAAACGAATTCACCCAGCCGCATGCAACGCCATGCCATGCCATGCCATGCCATGCCACACTGAGGAAAAGGTGGATTTTACAGCTTACTAGGAAGAACTTAGTTTGGCTCATGATTTGTAAGTATAGTTTTAGAACACAGGGTAACTAATTTAGAGTCAAAACAGTAAACAACCACATTTATCCATCCATCTTTACCCACTTCTTCCTTTCAGGGTCACATAGGTGTCCATGTCCAGCAGTCACAGTGAGAGTGGCGGGGTACAATCTGGACAGGTCAAAATACCATCACAGGGCCACATAGAGACAAATGAGACCAACACCTATTCACCTTTTCACTCACACCTAAAGACAATATAGACTTACCAATAAACCTGTTATGCATGTTTTTGGTTTGTGGGAGGAAGACAATGTACCTGAAGAAAACTCACACATGCACGGAGAGAACATTCAAACCCCACCCAGAAAGTTCCCCAGGCCAGGATTTGATCAGGCAACTTTCATACGGAGAGGCAACAGTTACCAACTGAGTCATTGTGCCACAATTATTCATGATTAATTTTTATTTTGACAAAATCGCCCAACCTGAGGCAAAAAACAAAATACTAAAAAGTCCAAACAGGAATACTGACTGATCAGGACACAAAACCACAAAAACCCCAAGCTGTGACTGTATCAGGGTCCTGGGTCGATCATGGGAGAGCATGGTAGCACAGTATGCATGATGGTCAGGAAGAATTTGAAACTCGACCGGCCCTGCTGGCCTAATGTGTCAGATACAAATGTGGTTATGACAAAGTTATACAAAGAATAATGTAAACATAAAACTTGTGTGAGTGTGGACAAGCCTAGGGCAGCACAATGGCTCAGTGGTTAGCACCAATGCCTCACTGCAAGAAGGTCCTGGGTTTGATTCCTGTTTCAGACCTGGGGTTTTCTGTTTGTGTGGGTTTTCTCCCATTTCCCCCACAGCACAAAAACATGTACAATAGGTTGCCTTCAGGCCCAGGTTGTCCTTGAAAAAAAGTGATCTGCCTGGTTAAACAACGGTAAAATAAAAAAAGCCCTACTCAGTTTTCTAATACATTCAAATAAGTTTTGTAGGTTGTGATGAGCATAACGTGGTCACCATCCAGTTGTGAAGGAGGTCAAGACAACTGCCCCAACTCCTTTCCTCAGTCAGTTTTAAAAGGTTTTTAATAGTTTGCTGAAGTTCTGTGGTTCTGGTAGATGATCTCCAGATCTGATCCAAGACTAACAATCAAAGGATAATTGTCCGTACCTTTGATGTGGTATGATGGCTTTAGATCATTATTTGAAGTTTACAGAGCTATCATTCTGATGAAAACCCCTGCATTACATGTACGTAAAGTAATAATTTCATGATGGCTTGCTTATAGGCTTTAATTTAGTCGTTCAGCCGCAAGGCATGCTACTGTCAATAAATCATTAAATCACTGTAACTCGAGGCTTGGTCAAAGAAGCATCCGAAAGCCATTACTCCAGATGGTGCATTAGGATGAATGTCATAATGATGATATCATCCCCCATAGGTCTCTTCTTTCCTCTGCCATTGTCATCCTGTCATGTTTTATGGCCAACCGTCACAAACGCCATTCTGCCGTGCGGATTTTCGAACATGCTGCACGTTGCTCTCCGCTTCGCGAGCACCGCTTCCTTGCTCTGTGGTTAAAACACACTTCACTTCGAGGAAAGTTCTTGTTATCTTTTCGGCATAGTAGGGAAAGCTTTTTATGATTCTGAGCAGAACAACCCCCCCCCCAAAAAAAAAGAAAGGAAAAAAAGAAAAAGGACCGGTCCTCAGGGTGAAACCATTTCCACCCCTCTCTACTGTTTTCTTCTAAATTTACCCGTCCATTAGCGGGAGACGCAGAAGAAGACAGAGTTACTCCGGCCATTAAAAAGGCTACTTTTTCCCTTTGTTGCTACGCTCCAGTGAGCTTCAAAACATCTTCCTTTTGTGTCTTTATTGCGGATAAGACTGAAAGAGAGATGGGTTTAAGGTTGTTGAGTTTTTATATGTGTGTGTATTTGATTAATGGGGCTAATACATAAAAAATGGGAAAGCTGCAGCTATGAACAGCATTGTGCATTAGAAAGGATTTGTACTACTTTAGATATATGTGTGTGTGTGAGTGTGTGTGTGTTATGTCCTAGTTATCTGCAACATATAATTGATGCGGACAAGCTTGACTGAAATCTCTGTGACAGCGACAGGCACGCTGCGCGCCTGCTGTTGATGGATGCCCATGTCAATCGTTCTGACCCAATCACCCCTTTATTCATACGCGCACACACACAGGCACACACACACACACACCATGGAAGCTATGGGTCTTTTTAACAGGGCACAAAAGGAGCAATTTGCTTGTACACTGTCACTAGCTGAGATTTAACAGAGAAATGCTCTGAAAACCAAAGCAGAAGAAGACGGAACACATCCATGTGGAAGAATGTGAAATATTAACGAGGCGACAGAGGCATGATGGGAGAAACGTGCAGGATTGATAGTGGAATATAAAAGTTTGTGAGGTGAGTTTTCAGAAAGGACGGTTGACTCAGAAATGAATATAAAACAAGTTGAGCGTAAGGAGGAGTATTTCTTTAAGCGCTCTGAGTTTGCTGCTTAGCATTCCTCCTCTCTCTCACGCTCAGCCCAACTTTACAGCTGGCTCAGCAGAGAACACACAGACGTTAAGGTGGCGTGATTAATTTAGGATGCAGAGAGCTCTTTTGGTCAACACTCTCACACACACACACACATACTCCCACACAAGCTAACATCAGCATCTGAATGCACGAAGCAGTTGTAGAGCAATGGCCTTTGAGATTTCTCCTTGTGCAATATCCATCAGCTCGCGCAGTCAGGTAACAGCATGACTCAAATGAAAACTTGAGTTCAGCCTTATCAAAAGGTCACAGCCGTACCTCAGAGTCCAAACACTGTATAAAGATGAGACGATTGTTTTTTCTCTCACACAGTACATGTTGGGGAGTTGCAAAGCTCCCATTTTTGCGTATTAACACTAGTTCAGTTAACCATTTCAAAATAGAAATATGAAAACAAAACGTATTTGTTCAAAAATAAGCAAGCAAAATAAGTTTCCTTTCTGGTGTGGTCAAACCTGTAGTTCTTTTTATCACCTGGTGTTATAAAAGGTGGGGAAACATGCGGTAGTTTTTGTATTTGTTTCATGAACTATTAGGCTAAAGCAACTGTTGGACGTCCACTTACAACTGGTTAACTTTTGGAGTCATCCCAATTCAAGATTGCCACAACAGCCTTAGCAAACACAAAAATAGCTATAACTCAAGTCAATATATACTTTAGTGTAGTAGTAGCCGAGAGTCGTCCCCAACACATACAAAACTTTGATATTGACTGTTGGAGTTAACCCTGTCGCCTGTTTGCAAAATACAACATGAACTAGAGGACAGATTAAATTGAAATGCTTAGAATCATTTGAGATACATCCACAACAGATTTTAGCACTGTTAGCAGTTAACTAGATTTAAGATGGCCTGCCAAAGTTCATTAGCTTCACCCCACCTAAAGAGTCTCAATCATTTTCAAAGAAAACTTGGTGTGATTGTAGCCAAATCGTATCCCCAACCCAAACTCTGAGGACTAACAAGCACAAGCAATTTTGTTTGAAACTTGGGAATGCAAAGCAGCTGGTGATAAGCGTTTTTTTTTTCTTTCAAAAATGCTAGTTTATTATGACCCATGCAACCTAAGCAGGGGTCTAATTGTTCTTATACTGTTTACTTTTATTTTAATTTTTTTCAGAGATTTTTGGTCAACCATAGCACAGAAACAGCTGCACCTAGCAGCGTGAAATTTAGTAATGTAAATGTGTCTGACCTACACTGCACCAGCCAACGGTTTTATGATAGACCCCATATTTGAGGAGGGGGCTCCATCTATAAAGGGGGTGTCTGGACATTTAAAACACTTTTAACTCAAAAACTAGACAACGTAGGAGCTTTAGATTATTTTTGTTTTTTAGCTCAGATGAAGGGCTATCCATCGGGCCCACAAATGAGCACCCTCCCCCCCTCCCCCTTCCATACCCCCACCCAAAACAATAAACCCATTCTGGTGACTTCTGGGTTCTGGTGCGTTGGTGCTTTTCGTATTTGCGGGGGTCATATATGCTACAGCTATGCTGTATCTAGTTAATTACACAATCTTTTAAATGCAGCTTTTGGTTTAAAAAAGGGTGCATTAACAAAAAACTAATACACATATTTAAATATATCAGCCCTTCTTTCTTACATCTTTCTATTGGTTTAACTGCATGCACACCTGTGTCCTATATTTCTGACCGCCTGTCTTTCCTGTTTGGTTCATTGTCTACATCAAAGCTCTTCTGAGTTTCACCGCCATTATGATCACAAAGTACGCAACTCGCACCCACTGGTGAGTCCAGAAACTGGACTAGTGCAGTTAGAGCACCTTGTACGATGGCAGCGAGTGATGCTACAAGAACCGGACTCTTCTGTTGGCGTAGAGAGCATTTGTATTTTTGTTGCCACGACTGCCTGCGGTGCAGTGAGGAGCCCACGGAAAAAGACCCATCTGTCGTTTGAGATTATTAGAAACCAGGAGCAGCACAGGATGTCACCTGTTTGGAGAGACTCAGGGGAGGTGGGATTACAGAGAGGAGGGTGTGTGTACAGAAAGTAATGTTACAAGAAAACGCAAGGATGTGTTTCCTGTACGTCTGCCAACATACATATGTAGGTTTAGAGTTAATCTGAAGACACGTAGCTTCTTTTTATTCGATAGCTATGCCTCATTTTATGCTGTTCTACCTCACATTGACAGATTCCTTTTAAAGCCCTCTTGGTTTTGATTTCACTTTTACACTTTTGAGTTAAACATGAGCCTGATTTAAGGTGTTTCATTTATGCTGTTCAGGGGCGCTACCAAGGAGGGCTGGGGAGGGAAGGACAATGGCCCCCACTTATAAATTTGCTGTCCCCATTGACCAGACAGTTATATACGCAATCAGTCTGTTAGTAAAATATCTCGCTCAATGAACATTATTTAAACAAAACTCTTAAACAGCCATTATTGGAGGTATGGCTACAGCTGTTGGAGTCGAGCCACCACAGCTAATCGAGAAAGTACTAAAAGCCTATAATGGTAGATATAAAGCTAAAAATTGGCGTGTCATCCTCAACACACACAGACATGGAGTACAAATAGACTGGAGGGAATTTTCATTGGAAACTTTGGCCTGAAGGACAGCAGATAGATTTTAATAAATGTGCATGATGTTGCATCACATCGATCACAAACTTGTGAAATGAATTGAATTAAAATTGCACCATGACAGACTTCACAAGAAACATTGTATCATCATCTAAACAAATTGAACTATCGTATCATGTTAGCTTTAAAAAGCTAAACCAAAGTAGATTTGTATCAAAAGGTGAGTCCATAATTACCCCATCACAGTATTTTTTCAAACAGCATTTGTATGATAACAGTGTAATAAAACTCCTGAAATTCTCATTTTAAGGTTTTGGTGTGCCACTCTGATATAAAAATGTCACTTCTCTCTTTTTAAAAAAAACTTGCTTCAGATGCTATATCAACTACAAACATATTTCAAGCCATTTTGTTTCTAACAGGGTTTGTCTCTGTAACAGAATGTAGATCTAATGAACTCTTGCATCTTTTCCTAACAAGAACACAAAATTACCATGATTTTATTTGAAACAGGTGTACATAACTATATTAAATAACATAATTTATCCATACAACTGACTGTATACTCTTTAAATTGTGTGTTGTTTTTCTCCTGTTCCTCAAAAGCTTTTATGTCATTTTCACGTTTCCTCTCTTTACAGTAAATATTGATGCCATGTCTCTAGAATGTTATTATGGGCAAACTGTGAAAATATTATGCTCTAAGCATTATTTTGCATATTTTATGAGCATATTTACTTTCACATATGTGCATAGGGAGCATAAATGATCAATGAAGATGTTTCTAACAATTTATAAATACCAATGTTTTTGAGAAGGGAGCTTATAAAGACTTTATAATCTCTTTTTATGAGCAGCAAAGTATATTTAAATCAAATATGCCGTCACAGGTTTTTACTTTTTGTTTGTGCTTATTGTCATTATGTTCGGGGACTATGAAGCAGCCAGAAGAGGCTGGTACACAGAGATAAAGAAAGGTGGCTCCTCCTCTGTTGTTGAGCAGCAAGAGAGAGGTTGTAATGTATAAAAGAGTAATTTCATGTAATAAATGATTATCAGCTCATTAAAATTTTTATGGTTCCAGCAGTTATTAAGGTAAAGCAGCCAGTGAGGCAAAGGATAACTGGTTTGAAGTGATGATGGGGGACAGGAGTGGACCAGACCCTGCTGTCCTCCTCAGTCTCTCAAATTGATTGAATATGTTTAGTTTTTTTTTTGTATTATTTGCAGTCAGCTAGAATGCACCATTCATACAACAATGGTTCAATTGGTCCAATTAAAAGCTTCCATTGGTCCATTTACTCACCCTTTATTGCCCCCATGGGCAAACTCCTGTATCATTCAGGGTCCAGGGTTGGACCTCCTCAGTTTCCAGAATAAGATTTATCTTTGGTCACTGCAGGTAACATATTGACAGGGATGAGGCTGAAATAGAACAAAGAAATACTTCAAGACAGTCGTTATTTAGTCAAAAAATTTTATTTTCAAAGCCAAAACTGGTGTCAAAACATGTGGTTTTTAAAAAGAATTTACATTTAAATCTTTCATATTGTATATGTAAATGTGTGTGATCTATAAAAAGACCGACTAATTCATTACAAAAGTCTATAGCATCACCTGTAATAAAGGAGTTAAATGAACAGAGTCATGTTTTGTTGCCAACAATTCAGAGGCCCTGTCAAACCATAATATTTTAGTAGGGATGCACGATAGATCAGCATTAACATCAATAACAATCCGATTAGTAAAACTGGGCCGATATTAACGTCCGATATTGATTTGCCACTATTTATTGTTGTGTTTCTGTTTTGGGAGGGGAAATGGTTGGCTGAGTGGTATCTCTTTGATCATGATATTGATATTGATGCTGCAAAGCCAGGAATAACTGAAGCAGAGAGCCATGTCAGCGGTGTGGTCATTTATTTACGGTATCAAAAAAGACGCAAGTGTATTTGTGCGTATATGTATATAAATAATTTGTGTTTGTGTAATATTGGTAAATATTGGTTACCGGCTAAAATACCAATAATTTTATCGGATATCGACATCGGCTGAAATATTCATATCGGTGCATCCCGCCATTTTAGACAACTTCTGAAAATTTTGTCCAACACTGAAAATAATTACGCAAAAGATGGAATATTAAAATTCTACTGGAAGTCTCTTTTGAACATATACATATGCTAACTAATAACTAATGCTAACTATTAGATAGAATGCAACCTACATAAGTAATTTTGTCATAACAAAATTTTCACAAGTTTTTCTTCAACCATCATGTCCACCTTCATTTTGGGTTCCTCCAAGCCACCTACTTTGACAAAAAACACAATCTTACCATGGGACAGATACTGAGTCTGTAAAACAAACATTAGAGGAAGAACATCAGAATCAGAAACATCTGGTCAAAAGCAAAAAGGTAAAGTTAATTTTTTTTTTCTGAAAAGCAACTTAAAGATGTGAGGATGAGTGTCAAGAGAAGTCTAGTCATTTTGGAGGAGGAAAAGAAGCAAAGTTGGTGCTGTGATCAGATGCAAATAAGCTGAACATAAACATTCTGAACTCTAACATAAGAATTTAAGAAACTTATTGTTTGAACTTCTGCCATTCTTGGCAAGGTCTCTTGAAAAATTTATTATTTTTCTGGTAAATAAATGTTTTGTTTTTTTATTTAATTCCTAAAAACGCTAAAGAATTTAAATCACTTTAATCCCCAAACAATCATTTAATGGTGTTTATATTTATTAGAAGTATAACATTTCATATCAAAATCATTAAAAATTTGTATTTTGACAACAATAATGGCTGTAGGATTTTCTTACATAATAATACAATGACTACATTTTGTACTTTCCAATCTACAAAATAAAGGTAATCTAAATGATTAGATTATTGTAGTAAAAAATGGTTTGTTTCAGAACATTGGGTATTTTGTCTTTGGAAACTTTCTTGGGAAAAAAAAAAAACTTTTTCGTCCAAGGCTGAAACAACCAGCTGTCTCTTTGTTTATGATCAGCTGCTTTCAGTCAACACAGGTAATAAAATCAAAATGTTTTGAACTATTTTTGTTTTTTTTTTAATCTCACATTTGGGTCTGTATCTATATAAACAACATAATCTGTTTTTTAAGGCTTTCACTTAAACAGGTTAGCCACTCAGGACAACATAAAAACTTTACAGATGACAAAGTCTGCCAGAAAAGTTCAATAAATGCTTTATAAAATAAAGCTTTCAGTGTTCTTTTATTGTTTACTGAAGAAATGCAGGTAATTCAAAGCAATTGATTTTAGTTACTTTTTTTTTTTTTTCTCGAGTTTTAAGGGTTTTACTCTGTAGCACTTTGAGATTTTTTTTAATGAAAAGTGCGTTACAAATTGAATTCATTATCAGTGTGAATGCCTATATGGCATTCACACTATTGAGATCATTTTTTTCTTCCGTACGTTTTTCGGCATCTAA
>JARVJO010000039.1:3605937-3618297 GCA_031762555.1 Cynodonichthys magdalenae
CCGACAACATAGCTCCTAGGATCATCGGGACACTCAAACCTCTCCACCACGATAAGGTGGCAGCCCAGGGAGAGGGGAGCGGAGACGCATGTAGTGTAAATCCGCCTTTATCTGACACACCTATACAACATCTCTGGACATCAGGGTCAGTGTCACTGATTTGGCAGACCTGGATGGTGGTGTAAGCTGTGAAGGTAGATCAACCCATTGAACAGACAAATATCCAGAGCTCAAAAAAAAGTTATTTATTAATCAAATAAAAGGCTGGCAAGGCAGCTCAAAAACTTATGGATAACTCTTCTCAGGAAAACCACAAGGAACACATGGATGCACCACACTGGCTGGGGAACACAGTACAATGATCCGACAAGGAAATGAAGACAAGACACACTATAAAGGTGAGAAAATGAGGGACTGATTGGAAACACCTGAGGAGGAAACATGAGGATCAGGTGAGCCTGGGAGGGAATACCTGCCACACCCACCGTGGCCGTACCACGTGATTTGTGAAGCACATAACCCTCCTTCCCTCCTGACCAAATGTTGTGCTCCTCCTCTTATGCTTGCTCTCCGTTATCTCAGTGGTAAGTCCTGGATGAGCTTGTATGTCTCACTCAAAGGACTCAAACTGTGAATATCAAATCTCTGACATAAACATTAGGTTCATTCAGTATCACAGCTCCCATCCCTTTACAACACAGACAAGTGTTCAATTCCATTTATTTTCCCTCCATTCATCTGTGGTTTGAAAAAGTCAAACTGGATGGAAACAGAATTATAAAATATGTTAGACTCACTGAGTGTTTGCTGGAGATTTCAAGAGAGTTTACAAATTTCTCACTAAAGACTTTTGGATTAATATGGATTTCTGTGTGTCTAATATCGACATATTGATATTTTTCATCCTCAGTCTGCTGCTGTGTATTCCACTGTTTTCCTCAAAGAAAAACTGTGTCCATACGTATCTCTTTTATTTCAGATTATTGTGCAATTTCTTGCTTGTGCATATTGATGAATAACTCCTTTTTTTTGCCTCCTAAAAATAAGCTGGGAAAACATGCCTGCAGCTTCATATGGTTTGAGGCTGCAGACGACTTGGCAAAAACAGGTCGTTCATTTTTCCGCTCCTGTCTTTATTTTTAAAACTCTGTGCTGGATCCAAAAAATCCAACTCCTGAGAGAGACCGAACCCCTCCGCACGTAAAACAGGCACATGATGTGTATTTAACCCATTAAGCAAAGGTCTTGCAGAGTTTTACTTTTATTTTCTTCTTGTCTATCTTTACTTGATGTTCTTTCTGTCCTGCTCCTCACTCCTGACTCAGCATGATAGTCCGACATGCCAGAGTCTACTTTTACTGATCTGAGTCAACCTCTACAGTCCAAGCTGCTGCTTGTTTGACCTACATCCTTACAGACAGCTGTTATTCTAAGTTGGAGTTTGTGTGTGTTTTTAAAATGCTACCGAAGGTTTGTACCTTCCATTATTTTTACCCTGAACTAGACATGGCTGTTATTTTAATGTGGTTTTGAGTGAATTCCCCCTCCTTGTCTGCTCTTGTCTCTTCTTTTGTCTTGTTTGATCTTCGCATCTTGAACTCTTAACCCGGCGCTTCTTACCCATCATTATTCCCTGTTTCTGCGTCCTCTGTCTGTGCGAAGTCGTCCAAACAGAAGGACGGTGGTTGTTTAAAGTGACGGCGTTCGCCTGAGGTCGGTGCACTCGTGTCGGCCGTGACAGATCATCGTGTTTGATGGTGGAAATGAAGTAAAACAAAACTGCCAGGAGGAATGAAAAGACTTCGAGACGGAGACAGCGAGCTGAGCTACTGAACGACAGTCAAAGAATGTGAAGCAGAGAAAAAAAGACCAGTCAAGAACAGAAAGGGAGACGTTTTTGGGGGGACGGTTGTACAGACTTGCTTCCTTTCTGGACAGAAGTTTGGAGAGTGAAAGCATCTGCATCAGCCCCAAGGCATGTGGTTGACACTGCAAAAAACTGTCTGACCACTGGGGACCTGTTTTTGCAATGTTGGGCTCTTTTCGAGCTTGTTTTCAATGGCAGGAACATGTTTTTGAATATTCCCAGCAGGTACGAAACAGAGCCTACTTTAGTACTTGCTAGGTGCTGAAAGTATAAAAGCTTTTCCCAAAACCACACCACTTTAAAAGTTTGTTTATTGTGTTTTTCACCACCACAGCTCTCTGCTGAATAGCCTGTAACCAGTCATGGCTGGATGTTTGGTGAATTTACAAGCCAGAAAGTGCAAGGATTTGATGTCATTTCTTTGCCTTGATGCACTCACTGACAAAAAAAATAAATAAAATAAGTGAAGCACACAAAATTGTAAAAACTAAACGAATCTGCACATGAAAGGTCTGATGACTGTATTTTAATGATTACATATGCTCCAATGACAAAGTATGAGCTAAGCCTTGTGAAGCCAGTAGTCGAAGAGCAGAATCATCCAGCTGTTGTATCTTGTCCTTCTTTAAGTTGGTCCAGTACACTGTAATTGGGTCAAGGTTTTCAGGATTTCACACATATTTGATTGAGGGAAGGATAGATTGAAGGAAGCCTGACTGGCCTCACTACCACAGATGATGTGATGGTAAAGCCATGATGGTAGGACTAAAGCCGATGTGTCTTTTATAGAACATTTGCAGGACTGGTCTTCTCCCCTCAGTGCCACACGATGGTCATCTGTGACTATACAGAACCGAGATTTGTAACAGAAAATATTACAGCATCATTCGTCATCAGTGCATCAGGCCACAGCACCACTCCAAACTCTGATATCTTTGCTCCGGTGGAAATGACAGACTTCACACAGGACAGTGAACTGCTTTGTGTTGTCTTTTTTAAATAACAAGAACTCTCATGATACATGTTTAGATGCTCTCATATGCCCACTGGTTATTAGACTAATGTGACATCAGTATGCTCCACATGCCAGGCAATTGCACAATACAACCACCCGGCCTCATGCAAACTCATTTTATGACCCTCACTACTTATATCCTCTGGTGTCAGTTCTAGATGTGCCAGGTCCTTTATATACCCATCACTGGTCTGCATTGGACCAAATTACATTTAAATTAGACTATTTGGGTGCTTAACCCTTCTTTTTTGTTCCCACTCACAATCCTGTTTACTTTACCATCACCATCTGTCCAATTGAACAGAAGGGGAAAAAATACATTTGTCAGGATCTGTGAAATTTCAGCTTTTTATTTAGTAGTTCCTTAAGTTTATTTTTAGATTTTATCCTTTTGTGGTTATTATGTTTTTTCTTTCTATGTTCTGGGATCTTTGTGTTTGAGTTCTTACCTGATCAATGCCCCGCCCGCTGACGCCTATTCCTGTTTTTGCATTCAGCACAGGTTTCTCTACTCAACTTTACTCAAAATATGTGTCTTTCTTCACCTTAAGATCAATTCTGCATTGTTGTTTAATGCCACTGGTTTTCCAGTCGCTTCCTCATGTTTCTCCAGACGCTGTAAGTTTGGCTGCCACATTTGCATTTTTGCTTAAGCTTTTAATTAAAAAATAAGTTTTTGTTTTTTGAGCCACTTGTGTCTGCAGTGTGGGTTCTATCTTCCAGCTGATTTAGACAATGTTGATGGGTAAGATGAGGTTTGTGTAAAGTAATGCAGCATTCAGATACACAACAGTCGTATCATTAATGGTATCATTCCATTTAGTGTTCTTAATGGCAGTTTAAATCATAGTTTATCTTGGTTTATGTCTTGGTAAATTTGCTTTTGATTATTATAAACGTTTTTCTTTTGGTATTTTTCTGATTTTATGCTGTGTCTTACTGTAAATGTTTTAAATCCAAGTTTACTGTTTTTGAACCATCTGCACCAAACCTGGTCTGTGTTACCAAGTAACGCCACAGAAAATAAGAACTGGATCTCATTTCGGACTCATCCACATGGAAAATCTTTACTGTGAGTCGTGTTGTTTACTATGTTTCTTTTTAGAGAATATTGGTCAACATTTTTTAATAGAAAACATCTTCATTATTATTATTAATAATAATCTCAGGATCTTCACGAGACAGACTTCTACGTTATCAGTCAGTTTCTCCGATCAAGCAAAAAGCTGCATATAACAATGACCTAATTTCTTTAGTCGAAAGTATTGATCGCTACTGAAAACTGTGTTCATCTTAGTCTTTGCCTTCTGTTCCTCAAAGTATTTGTTATCCAATCAGTGTAATTAGCATGTTTCTTCTCAAAGAAACTGCAAATAAATTGCCGTTAGTGAGTCATTTTCAGTCCTGGCTGTTATTTCCTTTCTTCCTCTGAAGTATGTCTTTCCAAACCTTGGGTCTTGTTCGTATGAGCAGGGAAATCTGTGCATGCAGAGAGTGCTAAAACCTGAGAGTGGTGATGAGGGCCATTGGAAAAGGGATAAGTGATTCAGCAGGCGGATCAATAGAGAAAGATCCATGCCTCCCAGCCGGCTCAATCAGACTCCCAGGGGGGGTGAGAGAAACATTAGAAGACCGACAGATGGACACAGGTTGGTGCACGTATGTGTGTGCATGAGAAAGAAAAAGACAAAGTATAGCTTTTTTAAACACTTGATTAGACTAACACAAAGGACTGAGAGAAATGTAAATCTTTCGTCTTGGCTGCTAAACAATAAATTGCAACTAGAATATGCCAGAACAAATTTTGCAGGATACCTGTGCAGGTAATGCCCAAAACATCAACTTTCTTCTATAAAACCCAACAATAAGCTGGGATTTATTTCTGTCATATCCTAAACTGCATACAAAGTGTAAAGAAAACCAAAATACACGTTAATGCTGCTGCAAAAGGCTCATTAGGGTCAGCATTGTAATCACACACCAGTGCCTCTCACTCCCTGGCATCACTCTTGAAATGAACAGCCGACAGTGAAACGGAGCAGAAATAAAGCTGCAGTGGAGAAAAATCTAAGTTGTATTTAGGAGAATCCTGGTCCGCAAGTAAGAGAAGTATCAGATGGTCTATTTTTATATGTCTTCAGTGTTTTATGTTGGAAAATAATTACGTTAAAAAGAGAAAATTCCCATCTTAAATACAATGGAAGTCCATGAAGTTTTGAATGAGGCTTAAGAGAAAAACAAAAAGAAACAGTCAAGGGTGAAAAATGTGTTTGTGTCTGGTGGGGCAACAGTTTGATATATAAATTGTAGAAGAATTGTGTGTCAAAATAAAATGTGGGGGCTCTGTGGTTTTGGCTGTTATTAACCATCTCTTTGCAGTTCCTTAATGATGGGGCGGTGCTCCTGATGAGGACCTTCCTGTACTTTACTGGTTGGAGTCACAACACTTGACTGATCTTTGCCGTGTCCGGCTCTTGTATCTTGTAAAGACTTAGTGATAACTACTTCTTGCCTTCTCTGTGGATGCAGTTCTTATCTCTGTTCCTCGCTCCCTGGGTCAGCTCCTCTCTCCAGTTGGGTGGAACGCTTCTCCTGGTCATCTTGTACTCAACTCCCTATAACCAACGCCATAACCATCAGCAAAAGATCTCCTCAGCCCTCTTGGTCCACCCCTGCCATTCTCCAACAACCGCTCAACTCACCTGGGTCTATTTGGTCTGCTTTCACTTCCTGGAATACCCCTCTCCCTCCTGAGCCTGTAAAGAATAAAACACCTCCTACTTTTACCTGCAATCACGGTTCTTAAATATTAATACTCAGTTCTTGGAAACTCACCATGTCTCCTTCACCCCCACATATCCAACCTGTGCACCATCTCTTACTTTCTTGCAAAGAATAAAAAAAAAAAAACATCTTAGATCCTGTTTTCTGGACTGCTTTGTCTCAATTGGTTCTCTAGGTATAGAAAATATACTTATCTAACCGAACTTTTTTGTTTGAAAGAATTTGCCTTTTTCTCATAAATTTTTTATTTATAAGAACTTTTAGCTCTAAATGACATTCATACGCATAGAATTACTTTCTTCTTCAACATTTGAACTTTAACCCCGTAACACAGCTTCCCTCTCCCCCACGTCATGACAATTGTCTTAATCCAAGTCCCACTCAGGAAGTAGTCTTTGATAGGTATTTGAAGTTGCATTATTAGTCCTTCTCTTTGACACTTCAAGATATGCAATGTCCATATATAACCACAGAGGGTGAGTTATAGTTTTCTTCATTGCAGTCCAGATTCTAAGAGTTTTCTCCATTAGTGAAAGTTGTAAATCATTTAATAAATGTGCAGCAAGGTCTAAAGGGAGAGGTACTCCAGTTAACCCAGCGATCCTAAACCCTCGGACTTTGCCAAGCAACATGAAAGAATCCAGAGACCCCGGGGAGGAGAATGAGCGATGGATGAGGGTCTAATTTGGCACCTATTTTGTGCCCAATAATTGGTGCCAAATATGTTCTGACAAAATTTCATGTGTACATTGGTTCTTAGGACCTTTAGAAGCCTTAACATTACACCAACTTTTTATCCAATTACAGTGCTCTGAATGGATAAATCCTCCTCCCAAGCTTTCTTTCCTAAGGAGGATATTATTTTGGGCTGACAATTTGATATGGTAAATGGTGAATGGTAAATGGACTGTACTTATATAGCGCTTTTCTATCCAACCAGGACACTCAAAGCGCTTTACACTACAATCTGTGTCCTCATTTACCCATTCACACAGCACTCTACTAGATCTCCTACAAAGCTAACAATATACAATCATCTATGGAGACTAATCAGTGCCAATCACATTCATACACTGATGGGACACACATCAGAGGCATCAGGGGTGAAGTGTCTTGCCCAAGGACACAACAGCTGAGACAGATGAAATGGGGGATTGAACCGGCGACTTCCGGTTCCAGGACGACTCCCCTAACCACTCTGCCACAGCCGCCCCCCAATATGAACATATGAGACAGTCTTTGTGGGTATATTTTGTAACCAGCTGGAAACTGGACTTTGCAAAGACTTAAAAAGTCTTAAAGTTTTGACATGGACTGGGTTGACTTCATTGTAATTTTTAGGTATTCAAATTTTATCTAGAATCTTATAAAGAATTTGCTAAAAAATAAACATCAAAATGTCAACGTGGTCATGTAAAGTCTAAGTTTCTGTGACCAGTTTAAACTCTGAGATTTCCACTGTGCAGAATGAACTACAGAAAAGGCTGTATTTTCTCACTCGTTTTACCAAAATCCCTTTATTGTTTGTGAGGAATTCTTATTTGTTTTGTGAATTTCACCAATATCATGTCGTCATAGCTCCATCATAGTTCCATGTTCAGTGTATTTTAGGAACATCAACGTAGAAACAAAAGAATAATGGACAAACAGTCAATACCTTAATGGTTTTCATTAAAAAAATTTGATAGCAGAAAAAGTTTTCCAGCTTTTTGAAATTAATTTGGTAAGAAATTTGATTTTCAGAACCATTTTGCTGCTTTCTCGTGACACAATGCTGTAGTTGAACATTTTTCTTTGAATCCCAAATTACTTAATTTTCTCCGTACGATGAGTCACTTCAGCAGTTCCCCCTCTGTGCATTTGAAGTGTGATTGGTTTAAAGAGAATCCGGTGCAGCAGCACCGAGGAAGCCTCGTCACGTTGCTGCACTGATGGAAACGTCTTAGGCTGCCGGTGTGGATTTCAGCATTGACCTCTGCAGAGATGTGTAAGTCAACCCAACAGCAGCCCATTGTCCTTGTATGACCGTCACACTAATGCCCCTCAACACAGTTCGCTTTTGGTCCTGACAAGAGAACACATGCCTGTCCATCTCCCATCCTGCAGCGCTCACTCTGAGATGTTTTCCTTACTTGAATAATGTATCAATTTCTACAGGAAAAAAAAGGCAGTGTTTGCATTTCTCCCATCGCCTTGCAGTCTGAATGCTTCTCCCTTTTTTCCTGTCTGAAAATAGAGTGCAGAAGAAGGCTGTTGCTATGGTGATACATCCACTGGCGTTGCCCGGGACATTTTTAGCCACGCGATGCGCGAGGGGGATTTAGCTCGCCTGTAACTTTCTGTAATTTTCATTCTAATTATATCACTGCTGCCTGTGCTGTGTGCCGCCGCACGGGGTAAAACAGCCGAGCACGGCTGGCTGAAGATCCTCGGCACTGCCCTCACACCATGCCATGCTATCAGATAACATCAGCATTCAAAGATGGGAGGGAAGACGAGGGGACAAGGAGACAGGGGCAGAGAATCTGGTGTGTGAATGAGATGGGGAACCGAAACAGAGGAAGAACTACCCGAGCAAAGAGAGTGACGCTGCTGCAGAGCTGCAAATGTCAGAATAATGGCTTTATATTGTGATATAAGAGCAGACTGTCACTCCTCAGTGGACAAGTTAAAAAAAGGAATGACAGATTAGTAAGAAGCTTAGTACTCACTGGACCCGAAACTGAGGACCAGCAGGGGTCTCAGCCATCACTAATCACCTGGCCTGCAAATATTTATATACCTACCTTTGAGATTGTGCAGCCAGTTAGCGCTACATTACCTGTTTCACTTTTTCTCAAAAGAGAATTTTATGCTGAGTGCCAACACTTGAAAATAGACGACTTCTGTAATATGGGAGGCAGTGAAGCCTAGTGTTGTTTAATTTCAAACAAGTTATCACAAACTGCAAGTGGCTCATTAGTGACACCATGGGAACCCCACACCTGTGTCTCTGGCTCCCAGACAAAGAACTTAATAAAACAGTCAAGCCAAAAAAAACAGTGTAGAAAGTAAGCCTCAAACAAAAATTCCCTGTATAAAAAGTTCAGGTTTGTATTTTAAAAATTGCTGAACTAAAAGTGGCAGTTGTGTCTGGTCCCTATGTATTTTAATTTGTATGTTTCTACATGGTTTTATGTAAATTTCACAAGTTAAAAAGAACTATTTCTTCTAGTTTTGAAGAGAAACTTTAGACAATAGAAGTATATGGATGAATATGGATGTACAATCTGGGGGAATTTGTAAGAAAAACAAATGTCCTACAGTAGTGAAATACACTGGTTGAAAAACAATACAAATATCTACAGTTTAATGTATAAACTGAATAAGTGTAACATTTGTAGGAGTTAAGAGTTTGTGTCACAGTTTGGGGTTTTAATTTCCCTTTTCTGGTTTGAAGAAAATTTGTTTTTCATTTTATGTATCAATGTTTTCAGTGATCCTCTTTGTTTTGTCTTCCAGTGCTTTTGTTTCTTCCTCATTTGTATTACCTTACTGTTACATTTTCAGTCTCGTAGTTAGGTTTTTGTGTTTATTTCATGACAATAATTCTTTGCTTTTTTGTATTACCCATTGAACACACCTGTTAACCATTCATAATCATCCCAGGTGCATTTACTCACTAATCAGTCTTCCCAGTGTTTAAAAGTTCCTGGTTTTTATTCATTCTTTGTCAGATCCTCATAATCCCGTCTCAATCCTGGGGTTCACTTTTCATTTGATTAACATTTTAAATATTGTATGTCTGTCACTTGCTGCCTGTTCTCTTGGTTCCAAACCGACACCAACCATTGTTCATTACAGTTTGTGAAAAAGGGACAGTAACACGATAACCACAACAATACAGAGTCTTTGTAAAAGTGAAAAAAGGGTTTATGTTGTATTATTCTGTAAAAACTTCTCAAAAGGCTGCTCAAAATGTGGGAGAGAAAGTTACTATTAGGTTGTGCCAAATCAAAAAAAGAAGCAAAGCAAAACAGTCCCTTACTGATACCTATTCACGATGGAAAACCATGAAATACAAAATACCCTAACAGAAAGGCTCACCAAAAACATTACAAGGGTAGCACCGACGTACTTGCCTACTGTGTACTTGTGGAAATTTACAGGTTACCTCAAACCTACCTAGTCCTCTAACCCCAACTACTTTAATAAAAAAATTCTCCAGTGCAGCAACAAAGGTGCTAAACAGTCATCAGCCTTTATAAGGCAGTCCTGAGTGCTGGTCAGTCTTTCCAAACTCTCTCATCCAATCAGAGCCCAAAATTCTAAACTGGCACCAGCCTGCATTCTGAACCTGAGGAGAAACAAACAAGGCGGGGGGAACCACAGTCTGGTAGATAAGTAACAGTTTGGAAAATTTGGTTAAGTTTAAACAGCTTAAAAAGTTCTTTCACAGCTTTCATAGGTAGGATCCAGGAGTGCAGACAGGAAGCTTAAATATAGTAAAACATGAATTGATCAAAACAAAATGTTGACATGGCAGCAAAATCTACTCAAGAAAGCATGACCCACAACAATGCTCCACTGAAAAGTAGTGAGAACAGAAGGAATAAGAAAGCCTGGAGCGAATGAGGGAGGTGGCAGCAGCTTGGTCTAATGGAAATGGAGAACAGGTGTAAGTGAGCATGGCAGGATTGAGGTGCAGACAGTAGCCAGTCCCAATACTCACACTTCCAACCATGTGTACTTCAAATGTGCATTCCCGCTAAAGGGTTTGAGTGCGTAGTGTGTGCCAATTCTCCAGAGTAGTCTTCCACCCCCCTTTGCACCCTTGATCCACACTTTGGCTAAGCCTGCATTCAAGCGGACTTCGGCGAAGTGTATTACCAACATTTCATCGCTGTATGTGATGTTTTGAATTAAAATGCAGAAAAAGGGCAATGTCCACCAAACACCTTCCAGTCTAGTGGTGGAGGTAATGCATTTAAATTAGTCTGACAACTGCCAATAAAATCAAAGAACTTATAGATGCGCTGTCTTCTCCGAAAAAAAAAACAATTGCTTGTTGTAGCTCAACTATCATTTTTAGCAGTACAGATCCCAAAACAGCACTGGTCCTGCCATTTTGGATGTTGCAGTTACAATGCAGAGGCGCAGGTCGATGACATAACCCGTACTGTCCCAATTCTCCATTTCTTGCATGCTTGAAACCTGCGCACTCAAACCCTTATCTGCACTTCGTCTGAGGTCCCGTTTATATGAAGCTGGTTTTCAGTGAATCTGCAACATTTTTGTTGCAATCTAGCTGATCGTTTACACATTACGGGTGATCGGAGTCAGAGTGGAACTTTTCTGTGACGCCCCCTGTGGAGGTGTGAAGTACCCCGCAGCTCTTTGATTGCACCTGCGCAGAAGACACAGCCGCAGTGTTCGTTCTACTCATGCACGGAAAAACAACAACAAACTAAACCTTCGTAGTTTTATAGTTTAATGTGACATGCAGTAATAAACTAACCTCATCATCGGTCCAAACAAGCGTGCAGGATGTAGCTGCTGCCATATTCGATTTCCTGTTTTCAAATGTGGTGGAGGCTAAGGGTCGTCTTCTTCTTCTTCTTGAGTTTAATGGCGGGTGACACCTAACATTTAGATGTATTATTGCCATCTACTATGCTGGAGTGTGGGCCAGACTGTTTAATTTTTCTAGATGATAAATCTGAATTCAAATTAAATGTCAAAAATCCTCAAATTGAACGCCAAAACAAAGAGCTGTCAAAGGACCTCTCCAGCTCTGGGCAGGCTAAGGGTCAAAGCGCAGGAGTATTTTTGACGAGGCGCTAAATCACAGCACCACCTAATGCCTTGGTATGACAACTGCAGTGGATTCCAGTTGTCCAGACAGTGTAGTGTAAACGTGGAACTTTTCCCCAATAAACATGCAGCGGTCTCGTGTAAACAAGGCCTGAGTACACACTTCATAGAGGGGCGTAGGGTGTACTGCGAGAAATGGCACCAGGCCCAAGTGTGGAGAAAGAGGCTATTTGGAAACACAGGGAGGCAAATGAACAAAGTGAATACACAGAAAGAAAACATCATGAAGAATAAACATGTTAGGAAACCTCAAAACTAAACACTGAAAAAACAGTGATCTTGTCAAACTAAGTGTAACATCACACATTAAGTTAAACATGAAACATATAAAAAAATCTTCAGAAATCAAAAAATCTCCATATATGACTGTGTAAAAATTAGTTGTGTCCGCGATACCATACTGGTATCCGTATCGGGCCCAATACCACTATTTTTACAAGAACTCGTACAAAATGCCTTGATCCTCCATACCGATACCAGATTACTCCATTAAATGTGTTACAGTTTTAAATTCAAGTGAAAATTTTGTCAGTTCCATGTTTAAGAAAGTTATACAAGTTGAAAGAAAATCTTTTTTATTTTTATTTATTTTAAAATGTTGCAACCGTATAAATCAAGCTGCATATTTGATTTGATACAGATTGACAGACTGTAGGCCCATAAGGAAGGTTAACCAGCTTGTTCTAAATAAAACAAATGTTTTTTTAATGTCACTGTTCCGATGTTATGGAAAACATAGTATTCTTTGTCCAGGCAGAAACCATAGCAGTCCAAAAATGCAACTTTAGTCCGTGAATGGCTGTCAGGAATTTATTGACACATGCTCAATCTCCAGCAATGT
>JARVJO010000039.1:3647919-3663526 GCA_031762555.1 Cynodonichthys magdalenae
TAAATAAATCAAAGCCATTTTCTTTATTTCACCCGATGTTAAAGACGGACCGGGAAAAAAAACAAGACGCTCCTCCCATTTAGACGCGCCTCTGGTTTTGTTCTGGTCTGAACGTCTCTGAATGCAGCGCAGCCAGTTTGAGGCGTCAGGCGCGTTTTAGCTGCTCAGACCGCGTTTGGTGTGAACGCAGCTTTATAAGGAGCTCCTGTAAAATGTTCCATTGCCCACTGAAGATCGTGGCATGAAAGTGTCAACAAAACCAAATCATCTGCAAAAACCAGATATATCCCTGATGTTTCCAATCTAGACACTCTATTTTCCATAGAAACATCCATCCATCCATCCATCCATTCATCCATCCATGTTCTTTATCCAATTATTGGTGCAGGGTTGCAGGGAGCTGGTGGCTATCTCCAGGGTCATTGAGGGAGAATTGTAGTACACTCTGGACAAGTTGCCGCTCCATCACAGAGACACATGAAGACAAGCATTCATGCTCAACACTTACGCCTAGAGACAATGTAGACTTACCAATAACCTAACAGCCATGTTTTTGGTCTGTAGCAGGAAACCAGAACACCTGGAGAAGTTTCACATGTCTCTCCAACTCATGTTCCTACCTTTAATGACCTTCTTCTTTAGCGAAAACATCCCTATTAGGATAGTCAATGCAAATGATGCACAATCATAGTGCACTCACAAGAATATTTTCAAACTCTCCCTACACCACCCCCACCTAACAAATCCCTGTTGAACTCCTGTACATCCCTGTGCATTGGTTTTACATACACAAGCTGTGACTCAGAGAAACAGTATTTCTCTATGCTTTAGACACACACACACACACACACATCACTTCCAGGACAGTCATCATGCCATGTCTGTGCAATACTATAAGCTTATTGGTTTTGTTTATTGTTTGTCTCCGAGCACTGATGCTTTTTTACACACACACACACACATACCCCTACACACACAGACACACACGCAGCCACTTGAATTTGTTCGATTAAGTGGGTCATCCTCTGCTACAGACTCTTGAAAGAGAAAAGAGCTTTTTCGTGGGTTTCTAGCCGAGAGGCAATCGCACCCTTCCATGGTTTTGGCTGCACCTTTTAGGAGTATTTATGGAAATGATAGTACAGCATTTTGAAAGGCTGCACGCTGCTTGTTGCTTTGCATGCGTCTGTGTGTGTTTGGCATGCAGATCCTTGTGAAATAAAAGAGTTTAAAATAAGGCACGCTTTGGTGCACATTAGCTGATGTCTCCGGTCGTTAACGTGCACAATGGATGCTCAGTTTATTGTTAAGGTGGTTTATTGTTACTGTTTTACTATTTCTTTTTGTTGTTTGTTTGTTTAGGTTTTTTTATTCCTGGATGGTGAGCTTGGCAGAAATTGCTTGCTGTAGGCTCTGCTTTAACTCCACTGCACATTTGGCAAGAGCACACAGATGCAGACCTGTCTCTGCGCGTGGACGCCAAGTGTCTCACATCTACCCCACTTCAGTTGTCTGAAAGAGCAGCACTGAAAGCTCAAGTGTCCGTCTCCTTTTCTGTCTTCTTCATCCGTCTCTTTGGACAGCTCTGCGGCAGTCCAGTCAGATCAAACTCTATCAAGTTTTTGGACTGATTTGCCTCCAACAGCCACAGCTGCACAGGAAACATTGACACTGCATGGAATAAACAGGCGTCAGAAAAAAAAAACTAGGGTATAAGGCAGCATCAGAGGGTCCTGGCTAATTTCTGAAGTGTTTTTCATGGTTGGGTGGGGATTTAAGCATCTAGATTACAAAGTAATACAGAAAGAAGTACCTTTTAAATGTGTTAAGTGTAAAAAACTGTGATTAAAGCAAGTAAAAAGACGATCTTAAATCTTAAATGTAAACTATAGGCAGCGGTCTATCACAGCAGACAGAACTAACAATGCAGACTGTGTAAAGATGCCAGTGAGGCAGTCCAGAGTATAGCAGGATGTAGAATGCAGGCAGACAATATCTGAATCAAGTGGTTAGAATAGTGTAAAGGAACATCTGTGCCAAGTATGAACTGGATGCCATGCAGGTCAAGTGGGAGAATGTTGGACAATGACAGGGCCAAGATCCTGTTGGAGCTCTAGATCCAGACTGATAAATAAATAATGACTAACCATTATGATGGTTGACAAACAACAAAGTAAGGCAATAGATGTGATAGATGTAGCAATCCCAAAGGACTGTCACATCAAGACAAATGAACATAGAATAAGTCCAAGGGCTAGAAGAATAACATCTGTCTCAGTGGTGCCAGTGGAGTAATCAGGCCGAGACAGATCCAAAAGATCCCCGGAACAACCTCAGAGATCTCTGTCTGGAAGAGTGCAGTCCTACAAACAATTAAGATGCTGTGCAGAACCTTCAAGATCCCAAATCTTGGGCAGAGTACCCTAACTTGAAGTGAAGGGACAATGTCCGTGTGGACAATGTAGTTCAAGCTGGGTGTTTTGTGTCTGTACATACCATGAATGATTATCACTTTAACAAAGTTTGAAAAAAAATTTTATATTTTATCATAGTTTGGAGAATGACTCAGTTAATACCAAATCACATTTAGCTCAATAATTGTAAAATTTAGTTAGTATTTTGAATGGTTGCTATAGCTTTTGAAACCATTTGAATCTGCATGCTCATTGCAAAACTTGTCTGGCCTAGGTCTGGCCCACACAACACTCGGCTCAGATATGGCAACGAGTGCCCTGTGGTGGCCCGGATGTGGTTTGCCAGAGGTGGTCCATGCATGGGCCAGCACCACATGAACCAAACCAAAACTGGACCAGTCAGGGGCAATTTTAGAATCTAACCTTTGTGGTCGCTAAGCTCCCAGTAAATTTTCTAAATCTCACCGACAATTTACATACATTCACATACAAATAAAGTAGTTTTGTACAATAAAACAGTTAACAAGTAAATATATTGAATTTGAAACAGATTCTCATACCTGCTAACATCAGCTTATAGCAATGAGAGACACATATTCATGTTAACAAGCAGCTGTGGAGTGAAGCAGCCCTAGGGGGTTATGGGGGCATGCTCCCCCTGAAATATTTTTAATCCACTCAAAACTATGCCTATTTCCAACCATTTGAAGACCATTTTATTATATTCAGAGGATTAACAAAACATAAAATCAGTATTTTATGATGGTAGAACACTAAAAATAAGCCTTTTGACAAGATGAGTGGTTCAACTAAGAGCGGAGACCAGAGATCAGACTCAGAGGCGGAGTGAAAAAGGTAAGGGATTTATTTACAATATGTACAGTTGTCTGGACCTGGAGGAGAGGGGAGAAGAGCTGGTGAGTATCTTGAAGGAATATTGGGCTGTAGTAGTAGAAGGTAAATGTGTTCTCTTTTCTTACAGAAATCCAGGAGGTGAGCGGCTCAGATGGAGGAGGCAAAGGATCCACAAGTGGTGAGTAGTTAATTCTTCTGGTGGAACTGCTGGTGATTTGGTGAGGACTTGATGTGTACTTTCCTGGGACTTGGTTAGATCTTGGAGTACTTCCCTTGGCGGCTTGGAGGAACAACGGACTCAGCGTCTTGGACTGGACAATCCAGACCGTGACCTTGGACAGAATAATCAGGTTAGTAATCAGTTTAACAATAGAAACTTTCATGTGAGGCTTGGCACTACCAAAACAGGTATGATGCATCAGCGTGGAACAGACTGCTGATGTTCCTTAAGAACCCTCCTGGCTCATCAGCGGAATCACCAGCAGGTGCGGAGGGGAAGCCAAGGCCCAATTAAGGTCATTCACCAGTCGAGCAGGAAAAACCACCAATCCTTACACCTTTAACCTGAACTTTATTTGAAAATCATACTTAGAAACAGCATTACCCTTATTTTTTTTACACATTGAGCATCATGAGTTAGTTTTGACAGCATGATGTGATACTTTTAATACAAATATCCTCTGCACCATAAAACACCTCATATAGTAACAAACCAGGAAACCTGCAGAACAAGTTACCTTCGTAAACCTGAGTATCCAGGAACCATTCTACAGATTAAATCAACTTTAACCAGAAAAATAGTTATGCAAACTTTATACTGTAAAACAATGTACTTCCACACAAGGACAAAATTGTTAGTACCCCTCATTTAATGAAAGAAAGACCCACAATGGTCACAGAAATAACTAGAATCTGACAAGAGTAATAATAAATAAAAATTCTATGACATTAAAAACAATATATTGCTTCAACAGAATTAAAAAATAAAACTCATGAAACATGCCTGGACAGAAATGATGGTACCCTTAACTTAGTATTTTATGATTCCTCTAACTGTCAAAGAGACTTCTGAACCTCTCAGCAGGTATTTTGGCCCACTCCTGATGAACAGAGTCTCCTCCATGTTCCATAGTAGGGACAGTGTTCTTATTTTGATATGCATCATTGTTTCCTCTGTGAACATAGAGCTGATGTGCCTTGACAAAATTTTTCATTTTTGCTCATCTGTCCATAGAGAAAAAATTGCAGTGTTATAAAGCATGAATACGACTGCTTCCAGAGGCAGAAAGTAAAAGTACAGTTACTTTGTTAAAGATTTACCCAAGTGCACATAAGTTACTTTATAAAGATCCACTCGATTAAAAACAAATTATTCAAATCCCTGTGTTTCCTGTGCCATTCCTTATTTGTTGTATTTGTATATATCCAGTCTCTTTCCATCTCCACCTCACTTCTTCATAATTGGCTTCATGCCACAGTTTCCAGTTTGCTCTTCATTTTCTAGCGTTTCTCCTCTGTTTTCCTAGTGACCTTGACTTGGTGTAGGTTTCTTCTGCCACAACAGTCTTTTGTTTTATTGTTTTTATAATAACTAGTTTGTTTCTTGTTCCATGTGTTAATTCAGCATTCTGGGTTTGAGCCATCCAATACCCGCCATGGACTGTAATTTAGATCGTAGCTGTCCTTCTTATGTTCTCTGGATTCATTTTATTTCCATGTTCTCCATCATTAACTCTCTTTTATAAACAAACAAGCTTCATCAGGAAAAAGCAGGTCTTTTGGCCTTTTAAGGTACATGATCAACTATTTTCATTCAGTCTACTCAAAAGACTCCATTCCTTGGATGTAGTGTTATATATCATCTCCATTTAGTGTAACTTCATCATTTACAGAAATTTCAGCTCTAATCCATCTCTACCACCAGAATGAGAATCATTTGCATCATCTCCAAAGAGCAATTTGCTGACAGAATGGAGGCTTTTTTTGTGGTTCCAGCAGTTTCCAGAACTGGAACAAGAGGCAGATCCTTCAGCTATTAGGCTTCCTCTCATTTGGAACTACCTCACAGTTTGGCTCTGAGAAGCAGGTATCCTCTCTATTTTTAACATTAGGTTTAAAAATTCTCAGTTTGCCGTGCTGCTCTGAGCCCAGGCTGCCCTGTGACGCACTGAGCAACCCTTTCTCCACGCATCTATGCCAGCTTTTCATGCCACTAACTTTCCGTTTCTCTCTGTTGTAAGTCACTGCTTTTCTTCTCTGTCGTGCCTTTTTTTTCTGTGGGTATCTCTCATTTCAGCTCAGCATGTTTCTGATCTGGTGTTACAAACCTGCAAAGAGTTTATTGCTTATAGCTGTCACGCACAATTTTCTACTCTGCACAATTTTCTACCCTTCTCCTTATACATCATATATTCATACTTTGTGCCGCGCGACTTATTTGTAAGATAAACGACCATCATCTCTGACATCCAGTGGTTTTCAGCCTCAACGTGCTGTTTATCATTATACCAGTAACCTTATGAGGACACTTTCCATCCACTGAACTGTTCTATTATTGATATTTTCCTGACTCATTCAATTTCATCCACAGTCAGTCATGTATGTTTTATGCACCATTTGCATGTATCATGTGTATAGGCTAAATATGATAATATGTTTTACTCTGACGTATGCAATCATAGGTTTGCCTCTTTTATTGTCTGTCTACCTGGCCAACAACTTCCTTACAAGCTACTTTGGATATTTTTTTCTTCTAAAAATGAGGTAATACTGCTTACTATGTGGGTTTTTTAGTGTGTAATTTGAAAACCACCATAAGACACTTGTGGTTTCCCCACTTGATGACCTCACTGTGTTTTCCATGACCTAAACATCCTACTAGACAAGTTTAGATAAACATCCTTCATTGTAAAGTCAAGACACAGCTATTCTCTTAGCATTCACCTATTAGCTCGTTCCACTCTTATTTTCCACATCATCAAAAAGTTTTCCTGCACCCTCCATGTTCTTTTATGCCTATCCCGTCACAACTCTCTCCAACTGTGTCTGGATACACACTAGAAGAGCACACGACACATGTAGTACTTTTAAAGGTTAATAAGATGACACGTATTGTATGTTTTAAATACCGCATATTGATTTTATTGTAGCGGTGTTTGTAGTGACGAGGAACGTAGAATCACCTCGTGGTCACGTTTACCATTTTAGCTTGAGTTTAACAGTTGACATGATAAAAAAGGTTTTGCAAAAAAATGTGACCTTACACACCATTCTATGCCTTATTGTTGAATTTTTAAAGTTTCTTCAGAACTGCAATTGTTTACTTTTGACAGTAAAACAACATTAAACAATGTTCAACTATACTCTTATGACTTCAGAGACCATTGTGTGTAGAACTACGCACTGTCTGATTATTATGAGACTGCTGTCTGTGAATACTTGTGTTTTTTTTTATTTTGATCCAGTATGGACCTGAAACTTTCCCAGGTCTTTTGTATTGGTGTGCTGGAGACCATCACCGGAGGCTCTACCTGTTGAACCACAACTAGTACAACCCAGACTTTCACATCACAATAGGTAAGATTACATTTACAACAAGTAAAACAACTAGTACTCAATAATAGCAGTAAACTTAATAACATTCAATAATGTTGATTTTCTGTGGATCAGATGAGTAAAGTGACAAAGTGGATGCAGCATTCAGTCTATAGTGGACCCAGGAGAGACAGATGTTCTCTGCATCCAGACTTACAACATCCAATACCTGGACACCCCGGAGGGTGGATGAGGAGGTGATGGAGTCTGAAGAAGCGAGCCAAGCAGCAGGATGAGGAGAAACTGGTCCTTAATGATACAGCTGCTTAGTAACATTCAATTTCTAGTAAATTTCTGGCTTTGCACATTTACAGTTGTAAAATGTCATTTTTACAGAGCTGATGAAGTCAAGCACCACTTACACATATTTTTTAAACTCAACTTTTTTTTTATTTGTTCATATTAATGTTTTAACCAGAGGTTTTCATATATTTTATACTATGTGATGGTTCTACTTTAATTAAATGTTCTTTTGAATATTTGCCAATTTGGTTTTTACTAAACTACGATCTGTGAGTGGTAGATGAATGACTGAATAAAAGAGACACACAAGTGTTCTCACAAAGAATAACTCAACACTAACAGATAATATGGTGTACTACTATTACTTTATTAACACATGACTACATAAACACTTGGTTCATTGTTATCATTTTTTTACCAACAAAATGTTAATTTCAACAGTCCCAGAAAAATGAAATTCATATTTTCATTGATTCACTTTGATCTCCCTGCTCTGGCCAGTTGTGGTGTTTCTGCATATTTTGATGTCTTAATGCACAAATGTACCAAAAAGCTCCAGCATCAGTCCTGGTGTTCCACAGGATTCTGTAGCATCAGTCCTGGTATTCTACAGGTCATGAAGACGTCTCCACCTGTACTTTAACCATCTGAAGGTTTCTTCTCTTCCATCTGGAAAACAAGTGAAAAACAAGTGCTTTTTTTGTTTTTTAATTTTTTGTTTCAAACAAAAAAACTAACTGCCTGAATGCACACGGACCGAGACAGGACTCAGGGGACACAGGTGACTCAGGATACTCGGACTTCTCAATCCAACCCGGGGTCTTAGGAATATAGTGACCCAGGGAATTCACAACCCAACTCGGGGATTTTGGAGATTTGGGCAGACCTGGGGAATTCACTATCCAACTCAGGGCTCCATGAACAGGGCGACCCGGGGACTTCACAATCCAACCTGGGTCCTGGAGAGATATGCAGGCTGATGAGTCTGGAACAGGAACTGGTGGTTTGGAGACTGGAACTGAAGATGACTCAAAGACAGGAACTGGAGATGACATGAAAACAGGAACTGATGCTGCTGATGGAACTGGAGCTGCAGATGAAGCAGGACCAGAAGATGATGAGGATGATGCAGCTGGAACTGGAGATTCGTGGACAGAGACTGGCACTGGTGACTTGGAGACTGGAACAGGTGATGATGGTACAGAAGGCTCTGTGGCTGGAGTCAACGACTCAGGGACAGGAACTGATGACTCAGGTGACTCTGGAACTGAAGACCCAGGTGGAACAGGAGACAAATGTGTTGAAACTGGAACTGATGATTCTGGAGCAGGTCAGTCAGAGACTGATGAAGAAACTGGAGACTTGGTGGCAGGAACAGAAACTGATGACTTGAATGAGACTGGAACAGATTATGCTGATAGTACTGGAACAGATGATGATGGAGTCCGAGACTGGAACTGAAGACTCAGGCAATTAAACAAGAACTGATGGTGAAGAAGTCGGAACAGACAAGTCAGAATCAGGCTTGGATAATAATGATGCTGGAACTGAAGATGAAGTCTGGACAGGAACCGCTGGAACCAATGAGACAGGAACAGGTTTGGGTAAAGATGCAGCTGGACCAGGTGACGATGATGATGAGGCAGGAACAGACGATGACTCTGGAACTAATGACCCCGGAACAGGAACTGATGGTCAGCAGGACCAGAAGATGATGACGACTATCCGGAGTACTCTGGACAGAGGGGGTCGTTCTCAGAATCATTGTCTAGATTGTATTTGTAGCCGGAGTCGTGCTCGGTCTCAGGTGACTCGAACTCTGGATACTGAAACTCTGGATACTGAAACTCTGAAGACTCAAACTCTGGATACTGGAACCTGGAACCCTGAAGACTCTGACGGCTGGAACCCCAAAGACTCTGATGGCTGGAACGCAGAAGACAATGAAGATGGAGCAGATGAAAATGATGAAGATGAAGCAGATGAAGATGATGAAGACGGCTGAACAGGAGAAGACGGCAGAACTGAAGCTGCAAGGCAGGAGGTAGAGGACTCAAACCTCTCTGAGGTGCTGGAAGCTTAGTATACAGATGGCTCTGTGGAGCCAGGTGGAGAGGCTGCCGGGGACCACCCTGGAGCTGCTGCCGCTCTTCTCTGGCGGCGGGACGAGCTCAGAGAAAATGAGGTTTGAGAAGAAGGCACAGTGGGAACTGGAACAGATGATGATAAAGACAGCTGGACCGAAGCTGCAGCGGGCTCTGATGACTCAGGAGGTGCTACAGTGGTCTCAGGAGGAGCTGCAGTGGACACGGAAGTGCTGGAGGTTGATGGCATGGCGTAGCTGAAACCTATCGGCTCAGCGGAGCCAGTACTGGTTAGCTCTGCCAAAATTCTCAGAACATACGAGAGGAGATGCTGATGGCCAGGCAGGAGCTGTAGATCAGGGCACCTCAACAGAGCGCTCCCAATCTGCCGGCAGAGCTGGAGGCAGAGGCGGTAGAAAAAACAGAAGATGAGAGTCTGCCTGCTGAGTCCTTAATCTGACCGATCATTCTGTGAGGTTCTGGGAGGGGAGTTGGACCCAAAATGCAGGCAGGCAGGTTGTAATTAACTTCAAAGTTTTGTTTATCCTTGACTAAAATTAAAAATAGCTAATTCCTCATTTCATTGCTTTGGTTGAGCACCTCTAACAAAAAATAACTACTTTATGGATAGAAACAACCATTTAACATTTCCTTGTATAAACATTAAAAAGTACTACATGTACAGTGCCTTGCGAAAGTATTTGCCCTCTTGAACTTTTTTACCTTTTGCCACATTTCAGGCTATAAATATAAAGAAATAAAATTTTTGTAAAGATTCAACAAGTGGGACACAATCGTGAAGTGGAATGAAATTTATTGGATCTTTTAAACTTTTTTAACAAATAAAAAACGGAAAAATTGAGCGTGCAAAATTATTGGGCCCCCTTGCACTAATACTTTGTAGCGCCACCTTTTGCTGAGATTACAGCTGCAAGTCGCTTGGGATATGTCTCTATCAGTTTTGCCCATTCTTCCTTGCAAAACAGCTTGAGCTCAGTGAGGTTGGACAGAGAGTGTCTTTGAACAGCAGTTTTCAGTTCTTTCCACAGGTTCTCGATTGGATTCAGGTCTGGACTTTGACTTGGCCATTCTAACACCTGGATAAGTTTATTTGTGAACCATTCTCTTGTAGATTTTGCTTTATGCTTTGGATCATTGTCTTGTTGAAAGATAAATCTCCGTCCCAGTCTCAGGTCTTTTGCAGACTCCAACAGGTTTTCTTCCAGAATGGTCCTGTATTTGGCTCCATCCATCTCCCATCAATTTGAACCATCTTTCCTGTCCCTGCTGAAGAAAAGCAGGCCCAAACCATGATGCTGCCACCACCATGTTTGACAGTAGGGATGGTGTGTTCAGGGTGATGAGCTGTGTTGCTTTTACGCCAAACATATCGTTTTGCATCGTGGCCAAAAGTTTGATTTTGGTTTCATCTGACCAGAGCAGCTTCTTCCACATGTTTGTCTCCCAGGTGGCTTGTGGCAAACTTTAAACAAGACTTTTATGAATATTTTTGAGAAATGGCTTTTCTCTTGCCACCGTTCCATAAATGCCAGATTTGTGCAGTGCACGACTGATTGTTGTCCTATGGATAGACTATCCCACCTCAGCTGTAGATCTCTGCAGTTCATCTAGAGTGATCATGGACCTCTTGGCTGCATCTCTGATCAGTCTTCTCCTTGTTCGAGATGAAAGTTTAGAGGGACGGCCGGGTCTTGGTAGATTTGCTTGGTAGATTCTGGTACTCCTTCCTTTTCAATATGATCGCTTGCACAGTGCTCCTTGAGATGTTTAAAGCTTGGGAAATATTTTTGTATCCAAATCCGGCTTTAAACTTCACAGCAGTATATCGGACCTGCCTGGTGTGTTCCTTGGTCTTCATGATGCTCTCTGCGCTTTAAACAGAACCCTGAGCAGCTGCATTTATACGGAGACTTGATAACACACAGGTGGATTCTATTTATCATCATCAGTCATTCAGGACAACATTGGATCATTCAGAGATCCTCACTGACTTTCTGGAGTGAGTTTGCTGCACTGAAAGTAAAGGGGCCGAATAATATTGCACACCCAACTTTTCAGTTTTCTATTTGTTAAAAAAGTTTAAAAAGTCCAATAACTTTTGTTCTACTTGACGATTGTGTCCTAATTGTTGTTGATTCTTCACAAAAAAATTACAATTTTATATCAATATAGTTGAAACCTGAAATGTGGCAAAAGGTTGAAAAGTTCAAGGGGGCGCGAATGCTTTCGCAAGGCACTGTACATGTGTTTTACTCACTGTTGAGCTGTGGTGAGTATCTGCGATCTTGAATTCTGAACTCTCTAACTTTACAACAGGGGATTCCCACAAAGAAGGGGTGTTCCAGATGAATTTTAGGATTTGTTAATGGGGAAATTCCTACTTCCCAGTACAACTTGGCTGCAATAAAATGGAGAAACTGCTATTTTTGAACCCTGTTCACCTCCATCTACTGGTGGGATGCTGTCCTTTTAGGGTAAAATAATCCACAAGCATTATGAGATGTAGATTATGGTCAATTCTGGATTTAAGGCAGCATAGAGTATTTTAAGACATTAATCTTTAAAGCTCTCACAGGCCACATAAAACGCCACAGAGGGCCATATTTGGCCTGCGGGCCTTGAATTTGACACACAATATGATGATAAGGAGAGTTTTTGTTGGATCACTTTTGGATGTTGATGCTGAGTAAAATTATTTCGGTTTGGTATTGAACCACATAATTATGTCCAGCTGTGGCTCTGTTTATGCTATGTTGTTTGTAACAAAGACTTGATGTGGGACTGAACCACTGAACCTTTTATAGAGTGACAACAGTTTGTTCTTGGTTTACATTAATCATTGCTTTTTTTGGTTTTGTGTGATGACTGTGTACGTAATACTGTAAAAGTAAGTAAACAAGCACATACTCAGTGCACAAATCTGTAGTGGGTTAGTGCAAAGAAGGCTGAGTTGTTTTTCCAAATTTTCAGATAGTTAAATGTTCACAAATTCTAAAAACAACAACAAAAATGTTGATTAAAAACCTTCACTTTAAAAGCATTGCTGATTATTACATCTCTGAGCATCATTTCAACATTTCAGATATTCAAAGCCTTGTTTTATTTCAAAAAATGAGCCCCCTGCTCATATGGACTCTTCATCCATCCCCACTTACCTTAACTATGACCATAGTCCTGAACATCTCTGGATATCTTCAGGAAACGTTTAGCCAAATACAAGATCTACATGTCTGCAGTCAGATAGGGACACAACTAAAAAATGTATTATGAACAATTTTGCATAAAATCTATAACAAAAATATTTGGTAACTAAGTAAACTAAATGTGCCACAAATGCACAATTATAGTTATTAGATATTTAATTAACATATTACACAGAGAAAATTAAACTACATCTAAATTCCTCAGAAAAGGCTTTAGGTAAATGTTGAGCTGCACAATCATGTTATGTAAAGCTAAAGCAAAAAAGTCACAAAACAGTTTTTTTATGAGTGTAGTGCCTACCTTTGAAGGATAACTTTTGTGGGAATTGTTAGCAGAGTATTCAGATTGAAATCACACATTTTCACATAGAAAAGATTAAATTTTTATTGTTTACCATGGCACACAGTGCACAAACATCAGAGTAAAGCTGTGTGTATGTGTTTGCATACCTTTGGAGTTTGCACCTGAACAGCAAGGTTGACATGAAGCTGAGGAGTGTGAAGGGCACAGTACCTCAAGAGGAATGACAACACACACACACACATATAGTATGTGCTTATATACTTCCTTTCCTTTCTTCTCTCCCTTCGATGACTCATCCCACCCAGGGACAGCGAGTGAGGGAGGAGAAAGAGGGAGGAAAAGGATGGGAGCGTGTGAGAGGCGACACAACTCTGAAGAGGAAAACAATAGCTAACAGAGAGAAAACATATTTCATGATGCATCATCTTACTGACCTTTTTCTTTCAGTGATTTGTTAATCCCATAGTGTGCGTTACTGTAAAAGTCATTTGCAGTCATGTTCACTTTTTGTCATGAAATAGTTTTTTTTTTATCTTTCTATTTTGCATTCTAACAGATTCTAACAGATCACCAAAAAAGAAAAAAAAAATCCAAACCAGCTCTATATCACGCTGAGCTTTGTTTTAGTCAGACCCTCCGCACTGTTTGGCTCATTTGATGGTATCTGCCAGAAGGATCCCAAACTTCCAGGGCTAGTCTGTATCGCCGTGCATCACAGATGTAACCCTCTCCAAATCCCTTAATCTCTAATGTCTTTATCTTATGGAGTGAGGGTATTTGAGGAGATAGGTACGCTCTTGAGAAGCCAGGGGTTTTGTCACAAGAGGTGATTATACTGCGCTGAAGGAGGAGCACTCTTGAGCAGGCTGTTTTGCTGAGGATATAAGAGAGTGTTGCTGAGGATATACTGTATGTATTGCTGACTATTGGAAAGCAAAGAGATGGTGGAGTGGTCACGTCCCATGTGCCTGTGGAGCTACAAATAGCATATTCCCCAGATGCACCAACAGTGGATCCTCCCTGAAGAAAGGCACTGGAGTTCTGTGAATACATTTAGGTATAATCTTTTTTTATATATATATATTTTTTAAGATTGTGTCTCAAACTGCAGCCTGACTCCTCTTTACTTTGTAATTTAAAATGAATTCAGGCTAGTCAGTGATCATCCCAACAAAACGTGGTATAAAATACAATATGTTCTTTTAAACATGAAACAAAGGTTTGGGACAAGTTTTATTACATTAATTCAATTCAATTCAATTCAGTTTATTTATATAGCGCCAAGTCACAACAATTGTTGTCTCAGGGCACTGTACACAAAAAGACAATAAAAGCTAAAGAAGAAGCCAGCAGACTGAGCTAAATCTTTGCTTCGTCACAGTCTCCCATCCTGAGCAGCAGTGGCGACAGTGGAGAGAAACCCCCCCCCCTTAACAGGAAGAAACCTCCAGCAGAACCAGGCTCAGGACAGGCATCTGCCTCAACCAGCTGGGTTTGGGGACAGGAAAGAAACACAGACAAACAACAGGACTGGTCCAGGTGTTTTGTTCCTCTGGAAGAGAGACAAAGAAAACACGTTATTGATAGAAGTGATTACAACAAACATGTAAAGGAGAGAGACTAAAGACAGCAGCAGAGTGAGGAAATGTGGCCAGTTTGTCCTCCAGCAGTTTAAGCCTATAGCAGCAGAACTAATTAACTAAATAACTAAGGAATAATTCAGGAAACCTAAGACTAACTATAGGATTTATCATAAAGGAAAGTCTTCAGTCTAGTCTTAAATGTATAGTGTCAGCCTCACGGACATCACCACTGAAAGTTTCGAGAAATGATGCAGTTCCTTGTGTCTATTTTCTGTCTGTTGAAAAAAATATCTGACAAACTGGACAGATATGAATGGAACTTATTCAAAAGTAAAAATTATTTTAGTTGTGTTCATTGCCCATCCATCCGTTTTAGAGCCGAGCCGAGCTATAGCTTGAACTGGGAGGCTTAGATGTCATTTTTTCACAGCCATCTCTTCCAGCTCTTTCAGGAGGATCCCAATGGGTTCCCAAGCCAGCCAAGAGACATACAGTAGTGTCTCCAGTGTGTCTTGGGTCTTCCTCAGGTTCTTCTCCCAGTTGGACATGCCTGAAACACCTCTGAAGGGAGATGTCCAGGTAGCATCCCTACCAGATGCCTAAACCATCTTAACTGACTTCTCTGGATGTTCTACTCTTTCTCCTGTAAATAACTAAACTTTTCATCATATCCCAGCTATTCACCTCCTGTATCAGCGATATTTATGTTTCGGTCACTACTCAGAGTTTGTGACCATAGTTGAGTGTAGGAACATTGATTAAACGGTAAACAGAGAGCTTTTCCTTCAACTCAGCTCCCTCTTCACCTCAATGAACCAATACAGAGTACAAAATATTGCAGAATCTATGCAGATCCGTCTGTCAATCTCACAGTCCATTCCTCCCTCACTACTGCTCATAACCCCAAGGCTAGCCCTAACCAAGCCTTTGCCTCAGCAACAGCCTGGGCAGCAGCTCATTTGGCCCACTGATGCTGCTTAGCTGCCTCTGGAGTCCAGCTGACAAGGATGATAGGACTCCATCTTCAACTTGACAGCCTAATTCATCTGAGGTGAATATACATCTGCCCCCAACACATTTGCCCCACTTCTATAGCAATCAGTCTATAAGTTCAAATGACAGTCATTTCAGCTCATTCACAGGTTCACTTGCACTGTACTGTAGTTACTGTAGGTGAATGAATGAATGAATGAATGAAATTTATTTATTTCAGACAATTCAGACAATTTACAAATTTAACAAATAATAATAAATCAATTTCAGAAATTAACAACTAGTAATAATTATTAAATCAATTTCAGAAATA
>JARVJO010000039.1:3691301-3707529 GCA_031762555.1 Cynodonichthys magdalenae
TATTCATTTCCTTTTTGCGAAATTTTAAAAATTCGCTCTAAATTCGAATTAAATTGGATGGAAACACGGCTACTGAGGTGATCAGAAGACATCCAAGTTCTGGCTTGTGCTGTCCTGTGAAATAGGCTAAAGGCGTAAAATCTTTGTCTTTTTCATACCCAATTATTTTTAGACCATTCTCTTTTAGTTTTAGAGTTTTTATGGACTTAATAAAAATGATCTGATCTTTGCAGTTATAAAATTATTTAGAAATTGCATCCATCCATCAATTATCTTTTTACTCTTGCCTTCTGTTCAGGGTCACTGGTGCCCATATCCAGTAGTCAGGGGCAGGGGGACACCCAGGACAGGTCACACGTCCATCACAGGGTCACATGGACAAAGAACAATTCACTCACTCACTCAAAACTAGGAACAATTTAGAGTTACGATTTAACCTAACATTCATGTTTTTGGTCTGTGGGAGGAAACAAGAGTAACTGGAGAAAACTCACGCATGCATGGAATGAACATGCAAACTACCCAAAAATGGTACTGGGCTGGGATTCGATCCAGCAACCTTCTTTCTGGGAGGCAACAGCTCTACCAAGTGAGCCACTGTGCTGCCCTATTCAGGAATTCAACTGTACAAAAATACACAACAGATTTCATTAATCATTATTATGTCATTATTTACTAAACAAAGCTGTGTGAAAACTGAGAACACTCCATAGTTCAGCAGCTTGTAGAACCTCCTTTAGCAGCAATAACTCCCAGCAGTCGTTTTCCTTATGATTTTATCAGTCTCCCAAATGGTTGTGGAAGAATTTAGGCCCACTATTTTCAAAGTTGCATCAGTTCATTAAGGGTTGCAGATATTTGGTTTCTGCTCTGCTCTCTTTCTCTACAGCAGTGGTATCAAACTTCGTTATCCTGCATGTTGTTCTTGTTTCGCTGCACCAACACACCTGATTCAGTGATTGAATTAACTTTTAATTCTATAGAAGCCTGGTAATCAACCATTCATGAAAATCAGGTGTGTTGGAGCAGAGACATCTCTAAAACATGAAGGATGGTGGCCCTCCAGGACCAGAATATGACACCTGTGATCTACAGCATCCCAGTCAGTTTGAGGTCTGGGCTTTTACTGGATCATTGCAACTTGTCTTTAGTTTTTATTCTTTGTGTTGTAGTATTAATAGGATCTTTGTCTTTTTACATCATGATCCGGTTTGGGTTGAATGCCAAGTGTGAGACGGATGTCCTCGCATTTGACTCCAGAATTTTTTGGTCTTCAGAGGGGTTGGTCGACTCAAAGTGCCCAAGTCATGTGACTTCAAAACAAGCACAAGTCATCACCTAATTAGTATGAGGTATTTGTGCTGATTTGGTGTTTGGTTTTCACCAAACATGGTGCTGTACATTACGATCAAACATCTTTACATTGGTCTCACCGGTCCACAGAACATTGTTCCAAAATTCCTAAGGCAGGCACGGTACTTAAAGACGCCTCAACAACACACACACAAAAACACACACCGTGGAAAGTTGTTATGGTCTCTTGAGAGAGACGTCTGTTTGAAATGGGTTTGCCAGTGTCTCACAACTTGAAACTCCATCACCTTATTGCCATCCTCCTATAACTGTCTGACCTTTGCCGATTCCCATCCTGAGACCTGCAAACAATCACAGGCAGGTGGTAAATGAAATTGGAAAATAGATGATGCCGGGCCATCTCCACAGACACTGTACGTGCCAGATCTTATTTTAGCAAACGTAAACATTGCAGAGAAGAACTGATTTAAGTGGTTCTTCAATGCCAAACAAATATATCTGTTTTTAGCTTGTTGTTTTTGCTACGGTTTCTTAAGCACAGAGGAAAAACTGCTCTATTTGTGTCTTGGGCTGAATAGGCTGCCTATTGTGTTGTGGTTGAGGCTCTGAACATCTGCCATCTAACACTGGATGGGAGGACTGGGAGCTTTTACCAGACCTGAACACACACACTCACTTACACTCACACATCTTCAAACACACTTTGTATTTCTGCTGTCCTTCCTTACTTTCTGTCTCTTTCTCTAACCTCAAACCAAAGGGAAATCACGCCACGCAGCGAATTAAGAGTTTATGTTCTGAGAAGCAAAACACACACACATTTTCAAATGGATCAAACAACTCATCTGTATTCATACAAACATGTAAATATGCAGATTTTTACTAATAAACTGATTAGCACTAGCTCAGCTCCTGCTTAGGCCAAACCCCAAACACAGGACATTCCACAAACCAAACAACAGCTTTACACTAAACGAGGCCGCTACACAAATACCAATGTAGAATTTAACAAGCTGCATAAACCACAAAAATGAATAATGTTAGGAAATAGCTTTAGCTTACATTTATGCCTGGTTCTTGGGGTTCTTAAAACTCCTGACATCTCACTGAAGAAAATGGAGGAAAACAGTATTTTAAATACAAATCAGATTTATTTACATCATTTCATAAAATGAGTTATGACCGAACATCTCTGGTTGAACTTCAAGGCATAAAGATTATTGAACTGATGGATGTATGAAGTGAAAATACAAACCAAACAGCAACAGAAGTCGCTCTTCTGAAAAGCAAAAAAAGATTGTTACCATGATTTATTATATGATAGCATATTGAACACAAGGGAAATTAAAGAGGTAAATGCTGAGCACATCAAAAATTCAAAAGTCCTGGCAACTATGTGAGTTTTTTTGTTATTTTAATAAAAGTATAAAACACATCATAAGCATAAAGTTTCTTTTTAATTCGTTCTCGTCTTCAGAATGAGCAGACAGAACTGTTGGTGCTTTATGCTCAATTCTGTTCACTGTCAGATGAGATAAGCAAGCTTTTTAATCCCAAACAATCCTTGGTCGTCCTGGCAACCCCAAGTTTTAGCGATTTGTGATAGGCTGGCCTTAACATTCCTCTGTGTGGACTGGCTCACAACCGAGTTCAGAGTCTGGGCTCAGAGGAGATCAAGGCGACCTGTTTAAAGATGAGAAAAAAAGTGTTTTATTGAGGTTGGAAGAAAAAAAATCCATTGTTTTGTTACGTTACACTAAAAGACTCTCGAGCACACACAGAAGCTATATACATAATCTCTAGGTTGTAGCATCTCAAACAGATTAAAATCACAGTCCAGGAACTTTCTAATGAAGACAACTGCAGTAATTATGTTCATATGGAAAGACTCAAACGCTATACACACACACACAACTTCCCTCAATTTGGAGGAGTCTTACAACCTTATTCAGCATCTGTGTGTCCATGCGTGGGCCTGTTTCCTGGCAGTGCGAGGGGAAAAAATACCTTCCCATATGATGTAAACACCAAAGTCCCTGTTTGTGTGTTCGAGCATGTGCCTGCGTGTGCGTGTGACTGGCATTCTCTGAGATAGGATTCGCTTGGTGTGACAGTTTTCCAAATTATTCCACAACACAGTGCAGTTTCTTTTTAAAGATAAGTTCCTCTGCCTTCTCTGCTTTGTTCCGCTGCACGCGGTGGAAAGCAAAGATGGCGTTGTCAGAGCAGTTGACATGTGATATCACTGAATAAAAGGGGGCAATGAGGTAAAAATGCACGGCAGAGCTTTGGACTCAACTTGGTGCTTAAAATGTTTGGATTACCTTTTTATTTTAACTGATTAGTAATAATCATCAAAGCTAGCTTCCGTTGAACTGTGAAGACTAGGATAACAATGCTGCCACATCAGATTATCACTACAGCGTGCACTCATTGTATACAGTATCATTTTTGCTGGGTGTGTTGCCATGGTAATCCAGAAAACTGAGGACTGGGAATAATAAGATAGTAGAAAATTTCTAAAGAAAGTTTGAAGGGTGTCAATGCAGCACTAAGTTTAAAAATATCCTTTACTTGTAGGTTCGAAGAGAGATTTCTGAGCTCAGATACAATGGGAGTGAATGAGAGTTTGGATGTGTTCACTCTGGGAGGAACTGAGAGAAGTCCTAGAGCAGTGAGAGATACACCAGGTAAAAGAAGACATGTGTTTTGTATGAACTGTGTAAGAAGTTTTAATTGAGAAGCTCTGTTTACCCATCAGTCTACGTTCCTACCCTCACCTATGGTCACAAACTTTTGGTAGTGACCGAAAGAACAAGACTGCAGATACAAGCAGTCGAAATGAGTTTTCTCTGCAGGGTAGCTGGACTCTTCCTTAGAGGTAGGGTAAGAAGTTCAGTTATCCGGGAGAGGCTCAGAGTAGAGCCGCTGCTCCTCCACATTGAGGGGAGCCAGTTGAGGTGGTTTGGGCATCTGGTAAGGATGCCTCCTGGTCACCTCCCTAGGGAGGGCATGTCCAAGTGGGAGACCCCAAGGAAAACACAGGACACGCTGGAGAGACTATGTCTCTCAGCTGGCCTGGGAACGCCTTGCAGTCCTCCCAGAAGAGCTGGAAGAGGTGTCTGGCGAAAGAGGGGTCTGGGCTTCTCTGCTCAAGCTGCAGCCCCCGTGACCCGACTTCGGTTAAAGCAGAAAATGATGGATGGATGGATGGAATTAAAGAGTTTGCAAAAGCTTGGGAAAGTTGAGCTCAAATTTAGCGACTCATTCTGTGGGGACGTTCTAAAACAATTGTATTTAAACTGTTATTGCGTAAAGTCTGTACAGTCAGGACAAATGTAACTTTCTGTGATCTATTTAAATTTTATACATCTTTACTGTGGTCATATTTTTGATACCATAATCCCATTGTTGTGTATGGGGGGGGGGGGGGGTATTTTTTGTTGCAAATTTCATCCATGCTATACAATGTAGTTTTACCAAATATCAGTTCACTATTTACATTTGAGCTGCATGTTATAATGTAAGTTTTGTCTGAGTTTTTTCAAAGCTGTAGCAGGAAATGAGAATCAAAAACTATGGCAGAAATGAAGAAATAATTATTGAATCATGATAAAGGCACTTCTATGATTATTCATTAGAACTTTTCATTATAAATCCAATGTCTAATAGGGAAAAAGACATAATTAGAAAAAGGTACGCAATTGCATAATTTTGTTGTTTTTGTTTTATTTATATATATATATATATATATATATGCCCTGTGATGAACTTGGATGAATCTGTCCAGGGTGTACCCCTGCCTCTCGCACTGTGACAACTGGATATGGGCACCAGTGACCCCCGTGACTCTTAAAGGAAAGAAACGGGTATAGATAATGGATGTGTGTATATATATATATATATATATATATATATATATACTGTATATACTATGGTTTAAGTGCCTTTGCCTTTTACCCAAACTTAGCCAGCTTAAATGTTACTAACCGGTGGTTTCACCACAGAATGTTAACGTTGGTGTGAGATTTTCTTGTGGTCTTTTACGAAGCACCGGCTCATTCAACACATTTTTTTTCTCCCATGGCAAGATCCAGGTGCGAAACAATCATCATCTGTCGACATATTCATTAGTACCACATTCAGATGTGGACAGAGCTCATGCTGGAAATCACGTTTGTTGCTAGGCGACTTTGTCACAATACTCCTCATGACCTTCCGACCTTGCCAAGTCTAGTGTTACCGTCCCCCTCTCACACTCATTTGTGCGTATGTGTGTGTTATCTGAGACGATGGTGCGACTGCTGGATAGCAACTGGGAACAGCTGTGATTTTGCTGAGGCTCAGATGAGTGTGTGCATGTGTGTGTGTTTTGTTCGTGTGAAGCCACCATCACTGTTCGTCTATCCACCCACAACACCATAGTGTAACACACAGGCACCTCCAGTGTGTTAGACTCAGACATACAAAACGCCCATCTCTTTTTCTCTCTCTCACACACACACACACTTACACGCACAAACTCAACCCCGTTGTCAAATTGCAGCCAAAAATAGAGAGCTAAGGGAGCGATGGCGCAGTCGTTTCCCTGAAGATTCATTCATGTAAAGTGCTGTTATTCAAACCTCCCTCCTCTTTGTTCAATACTTTTATTCATCTCTCTTTTGACTGCAAAACCAAACATACCTCATATTCTTATTCTTCTTCCCAGGCAAAAAAATAAAAACACTTTGTGTGTGTGCAAACCTGCATACAAGTTTTTTCCCTCTTCATAAGAATGCCCTTGGCCTGTCTGACCTGCGTGCTCCCACAGAGCCCCCTCCTCCTCCTTGTCCAACACCTGGGGGCGGGCTCTGTCGTGCGGCTTGAGCCAATCAGGAGCTCTGGTGGCAAATGACATCACTTAGCAGAGGATCTTTTCAGGCTGGCCCCCTCGAGGTGATTCGTCGCGGAGAGAGAGAGAGAGAGAGTGCTCTTATTGTTATGAAGATTAAGTGCTATATGAAGGGCTATCAGAGGAGAGCCCCTTAATGAAAGTGGAGCGCAGAGAGCGGAGGCAGCCGCAGTGGCAACGCTGAAGGGAGCGCTAACGCAGAGGAGGGGAGTTTAAAAAATACAAAAAACCCAGGGCTGATACTGGAGCGATGGATGAAGGAATGTGGAGAGTTTAAGGTGGAAGAAGACAGGCAACAAAGTAAGGGAGCACAGAGGAGGGGTAGGGGGATGAATATTTAGCAGCTGTGTCCAGACTTGCTGACTCCGGGTGTTCATGCTCTGAATGTACCATGAGAGGCAGACACAGGAAACCGCCAAAAAGAGTGAAAATAAAAGCCTAGCATTTTTTGAAGGAATGTGTATTGTCAACCTTGAATCATCTTATGGTTAGAAGAGACTGAGTTGTTGTTGTAAATGATGATGTGTACTATCTGACTTGAGATCTCACTAGTTGTTAGCTTTCAGTGTGGGTGTTGTGAATAACTCTCAGCTACTACTTTATCTATATCCATCTATCGATCCACACTTACACACAACTGACTACAATATACCCACCTTTGGATTTGCAAAAGTTGCTGAACTGGGGTGTTCATACTGAATGGGATTGACACTAAAAGGTAATCCGTTTTTTTAAGCACATCTATTGATGACGTTCAGATAGTTTCATTAAAACTCATTCAGTGCTTCATGATCAGACAGTGTTGACTCCAACAATTAAAGGCAATGTTTTAATACAGCTCAATATGTAGAGCTAAGCGAGTATGTGTTATAAAGGATTCTCAGCTAATAACACTTTTTTAAAACTCTGTCTGTAAAAGTTATTTCCATTTATGGAAATGGGCCATCTTGAGTTGGGTTGATTCCAAAAGTCAATAAATTGTAGATGTACATCTGCTAAATCTGTCCAGTGGACTTTGGAATATTTTGCTGACAGAGTCTACTAACTGATAATGGCAAAGTTGTACCAACAGATTTACTCAATCAGTTAACTCTTGGAGTTAAATTTGTGGATGACTCTCAGCTCCTATGACTCCAAACTTTAGTTCAAAATTTTTAAAACTGAGTTAAAGCCAATTGTGTGTTTTTTAAGATTGCTTGGCTGTAGAAGCCTTTTTGAATTTATTGGATTTACGTCTAAGTATTATTTTTTGAGAGCTTCATTAAAATTTATCCAGATGTGATAATTGAAACACATTCACACAGTCGTGGGCAACAACATTGTTACCCTTTTGCATTTGGTGATAGGCGTTAAAAACAAGAAGCAGAAGAGGAAGAGAGAGTGCATGTCACTTCATACTGTTTTCACTTTTTCGCCTATTTCTATTTTTCTGCTCACATGTGGGTGCTTTTAGGAATGTGCGATTTGTGTGTGTGCAAGTTTGGCTTGGAGTTTGGTATAAAAGTGGAACGCCCTGCCTCGGAGGAAAATTCCAGCCTGAGCTGCTCTGGTGGTGTTATAAACTGTTCAACATTTTCTCACCCATATTACAAACTTTAACATCGTTTGCCTTTTTGCTTCTTCCACACTTTTGGCCTCTCTCATCACCCCTGTCTGGTATTGTTTCACTACACTTCCCAGAATGCCTCAAACCTCTGCTCGTTCTGCCACCAGAGCATTAGACTTGATGTGATTATCACCCACTTTCAAAGGTGAAAGGTCTGTGTTCATTTGGAGTTTGGAGTGTTAGTAAAAATATTTCCAAAATTGGACAGATTTTAATTGAATTCTTAGAAGGTAATCATTAGGTGTTAATCTACAACAACTCAATAACATTAGGAGTAATCCTCAACTAACTGACCCTGAACTACACAAAACCTCAGTAAAACTTAATAAGTTTTACAGGTATTATGCTGAAGTCTAGCATGGTAGTAGCTGAGCATCATCCTCAACACACACTCTGAGCGTCAGTTTTGCTTTTAACTTTACAAAGATATATTGGAGTCGATTAACAAAATATTTCATGAACCACTGAATAGATTTTATTGAAACTTTCAGATAGTGATTGTTGGAAGATGATCTTAGACCAAAACGTTTTTAGTCTCAATCCTATCAACTTTTAATGACACAAAAATGACTATAACTCGGTCAAATTTACAAATGTATTTGTTATTTTACAGAAACCATGGTCAGGACTGTTTCAGTCTGATGAATTCCAGTAGCAGAGCTGACTGCATTTTCAAATTGAAAACTTTTGCAAGATGTTAAGGAACACGCGGCTAAAACATCAAGGCTGCTTCCTGAGATTGCTTTGCTTTGATTGTAGCTCCATGTAAAGTCATGTCAAGTTGGCCACAATCCAGCACTTCAACCATGCTGTTTTGTTGTGGTTGTTCAAGAGGGTTTCTTTTTTTCTTAAATAGCTTGAAGCAAATCTAAAGCTATTTAATTAGAACAGGTTCCACTAGAGAGCTGTAGTGTCAGATAGTGTTTCACAGTTTTCTCTGCCCTTTCAACAACTTGATTAGGAGGGAAAACACTGGAGAGCTTCGGTTTTATTTGCCTGTCAAGCAAACGCCTTTCAATGTATGCCGGGCTAATTCTCAGAAGCACTGACTGAAATTAACTTTTTGACTCACCTGCAAACATGTGTTAAAAAAGAAAAAGGAAAGAAATAAAAAAAATCTCTCTGGGATAATTTTCACCAGCCAATAGACTTTTATAGATAATGTGAGCAGTTAACAGCTGTTTGGCCATTTTCTCAAAGCTTTGGAAAATTTAGAATTTAAAAGTGAACTGACAATTGACGAAAAAGTTGAAAAGGCTGTTGTGGGTTTAAAAAAAATAAATGAAGCCGTACAATTCCTCAAAGGAATGCATATCACTCACCACCTGTCATGCCACAACCAACCAGCATCGTTTTATCTTGCAAAAAAGATGGAGTTACAGCCATTTTGGTCAAACCCTAAAATAAATTATTCCCAATATCATAAGATGGGCCAAAATAATTCATGCAATATCAAAATGGGGATCAAATCAGAACCGTTGTTGTATTTTGCAAATTCCACCCACACAATTTGCAATTTAATTTGATGTTTGTGATTTTTCTTCCCAATTTTACAACATATTCAAATGTTCATAAATCTGATCAGAATTAAACTCTCAGATAAGATTTTAATTTTTTATAACTATTCAACCATCCTCACATGAACTATTAACACCTTAAATGGTACGTTTCGTACAAAATCCCCATTTTTAGCTGTTAAATACATTTTATGGACTTGGAGTCTCTAGCAGCACAGACAAGTTTAATTTCATCTCTCCAGAGACTGCAAAGGTATCTTAATATTCTTTTCGAGAAACATTTTTCAAATCCTTCAGTTTTCTCTATTTTCTGTGACGTTTTCTGAACTTTACCGCCCAGCTCTACATTGAGGTGTCACAAATATATCTTTTTGATGCTTTAAAATTTGAAAAAAAAATGTGAGCTTTTATCTCATTTTTTTTATCAAGGCTTTGTGAGCTTTTGTCTTTTGAGTCTTGTAAGCATTTCTCTGTACACCCCCTCAGACAGAGGCTGGTCCATCCTAGGGACAGAACCCCCAAACCCAAGCTGAGCGGTGTTGTGTCTGTAGTTCAGTGAGGATTGTTCAGACCTCTCCACAGATACATGGCTCAAGACTCAGCTGTCCACCTAAATCTCAAGGATAAAGGAGACTCTTTTGAGGACCAAAATGTTTATATTTTGGACAGGGACGACAGATGGTTTGAGGGTGGGGGAATGAAGGAAGCTATTTACGTCAATTGAGGAAAAAAAAACAACTTTAAACAGAGAATGAGGTCTCAGATTTCAACTTTCAAACTCTAACAACTCAGCATAACGTTTGATTCCTTCTCCATTTGACGCCAATTCACACATTCATTCGTGTTTGAGAAATTTCTCCTGTGAGCCAGGCAAACAAAAAGATTTAATGACTCTTCATTGTGAGCAGAGAGTAGTTCCAGGTCAATCTACATGTGAATCTTAACACTAACAAGACCTCTCATAAAGCTTGGAGCTCTACACTACTCTAGACATTTTGAATTGAGAAAGCTTAATGGACAGGAAGCGAAATGTCGTCAGAGTCCGAATAAAACTTTAGTTGTTTTTGTTTTTTAACTTGTTTTTTGGGATTGATGATGACCTGGATGACCGAGGATCTTCACCAGCATATTTTAAGATGAATGTTAGAACATGCACGTCAGCTGTTAAATCTAACAAATGTGACCATCACTGGTATTTGTTTAACAGAGGGTGCAGATGGAAACTGAAAGACACCGCTGAAAGATGAAGTAAAAGAGTTAGATGTGACTTCCTGAACTCACACATCGAAAGCTACAAGAAAGCATTGTTTCACCTGGCTCAAGACTGAGAAAGTGGAGGGAAACAAAAGCTCCAGCCTGCCCTCACATTCCTCTCTAAAACAAAGGTGCATCATCACATGTTTTGTGCTGGCAGAGAGGATGCCAGCCCCTCCTTCCTCTTTCACATATCACTCCTGGCTACAGGAATGTAGCGGAAAAAGAGGGACTCAAAGATAGAAGATCAGAGGCCCTAATATGAACCAGATTGTGTGCTGTTCTCTTGTGTTCTCCACATCAGGAGTGAAAAAGCCTTTGATGAATATCTACAAAGAGATTTGAGGCTTATAAAGAGCAGCGATTTAGCCAGGTATGTTATCTTAAGCCTGGTAATTTGGGAATTCATCTCTCTCATCAGGGGAGCCAGGGGAGCCCGCAGTGTTTATCAGGGAATCTCAAACCTGATGGGTACACAGTAATAAAGGGTCCTAGTGTTATCAAGTTAATATGTAATCAATGAAGTCTGTATTCGGAAGGTTCCAGAGCGCACCTTTTACCTGCATGATCTTATGCTCAAGTCCATGTGGGTTCAGGGGCACCACCTGTCCAACATAACTTTTCAAGTCCGAGGTGGTTCAGGAGGATACCCCTCAACTCCAGTTGTTAAATCAGCAGGTGTTTCTAAATGCGTGAAAGTCCAATGAAGCACCGATTCAACCAATGCCTGTGTTTGAGTGTCAAGAAGTCTAGGGTAATGCCTCTCCAATGCCCAAATCTGAGTCCAAAGGGGTCCAGAGGACAACTCTCCAAAGCCAGCTTATTTCTGAGGGGGTCCTGATGGATGTCAATTTGTTTCATCTGCCTGGGACCACCAGGTTGCCCACCTGAAATGTTTTCAACCCATTTCCCAACTCGAACCTTGCTGCTTATAAGTCTAATTTAGGTCTGACAGGTACACAGGAATAAAGGGTGATATTCACTTAATAACTGACCAAATCTTAAAACTGTGGTTATCAAATCACTTTGTAATCGTCATTTTTTTATCCACGTTTGAGTGCGTAACCATGCATCAAGCCCTGACTTTCCCTCGAGTTACACATCTAATCACAGCAACATCATTCCTTATGTCTAATTCTGTTGGCAGGAGCTGTCAAATAGCATATGCTGAACCAAGGGGTGACTTTGAATCACTGCTAATGACCCGACAATATAACTATCCTGTCTATTTTGCTCCTGCTCACTCCTTATTTTTTTCTCCACTCCTGTCATTTTCACTCAGTCTTTTCTTCTTTCTTGTTTGCTCTCCAGATCTGCTGATTAGGAAGTACAAAAAAACAGAGAGATGTGGAAATGATAGTTTGTTCCTCTTTTGTTTTAATCAAAGAACTTGGATTTGGACAGGCTGCAAAGCGAAGTTGTTGCATGTCAACATTTAATTATATTCTTTGTCTGCACATATCTGTCCTTTAGCAAAATATCTCATGAACCAGGATTTGAATTAATCAGTTGTACATTTACATCTGATTTTTTTTTTGAGCTAACCTGTTTCAAGATTATTTTTAGTTTTACTAACACATTTATACCTTTGGTGTTTCTCGTTATGTAGTAAATCTTTTAAAACTGTACTGAAAGGCAGTGAATAATATGTATTTCTTCAAAGAATGTTAGACCTTTTATTAAAAAGAAGATGACCAAATTTCAACATACTAGCGAAGTCTGAGACAGTAAAAAAAACTACATGGGCTACAGCAAATAACCATGGCTCAGAACTGCTTTGTACACACTCCAAGATGCAACACTTTAGCATCAAACAAGCAGGCTCGCTGCCAAACTCATTTAAGTCTTGACCAAACAAAGCGAGGCTCCTTATGGAGTCCACCGCCCTCATTAACCATTTAAACTCACCAAGAGATGCTTTGGTTTTAAATAATGTTTTAAGCTTGTCTTATGAAAAATAAATGAATATGTAGAAGTCCTTGGCCTTTTTCAGCTTTCACCTCATAGACAGGAAAAAACAAATCCTTGTGCTGTAAACGATTTCTGAGTTCGCTATTTGAAGAGAAATGGAATGTGATGTTGATGGGAGACAGAAGTCCAGTAAGTAAACTGGTTGGAGGCCAAGACGAAAGGAGGTAAAGGCAAGGAGCGTGTGCATCAAGGAAACGGGAAGGGTTTCTCTATGTGAAAGGAACCCGAGATCATTTTGATGAATTCAACTTTTCGTTCAGAGCAAAAGAAGCAAAACATGACCCAAATTCAATATTAAAAGGACAAAACCTTTTGTGCATTTAGAGCCCCTTTAATTTCTTGCACAAGTTTTCCCTTCATCCCAGGCAGACATCGTTTCCCCATTCATCTTAGACAGCTCTGAAATCCAACTGGAAAGATTTTGAACTTGCTTTAGAGAAGCAATCTATCATGGTGAGCATCCCCTGGAGTTTGTTTTTTTCTTTCTTTTCTTTTCTGTCAAACTTGCTTTATCCTCAGTTTTTTCAGTGGGATGCACATACTCTTCTTTCAACTGTTAGACAGATCTGTAACTGAGATTGTTGTTAAAAGTTGCAGGTATCTTGGTTGGAATATGGTTGCCTGGATTGAATTTATTGGTAATTCATCAAGTAGTTAAAAAAATCACCCTAAAATGAGTGATGTCAAATCTCACTGGCATTCAGGGTAAAGTTAGAGAAGTGTGTACCTTGGATGTTCTCAAGAAACTTTGAACTTCATGAATAAGACATGATAGTAAATATTCCACCTAATGTGTAGAAACCTGGATATTTCAGACCACACCAAAGATTGGTTAGGTTTATTTTTTGTGCTGAATTTTATCTTTGATCTATCAAAAATCATGACCTTTTTTATTTTATACCTGTAACTTGATGCCGAGTAATTCTCAAAACACATGATTAGGCTCAGTTTTGTATTGACTATTTTATTGTGATTGATTGAAACAAAAGAAAACCCTTTCAAAACTGTCTTACATTATTCACACAAAAATAGGATATATTGTGATATAAGTGAAGTATTTTGTTTTCCAGTAGACTGAAATAATTTGTGTTCTCTAGCACAAACATTACAAAAAAACGTATAGACAATATCTTACTGGGTTGAATTTTTTGCAACACAAAATAGCAAAACAAGACAATTTTCAATTAGAATCACTGAGTTAGTTTTTACGTCACAGAATCTTGACAAAAATATGCCAACAGTTTTGCATACTTATGGCATATGAAAAGTATTTTGTCGCACTTTATTCACAAACTAGTGTCATATCTATGCCTTTGCATTTTTATTCACAATAGTGCTTCCATTACACCTGGAATGTCAGATTTTCTTTAATGTCTCCAGTCTGTCAGATATTAGTTACAAAGGTTTTCCGATCTCTCCCAAAGTTGCTTCACATACATGTGTACACACTTGCACTTTCTGACTCATGGAAAATAAACTGAGATAAGGTACAGACCTGCAACAACTCTGATTTTTCTAAGAAGACTTGTGTAAATATTTCCAACATATTTAAAAGGCCAACTCAAGTGAGAAAATTAAGAATACTCGTAAATATTTGGCGACATTTTTGGAGACTTCCTTGAAAGTGCTGTTCACAATTTATAGCTGTGTGAACAAGTGGCTTATGAAACTAGTTTACAGTTATTCTTTTGTAATTTTCTCTCTACAGTAAGACAAATTGTGCTGATAATAAATATTAGCCTAATGATGCTAAGTAAAACTGCTTGTTGGCCATAATATTAGCATTCTTGCATGCAGCTACATCAATAGAAACATCAATAATCAATCCTGTTTATGTTGCATTATATTTTGTGCACTAAAATTTTCCAATATTTTATCACTTTTGTGAAAGGAACCCAGGGATGGTGTGTTACTGCCCTTTGTTTCTTTGTTTCCATCAGTGTTTATAATGCATTGTGCTTAGTAGTGACCAAAAGTGGCAAATAATTCTAAAACCTTATTTAATGTGAACAATTATTAGTTTCATTTGTGTCACACTGTTCCAGAGAAACATTGCACTGCATCCTGGTCATCATAGCCATGGAACACTGGCCGATGTCATGCTGTCTCCTGCATGCACACATTTTTCCATCCTCCTCCTACAAGTTCTTTTACTGTCTTTAGAAGTTTCATTTGACTTTCTTTATGATTTTTACTGGAACAATTGTAATGTTGGCTGTATAAAACACCCGTAACAGCAGATACTACGCTCAGAAGTCAGCTCACTGCTCACTTTACATAAACAAACACGCCCACAAAGTTCTGACCAATTACCCTAGGCTTGATGTATAGCGCTGTGAGAACTAGCTTTGACCTGGGGCATTGCACAAGATGGTATCTCAGCAGGTGGTAAGAGCAGCAAACTATGCAATTTACATCACGTACCCTTGTAAGCGAGATGCAAGAATGGCCCGCCTCTTAGACTGCAAATCAAATTTAATAAATAGGATTCCTGTGACTCAGATCCAGATCGCAAGACAGTCTGAACCATGTGAAACTAGATTAATCCAAAAAAATTATCTCCAGCTGTCAATTTATACATTATTTGTTTAAGTATGAAAAAAATAGCATCACATTACTTTCACATCTACTGTTTTGGTCTCGAGTATTGCCCTAGTTCACCTTTTGTTAGGGCTAAAATCACTTTCTAAATCTGTGCTCCAAACAAATTAGCCAAAGTTTGTTCAGACTAAAGAAACTACATTAAATCTGCATTAGATTTGGTTTGTTTCTGGTGAGAGAATGTATAAATTTCCATTCCTGCAGTTATATTCTGAGAAACTCATCTGTGTTCCTTTAATTTCTACATTTCTTACAGTTTCTCCACTTAAAAAAAAAACTTTGACTAGCCTTAAAATGTCTTTGGGTATCACTCTGTACCTTCTTTCAGCTTCAGTGAATAGGGATCTATGAATATGCTAATCTGGCCTTGTTCACATCTCAGCCTCCCAGCACTTCCTTAAACTCCTTCAACTTTGCAAAATTAGTTATGCTACGCTCAAACTTTTTCTGACTTGGCGCAGAATTCATGGGCTTTTCACATGAGACGTTGTTGCACCTTCTTGGACTTATTGAAACTCCAACAGAGCTGGACCATTCTCAGGGACACTCTACCCGAGGAAGGGAAAGTATTTGCTCTGGACGTTTGACTCAGGGAGCAAAATGGGATAGAATGAACTTGGGTTTAGACAGAAAATGTTTGAAAGGCGGATGAAAAAAAAAAACTTCTGAAGGTGGTCACAGCCTGGGATTTTCACAATATATCCTGGATAAACAGTGGATGAGGCCAGGAATACTAGCCAGTAATGTGAATGAAAGCAGGATGTTACACAGGGGTCGATATAAGGGCCTTTAGGATGTCCGAGACAACCTTTTTTTTGTTTTGGACAACCAGATCATGCCTCCTGGTTTTCTGGGGGAAAACCAAATAAAAAGGGTGGAAAAAGAGGATGTCCATAATTTTGTAAAAATGAAAGCTGGTACTCTGGCTTCCTCCCACAGACCAAAAACATGACTGTTAGGTTAGTTGATAACTCTAAATTGTCCCTAGGTGTGGGTGAGAGAGTGAATGGTTGTTTGTCTCATTTGTCTCTATATGTGGTCCTGTGATGGACTTGCGACCTGTCCAGGGTG
>JARVJO010000039.1:3716557-3731890 GCA_031762555.1 Cynodonichthys magdalenae
CACCCCCCCCCCCCCCAAAAAAAAAAAATCTTATTTTTAATTAAGATCAGTAAAATTATACAAAATACTTTAATGGCCAAACCTAACAAACAATTTCATATTTCTTTAACAAATTCACTTTGATCATTTTTTAAAAACAAATTAATTGAACTAGTATTTTTATAATCATTTTCCAGATTATTCCATAATTTTATTCCTTTGACTAAAGTGCATCTATTCTTTAAAATTTGTTCAAAACATTTCTAATCCCTTCAGATTATAGCAACTTTCCCTTTTCATTTACCTTTACACCTACACCACTTTGATCACGTATACATATTAACAAACTCTACTGCATTTCATGTTTTACTGTGGATTTCATTTTATGTGGCATTTCTGCAATTTTGTTTGCATTTTCCACATCACCTTGGTTCTTATACGTGGTGCATGTAAAACAGAAACTGATGAAGTTTATTGATGTAATAAAAGGTGTCAGCTGCTGAGTGTCAATTTTGTTCAAGTGAATTTACATTAAAACTGTAAGAAAATGAACAATAAACTGCATTTTCCTTTTGGAATAATCAGCAAACATTAGATCTATTTAATTCCTTCTTGCAAAACCAAACCAGTCCAGTATTTCTGTGGTGAACTGATGTTTTCTGAATGTGTTTACTTCTGGTGCAGCTGTTTTTTAGCTGCCAGGCAGCAAGGAGCACAGGCTGGACAGAGGGGTCAGGAGCTGGTCCTCAAGGACATCCTGACCCTGGACTTTTATTCCGTAACTCTTTGCTGCTGTGGGTGACATAAAGACAAGACGCAGGCTGCCCTTATAGGGTGTGACTGGTGTCACGCTGCTTCCCTAAAGCCCTGTGGAACCCTGATATTTGTCATCAGGGAAAGGCAGGACATAGTGATTTTGTAGCCTGGAAATGAAGAACATCACAAGACTCCCCGCAACCGGTGCTGACATATATGTAGCAGAAGTTATTATTTTTCCAGTCTCCTTAGAGACTTCTTATTTTCTCCTTCTCCCTGTTGGTCTTCCTTTTCCTATCCATCCATCCCGCCTGTATGAAGGAAGGATAAAGGTCATCCTTTTGTCATCAAAACTCCAGATTAGTTTTGCCTCGGTGCATCTGACTCTCCGCTTTATCACTGTGGCCAGAGGAGCCACAAGGTTCAGCTCACCCCCCTCTGCAAGTAATAACTCCCACCAGCTTCTATTCCATTCTTTGCTGCTATCTTCTACACTACTATTACTACTCTATTCAGTGATGGGGGGAGGGATTATTTTCATGCCACTGACTTTATTGCACAGTATAGTGAAGACTGACAGGGAAGTGGGGAGCAGCAATCAAATTGACAGTGTTCTAATAGTTGCCTTCAGTATACTCAGAGGCCTGGAGTAAAGCATAAATGAGCTGCTGACAGCATGTCATGAGCCAAACCTGGTTTTATTTTAATAATTCTGCACTGATGTGGTATATTTTTTGGGGGGGGTTGGTAATTTGATGACTTGGGAATTTTTCTGAAAGTCAGTTTGGCTAATGGTGCAGCGGTGCAAAACGGTGAAATGAAGGACATTACTGGAATGTTTCTCCTGGCCTCAGCTCTCCCCCACCACCAAAAAAAATAAAAAAAATAAAAGCTCGCAAGTGAGACCGAATAAGCTGCCAATGGGGAATGGAGATCTTCTGAGGATTACATAAATGTGGCATGTGATCTAGACGAGTATCTGCGGGAGCATGAATGCGGTGTAAGATGATTACACTGTCAATTAGAGCACATGAATTAGCTTACGCTCCGTCTGCTCTCAGAGGAGTTTATTAACCTTCTTCCCCACTCGTGTAAATACTAGTGGCCTCGGCTTCCAGCTGCAAAGACTTGAAGGTCAGAGCTGGCCACAGGTCAGCCGACCTATGACAAGGTCATCAACAGCGGCCCTCATTAACATAACTCCTGGTTCTGTAATTCGTCTCACCAGCTTTGAACAGCTTTAAAAACTAAATCAAAATCAGATAATTGAATTATGACTCGTTGCAATGAAAGGCAGGAGATAACACAATCGCCTGTTACTTTGTCAGTTTGTTAGCAAAATATTTCTAGAATCAGTGGACATCTTTTCCATGAAATTCAACTTTGGCAATGCAGCTTTGCAAGAAAATACTTTTTTTAAGGAATGCTAGAAGTCTTGGATTAACAATTGAATTTGAATCTCTACGTGAATTTTATAGGTATCTTCACTTGACCTCTTTGTTTCAAGATCTATTAAACTGTGCTGATGCTAAAACGTCTGGCTGTAAGTGGCATTTGTAGGAAAAGTTTTTTATGGTCCCAGCAGGGCTCTGAAGGAAGAAAGTGTCAAACTGTTTAGGAATTTTTGTTTGAGTTTCTCCAATTTTGTCTTCTGTTCATTGTTGCTTGTGTAAATTTATACCAGGGGTAACTTTTTTCATCTGCTCTGGTTGGATGTTCTGCTGCATGACTAAGTGTTACAGCTGGTACAGAGAGTTTCTTAATAACTCTGAAGGAATGGTGGGTCTTTGGTGCCATCTGTTTTCATTATTTTCTGTCTAATTTAGTGACTTTTTTTCCATTCAATTGTGCGTTTTAGAAAATGGAAAAAAATCATAAAAGTTTGTTTTTCAAGTTTAAAAATAGTAATTTAAGTGAAGAGTCGCAGCTCTGAAATAGCTTTTCCAAAGCCTCAGGCTAACTTAATAAGTAAAGTTAAAATGAGGCTGGCATGAGATCCTGCTGAAATAAGGAAGAAATACGACAAACTGAAAACTTTTCTGTTAATCCACTTTGTTTCTCCAGCCTGTTTGGATGTGGTGAGAGGTGGCTTTTTTTAATCGTTCAACATTATCATGCCTAATATATTTTTCACCACATGCAAAAAAAATTCTCACGTTGAATGATTCTCCCGCTCAGTTCTAGGTGCTTCCTTGTTAGCTTAGATCATTACAAAGACATAAAATTTGAAGCTTAATAACTACCACCCCATCACATGTATGTAAACTTACTACTCAAAACATTATTTGTTGTTTATTTAGTTTGACCTCAAACTGTTTAAAATCACATATTGTCATTAAATAGTGTATATGCTACGCTATTTCTTGAACTAAATTAATCTCCCTAGCTACTAATGCTTAGCGTGTTGCATAATAGAGATTCTTTTTCTTCTTCTTCCATTTTCTGGTTATGCCCCAATGAGTGGCAAAAGCTCCCCGTTAATGATTGTGGACTACATGGATGACCTCAAACCACAGAAAAAAAAAACTAAAATGGAGAAAAACTGTTGTGCAATCAGCTGTACAAACATCCATACATCCATTTGTATTACTCGCTTCTTTCTTCCAGGTTGTGGGGAGTTGGTGTCTTTCTCTAGCAGTTGTTGTACAGACATGTCTAATTTTTGTTTGTTGGAGGAAATTCCGAGTTCCACAAGAAAAAAGTGTGGAAGTGGGACCGAATAAGTTGTAAACTTCACATAGAAAAGCCCCCTCGGCCAATAGGCGATCCTGTGCTTTTCACGCTGGGAGGAAGACACTCTGACCACTGTCGGTCACTGTAAAATACAGATGCATCAACAAGCAAAATTAATTGGCTGTACAAAAAATGTATTGTTTTAGCCTTTGTCAAACTGTAAACTTGATAGGCTAACTCCCATTTCTATTTAAATGAGATAACAAAGTTTGTTTATGGTTTTTGTTGTGCCTTCTTAACAAAAATAAGACACCGGTTTGTCAGTGTTCTGGGACTTAAACTATACCAAAATGTACTTAACTTTTAATGTTTGCTATAAATAATTAAGTGTGTCCTCAAAACATTTTACCAGTCTAAACTTAGCATATAGTTATGGACTGCATGATAGTGGAGTAATATAAGTTCATTTGTGCACAAAACATCATCAGGAAATCTTAACTTTATGTATAAACCTGTCTGTTTACAACCCTAATGTCATTGTAAATATACTTTATCTACTTTTAATACTAAACAACCTGAAGTCGAAATTAATATTAGAGCATATAGCAGCAAGGGAAGAACAATGTGAATCAACACCTGAAAAAAAACCTGACATCTCTATTTTTTCAATTTACCAAGCAATACTAATGTTGCTTTATCAATATATGTTGTTCAGTCCTGATTGGCACTTCATAAATAAAGAAATGTTATTTCCATTATTTCACTGATCCTTTACGCTCTGATCTGTACAGTTGTGCTACTGAGTAAAAGGTTAAGTTGTTAAGTTGGACGTTGAGCTCAGTTGCCATGGTAATTTCAAGCTGTTGTTACCTGTCAAAGTCTCCTGGAGTTTACTGTATATTCATGGCAGCATAATAATAGCAACAGTCTAACTTAAGTGTAGCCCCAGCCGCTAAAGTGTTCAAGAAAGGTGTTTCCAGTGGAGAAAGTCATTTATTCTAAATGAATAGTGTCTTTTAAAGTCAATACGCTCGGGGTGCAGAGTGCAAACAGAACCAGTGTGGTGCCGGAAACAGGGGGAGTGGGGAGTTTCTACGGCTCGAAATGGTATTGGTGTGCGCAGTTTTACCTGAAGAACGTGTTTCCAGTCCACAGAGACACACAAGTAGAGAGAAAAACACACATATGCACAGGCCGATCCAAATGTGGACACGCCAAACAGAGATGAACACAAATCAAAACAAAGCGTGCAAACACAAAGGAGATCCAGAGAATAAGGAAGACAGAGTGAACAGCACAGTCCCATCTGTCAAACAAATGTGAGGATGCTTCTAACACACACACACAGCAAGCATCATTTAGTCTGAACTTGAGCGATATCTGCATTTGTCCTTTAGCAGTTGGTCCTGAGGGGCCATTGGAGAAGTTTCATGGAAGTTTGTTTAGAGCTGAGCGAGTGTGTTAAGCTTTATGAGAGCCCCTGGGAGAGTTGGTGGCACACACACACACACGCATGCAAAACACACATCTACACACACGCAAACAGTCTCAGGCACAAGGCATGGGCGGCAGCTCGCAATGGCCCCAACCAACAGTGAGGAGTTTGTTGTCATAGCAACAGTAAAATGAGATGACTTTACTGTCAGCCGTAATGTTTCATGGCCCCCTCGCCGCTATGGCAACATAACAAGGAGGAGGAAGAGAAGTCAGGAAAGAAAGAGTGCATCAGAGCCGTCTCTGCATTCCAGTGGACTTCCTACAAGGAACAATGTCAGTACGATGTCCTTTCTTCCTCCTCAAAACACACACTCTTGACAGGCCTGTCAAAATCAGGCATAAACACACACACACCTTGAGAAGCCTATCAGAGACACTCTCCACCTCGCCCATCTCTTTGATTATCTTTCGCACTATTTTCAGCTGCGGCGTTTGTCGTCACCGGAGCAATTTGAATTCATTACGCTCAATGTCAGTATTGGTGCAACAAACGTTGTACCTCAGACAGGTACAGCTTGTTGAATGAGCGTGCACGCCGTCAGACAGCGGGGGGAAGACAGGAAGCCGGGACGAGATCAAAGGCGTGCCAACTCCGCGGAGCCTTTTCCTGCGCCACAGAGACAGTCGGAAGGAGCGGCGAGGTGACTGCGTGCCGAGCGCGGCGACTATACATCACAAAATCTATATTTAGCCCAGTCCTTCCACAACAGTCCGTCAAAAGTGTTAAGCAGTTATCAGAGCTGATAAAAGAACCGAAGGAATGCATGTTGCCCACATCAGTTGATGCTGTTTCGGTCAACTAATAAAAATATCTGCAGTATTGCAAGATATCATGCTCAATGTGTGCTATGAATGACTCTTAGCTACCATCACATCAAACTTTAGTTAAGTATTTGTAAAATTCACTGAGTTATAGCCATTTTTATGTGTGCTGATGATGACAAGCTGTGGCGGCCATATTTTGCTAACAGACATACAGGGTTGATTTCAACAGGTAATGCTGAAGTTCCAAGGAAATATGAGTAACACCTGAAGTATGTTTTGTGAATGGCTCCGCTCCAAATTTTAGCTTAAAATCTGTGAAAAACAAAACAAAAAAACAACCAATTTGCAGCCAATTTTGTGTTTTTAAGGTGAGTTGGTTTTGGCGGTCATCTTGATCTGAATTGGCTGTAAAAGGTTTTTAGTTGTGGCTGTACGTCCATTAATTATTTCCTGAATGTTTCATTAAATTGCCCCAAAGTTTATGAGCTATTTTGCCAGCAGATAGTGCTGACTACTAGTCAAAGGCAAACGCTTAAACAAAGATTCCACACAACCTTTTAGTGCTTAAGATGTGGCGGCCATCTTGAATCATTTGTAGGTAATGTCCAGTGATTTATTTCTGTAAGTTTTATTAAATTCTATTGGTTCATGAGACAATTTGGTAGCAAACAGACAATTCAATGTCCTCCTTCCCCTATTGGCCATAAAAAAGGCAGAAGTGGAGCAGACACAGAGGAAGGGCAAACAACAGCGAAAAAATAAAAGGCAGATGAGAGCAGAGATGAGTTGTTTTCCTCTGTCGCCATGGTGACATGGCAGCCAGAGCTGTCGCGATCTGACAGTTGTCACACTACAGCAGGTTGCCGTGGGTGACAGCTGTCAGTCAATTATGCGGAGTGAGGGGACAGATCGGCCGATGATCACCTTGGATTTGGGGACTGATCGCACCACACGGGGACGGCCCAGAACATATCAAGACTTAATCCTCATGTCTGAATGTTGTGTGTCTGTGTGTGTGTGCATGAGACAGCATGTGTGTTTATCTCAGGCTCCGTGTGAGCAGATTACATTTTTGCCGTAGCTGCGAGGGTTTTTCCCACAGCTGTCTGCGCTAGAGGACAATCAAAGGCTCGGTTCTGAACACTCAGCATCCCGTTCCCCTTCGATTACCGCGCTTTGCCTGCGTGTAACAAGCTCAACGTTGCTCTTACGGGATAATAGTCTGATTGGAGCAGGAATGGATTTGAACTCACACTTTAATTTGTTTCTTTTCTTGGTAAATTACCCAGATCATGATCATGTCTGGCCACAGAGACCCCGCTGTGGAACTAAGGCCTATCACTGGATACTGTTTCTGATGTTGTAAATCCAAGAATTTAAGGTCTTAGGTCTTTTTCCTTCTTCTTTTTTTTGGTGTTTCTCCTCTTCTCTCAATTATCACACTACCCTTGACAATTAAATTTTCCCCTGCTGTAGAGATGTTAAATCACCGGCACAGTTTCTGTGTCCCTGTAACCATTAGACCTTTAACAGTTTTCACGTGTTATGACAGCAACCCCATGTAATATCAATACTTTGCCGTTACACTGGTAATTAGAGGGTAGTTGTACAAAGCAGGATTTCCTCAACCATTGAAGCACTAAATTTGCTGTACCAGTCAGAACTGGATGAAAAGCCCTGGTGGGAAATGATGATGTATATTTTCCACCTCCGATGTAAAGCTGCCTGATTGCAAATCTTGTAAAATATAATAAAAAACTCCTGTTGACCTTTAACAAAGCTGAAGGTTTAATGTGACAGATCAACTGTGTTTCATTTTTTTTTTTATTTCTTTCTATCTGCTTCTTTAGGAGTGAGCCCTGGGCTGGATGGGACCCACCATGCCCCCCAGCAAGAAGGCTCAGAGCCCCAGTAGTGGAGCCAGTGCCTCTCAGGGCATGAGCCCACTGTACCGGCAGGGGGACGCCGCCACAGCAGCGTCTGAGGCCGAGGCTGCCGACCTCTCTCTCTCCTTGTCCGCCTCCTTCTCCAAGGCCGAGGACGAGGAGCTCACCAGCCTCTCCTGGCTCCACGAGAGCACAGACCTCCTCAACAGCTTCAGCCACTCTGGGCTACGTAGCGTCTCCCCCCTGCAAGACCCTGATGGTCAGCATCCCCGCTCGCCCTCCTCTTCTTCTCCCTCCCCAGACGACCCGCTGCTGGGTGACACGCATTCGGCGTACGACTTGTCGGCGGGGGCTAACCGAAAGCCTCCGTACTCCTTCAGCTGCCTGATCTTCATGGCCATCGAGGACGCCCCCAACAAGCGGCTGCCGGTGAAGGATATCTACGGCTGGATTCTGGAGCACTTCCCTTACTTTGCCAGCGCCCCAACAGGCTGGAAGAACTCTGTGCGGCACAATCTGTCACTCAACAAGTGTTTCAAGAAGGTGGATAAAGATCGCAGTCAGGTAAAAGAATCATTTCTTTTGTTGCTGTTGTGTAAAGTAGAACCTTTTTTTCTGTTTCAGTTGTCAAAACAGCAGCTGTGAGCCAAAAAAAGCTGAAGCTACATTCTGACTTTTTGTTATTTCATAGTAAATAAACCCTTGTGCAACACCATCTGTGAATGACCAAGTAGAATGCGACCACCATACTTAAAAAGTGGTGTCTTGTTTAATAAAGCCTTCCTCTGCTTTTTAAGTAGAATAATAATAAACAGCTTTAACATGAGTGTGAAGTCAAAGCAGCTGTGTACAGATAAGCTAATAGAGCTTGCTTTCTTTTTGATAAGTACGGTAGGTTTTTGTATTTATACCTGATGAGTGAGACTGGGAAAAACAAAGCAAAATTAAGATGTTTATGTTTTGACATACAGCATAAACTAGCTTAATAAGTGTAAATATTGTGGAAATATAAAATTTTTGCACACAGTTTGGAAAGTTTTGACAGCTCGTTGAACCTATATGGTAAAATCACCAAAAATAATAAAACTGTAGAAACAATTAAGTAACGGGAAGTTAAACTTTTTTGTGACTCATTTAAACTTGGATGTTTCAGCTGTGAGGTTTAACTGTGCCATAGAGCTTTTTTTACATTGTTTCGACAAAATCCTGTTGTAGAAAATGCAGAATTCTTTAATTGAATCCCTCTACACCACACAATGAACTTTTACCTGAAGTCATAGTACTGTTCCCAAATGATCAGTACATTTTGATGTACAGTACCTTGAAAAAGTATTCAAACATCTCAATTTATCTTGTTACAAGTTTCAAAGTATTTTGCTGGGGTGTATTTGGTAGACCAACATAAATAAATTGTGAAGTGAAAGGAAAATGATCCATGGTTTTTAAAGCTGCTAACAAGTTAAAGTCTGAATCATGAGTCATTTGTGTTTAGCTCTACCTCACTCTATACTGTCTATAACCACCTTTTTCACTTCTAGAGACTGAAACATTTGCCCATTCTTCTTTGAGAAATAATCTCAAGCTCAGTCAGATTGGATTAAAGTCTGGACTTTATTTGGGCCATTCAAATGCACGAATAAGCTTTGATTTAACCCTTTCCATTGGAGCTCTGAGTGTTTGTTTTGGATTGGTCTTCTGTTGTACGGTGACACTCCGCCTCAGTCTCAAGTCTTTTGCAACGTCTAACATGTTTTTATTCCGGATGGCCTTGTATTTAGCTTCATCCATCTTCCCATCAACTCTGACCAGCTTTCCTGTCTCTGATGAAGAATAGCAACCCCGCACCATGAAGCTGCCAAAACTGTGTTTTACAGTGAGGATGGGGTGTTCAGGGTTTGTTTTCTGACATGAAAAGACTTTTGCTTTTATACCAAATGTTCAATTTTGGTTTTATGTGAGTAGAGCAGCTTCTTCTACATGTTTGCTGTGGCTCCCCCGTGGCTTGTGTCAAACTTCAAACAGGACTTCTTAAGGCTTTCTGTCAACAACAGCCTTCTTCTCGTCACTCTTTCATTAGGGTCAGATTTGTTGAATTCACAACTTATAGTCAACGCTGGTTTTCCCACCTGAGCTGTGGAGATCTGAGCTCAGTTACCATGGGTTTCCTCCTGGATTAATGCTTTGCTTACCTGCCCTAACAGGTCAGGTGGGCCGACATGTCTTGTTCGTTGCAGTTGGGCCATCGTCTTTCCATTTTCAGATGATGGATTTAACAGAACAACATGACATTTTCAATGTTGGGAAGTTAAACAACCTAACCCTGTTCTAAAAATGTTAACAATCTCTGATCTGTCTAGTGTGATCCTTGGTCTTCATGATGCTATTTGGTCATTAATGTTCTGTAACAAACCTCTGAGAGGAACAGCTGTATTTATACTGAGGTTAAATTACACACAGATGGGCTGTATTTACTAATTAGCTGCACTGGTTCTTGGTTAGCTGTATCAGAAAAAAAGGGGCTGATTACAAGTCATATTTTTGTAATAAATTTCACAAATCCTTTATCATTTTCCTTCCACTTAACAGTTATGGGATACTTTGTGTTAGTTTATCACATAAAACCCCAGTTTAGTACATTTTGGTCGTATTGTGATAAAATGTGGAAAAGTTCATAGGATGTGAATACTTTTTGTCTGGGTTTCTACAAAGCAGGCGGAGGAATAGCGAATCAGAAATCATGACGAAACCAGGAAAAGTAACAGATGAATAGTATCAAGGGTGCATCAGCATCCTTTAATAGCCTCTGACAACATTTACCATTCATAGTTTGTTTGCATACGTTATGACTGTAGCCAGATCTTTCTACTAATTATTAACTACAACTGCAATAGTCTTTCTATCATGTGCGGTTAGACCTTATTTCCCAAGCAGACAGTTCTCAGTCGTTTGCAGGCACATTCAACGTGAAGTCAAACAGATTCTGTATTTTGTCTACAGCTGTACCAGAATCGTCTTTATCAATAGTTGATGATCTCTGCTTTCATAGTTCTCTTTCACTCCGACGTTCGGTGCCTCCCCTGTGGGAAGAGCATTTCGCTTTTGATTTAAGTCTCAACGCAGCCGTTAATACTGGCTTCCCCCATCCAGATTTTGCTCTGGGTAAACGGGGAGTGAATCCCTCACTCAATTAGCGCTAAATTAATACTGGAGGATTTAATAACACAGATGCCAGCAGACTTTAGTATCAGTCTTGCCCGAGGGGGTTTTGTTAGGGGAGGTTTGGGGGGGCAAACCGTGAGGATCAATGCACGTTCAGCTAACTGAGGTTATCCAGGAGGATATGAGAGCTCGTTTTGCTTTCACTGACCAGAACGGGATTACTGATTCTGACTCTGCATGTGTGTGTGTACATGTTTTTGCTACTTGGTTGGGACCATTTTTGACCATTTTCCTGGTATACACAGCCTGCTGAGGACCCACAGTTCCTTACGGTGACAGAAGCCCAGTCCCCACTGTGGGAAATACTGATGGTGGGTCAGGGGTTTGATTTAGGACTAAGGTGTAGGTTAGGTTTAGGGTCAGGTACCTGTGAGGTTAGGTTTAAGGTAAGGGGTCAGGGTTAGGCTATAGAAATGACCAGTAAATGAATGGAAGTCAATGCAAATTCCCCATGAGGATATAAGAACAAATGTGTGTGTGTGTGTGTGTTAGAAGAAACAAAATGGATGGAGGAGGAGGAAAGGGATGCAGTGTGTGTTTGTGTGTCTGTGTGCACGAGTGTGTGTGTGTGTCTGTCCGCACACCCTCACGCTATGCTGTCATCTGGCCCTTGACTACAACGGCACAGAGTTTCTCTTGTATACATATTTCCATAGTAACAAGGGTGCAGTTGACATAAAAGTATGCTGTTGCTGTAGTAACGGGAAAACTGATTTGGCTCGTGTGTGTGTGTCTGAGCGAGGAAGAGAGAGGGAGAGAGAGAGTTTTTAGATGGGCACTGAGGTGTTGAGTGGGGGTGAAAGAGTGTATATAATTATCTTGTGTTAAACACATATGTGTTTGTGTGTTAAGGGTGGGAATTTTTAGACATTTTATGATTCTATCTGATGGCTGCGATAGGATTTCATAAATAATTATTGATGTATTTGGATTATTTGTTGTCAGTTATTGAATAAACACCAGGAGACAGATAGGCTTATGATGTTTATCAAAAACACTGTGAAATTGAAATATAGAAACATTAATATATATTTAACTACAGCTTGTTTTATATTACCATCGTTTCATATATTCACTAACCTTAAAAAAAGAGTGCACAATAACATATGCAAAATAACTATTTTTCATGCTACTGATGAACAATTAGCGTCGATGCTAAATAAACAATAAAAATTCTATAGAAAATAGGGCTGTGTTTTGGCAAAAATTTGGTGATATGATACATAAATAACACAGGGGCTATGATTTATTTACTTACCGTTATTTAACCAGGCTAGTCCCGTTCAGATCACAGATCTCTTTTGCAAGGGGCGCCTGGGCCTGAAGGCAACCTATGGAGAGGGAAGCCTATAAACAACTGTTTGGGCTGCACGATATTAGAAAATATTTTGATGGTGATAATCTTTGTAAATATTGCAATGATAACAAGTGTGATAAATGTCTTTTTTTTCCCCTCCCTTTCTATTCTGTACTTCCTAATCTATGTGACTTTTAGCATTTTTGGCAATGTCACTTATGTCTGGTGTGAGCTTTTGCTGCTGGCAGACTCTGTCCTACTGCCTAAATATTGCACTAGCATGAAAAATACAACTTTAAAACTCTTTAAATACATTAGTCAACAATTATTGTACTCCAAGCAGCCCTTTGCTATATGAATATTTCACATACTGATACTGTGATATAATGTGCAGCCCTAACAACCGTAGTTGTTTTTTTCACATGGAAGTAAGAAAAATATTTTTTTTCTTTAATGGCGGAGATGAAAATAAGAGTGGATGTCGCTTGCTTTTACGTCCAGCTTGCTAATTTAACAGTCATCTTCTACTCAGGGAGTGCAGCAGATCATTTCATAAACATGCGGAAGCTCACGTTTATGGCAGGCCATTTTTACATTTAATTGGCTTCACCACAATTACATTTCAGGTTTAAAAGAGATAAATAAGATTAAACTATTGCAAATGAAATGGCTGACTTTTTCATGTTCTGTCATTTTTATTAAAAAGAAAAGCTGCACACCTTTTTCTTTTTTCTTTCTTTTTCACCTGTTTCTGCTGTAAATCATCCCTGCACTGTATATGTATTTAATGTTTCATTTTTCTTATTTCATCAATGCTTTCTATTGTTAGACCAAATGTGCCATTAAATAGTTTGATAGTAGATTTGCCTATAGATTTATAATAATAATTTACTTTAAAAATATGGTTACCCACCACACTAACAATAGCCTATATTTTGTGCTGAAGTTCAGTAAATGGTGTTCATCATCTGAAATATTTACACATTCAAACATTATAAAGTCATTACTAAAATAAGTCATTTTATGATAATTTAAACTTTTATTGGCACCCATGTATTCTTCAAATTTCGGTGAAGGAAAAATATGAAACCCAGTTGTTTCCGCTAAAGGAAGCCACATTTACTCCCTTAGAATAAACGGTGTCGTACAGCAACTACTCTACTGACTCACTTAAAGAGATAGTCTGGTCATTTTTCCGATGGTGTTTTGTCAAGTAGTTATTAATAGTTAGAACTTCAGAGTATGACGAAAGCTAATGGTTAAAGTATGCTAATGGCTAGCCAAAAATCAACATACTGATACCAAAAAATTGCATTAGCATATGTATTGTTCTTTCATACTGAGTTTGAGAACGACTTGTTTTAAAAACCTGAAAAAATAAACAATAGGCACTTGTTTGGCTAGCCATTATCCTAGCCTGGATGAAGACTTTTGCTTTTCTTCCATTCTCCATGCTTTATGACTGATGTCAACTGTGACATGGTTCTAACTACTAATAACTAGTTGATAGAGCATAATTTTTTAAAATAACTGGACTATCCTTTTAAAATGGCAGCAGAAACAAATGTGAACATAAGTAATTTTAGACATTTTAAGTTGATTCAGGATCTTGCATGTCCGCTGATGTAATGCATCTAAAAATAGATTATAACCCCCCACCCCTTATGTCTGTGTGTGTGAACAGCTTGTGTAAAGGTGATTTTGGCAAGGACAGCTCATCTTGTCTTCCTGTCGTTACACACTGTTTAAGACAGCATGCTCATTAACCCCTCAAACCAACTCCCTCTCTATTTGCATGCAGCTTCCCAAACACACACATACACACACACACACACACACACACAAAAGTCTGACACACAAACAAACAAGTGCGCACAAATCGGCGCGCATGAATGCCTAAAAGGACTCTCACACACCGATTGCGAGCACCGTGTTGGTGTGGAAATGAGGGCACATCTCTGCAGACTCTTACTCTACCTGCCAAGAGCCGCGCTTTATCTAAAGCTGCAATTACAGAATCTCTGTAATTTCACTCAGACTGTGCCATTCAAAGCTTTTCACCAAGATCTGCATCTGAATACGTCTTTTTTCTACTTCTTCCTTCTCCCTCCTTTTGCTCTTTCTTCTACCTGTTTATGTTGTTTGAACTGAGCGTGCAATCACAGGGTGTAAGATACGTTTCTTTATGCTGCATTATGTTTTACTCACCGCTCGCTGTGCAAAAAGAGAAGAAACAAGAGAGCTGCTGGAGTGAAGGTCAAGTTATAGGTACAAAGAGATAAAAAAAATTAAAGGCCTAGCAGTTCTTGAAGGATTGCACCTCACTTTCAACCTTTTCTGCCCAGAGTTTTAGACTAACATTCTGATCAAACCTTGAAAATAATTCTGTGCGTGATTTGATACAATTTAGTGAGAAATGGTAGCGTATGTGTTCATGAGTCTCAGAGATTGTCACTTCAAACTTTAGCACAGTGTCTTTGCTGAGTTATGGCTATTTTTGTGTTGGCTAATGTCAATTAGCTGTGTTGTTTATCATTGCAGATTTTTATCCAGTGATCTTTGTCTGAGCCTTTCATTAAAATCCATCCTAAGCTTCATGGGATATTTTTTTAACAGACAGACAATTAATGTTAAAGTTTTAAATAAATGTCTTGTGCAACAAGTAGAACTCAGACTCAGATTTTATCGGCCTGCATCTAAAATCTCTGATATTAAACACTCCGATATAAACAGTTCATTCCAGCATTTCGCTCCAGCAGTGCTTGGATCCAGCATGCAGAGCCCACGTGATCACAACAACATGCACTAACAAAGTAGCAAGGAGTTGGAACGATGTTGGCAGTACTTTTAATTTTCATCAAAAGTGCAATTGCAGCTTTGAGAATTGTCCCATACCGATATTGACTCAATACCATATCAATACAAATTACACTTTTGCCTATTTTGTAGTTTGGAATCTTAGAAAAGTCTTGATCAAGTCAAACAGTTAACAAGAGTAGGTATGAGAAAAACTGACCCATTTATTTTTATCCAATGGGTTACATAAATTTTAAACTGAAGAATATTCTACAATTCAATAAAATATATAAATTTAAATTAGAAGATAATGAAAAAACAAATGGTACTTTTAAAGTGTAAAATAAGTCAAAGTCACTCTAGTCATTTTTTACCATCTGTGTCAGCCTGGTGCTGCTTTATGGTGGGAAAAACTGAAGGTGGGGGCAAAACAAAACTCCACAATATTGTCCAACTGTTCAAAGT
>JARVJO010000039.1:3736385-3750428 GCA_031762555.1 Cynodonichthys magdalenae
AGCATTAAAAAGCAGATCAGACTTACACTGGGGTTTTGTATGGTTTCTTACACTCACATTATGAATAACATCGTATTAGTGAGTCTCTTATCTGGTTCTGACGCGAATTGCAGTAAACGAACACGTATTTTTTAACACTACCATTAGCAGTAAACGCTCCCTCCTCTTGTTCTTGATTTCTGGGTGTTTGTCTCAATGCTCTGTGGATGGAGAGGCGTTATGGGTTTAAACCCATATTTTCTCCATGTGTGCTTATTCACAGTGCTTTAAGGTTTTTCCCAAAAGATCAGGTAAGGTTTCTAACTGAACTGAGAATGATTGTGGCAAAACTTCGCTCAGTGCTTCTTACTCTGTACCAGTCCAACTCTGACATTACCTGGTCGTTCTGAGTTTAGTCAAATACATTTCCAGTTTTTAGAGGTGTGATTTGGATTTGGGATGCTATAGAACCTACACACATACATATAATGTGTTGGCTTGCACTGAAAAGTTATGGAGGCTACAGACTCCTCTGAAATTGTCAAGCTTTTGGTAAGACTTTATTCTTCACACAGAACCAGAAAATAAGTCAACATTTTCCCAAAGGACAGTTTTTTCCTATCAAAAATCTTGCCGTTAGCTAGCAGGTGATCTACAGTATCAAATAGCTTAATTTCAGTGATGACATTAAATCTATTGGTGATTCGTTTTTAATCAGTTGTAGGATAAAGTCCACGCAGACATTTATTGATGCTCTGTTATAATTTAAATGTTTGAATTGACCAATTTCTGTAATTTACTAGTTTCAGAGTAATGCTTGTAGTATTAACAAGAATAAAAAGTCATCATGTAGGGACATAGTTCTGTCAGAAGAGTGACGAAGGTGTGAATGAAATATTTATTATTTATATTTTATTTACTGTTATTTATCCAGGCAAATCCCATAAAATATAATTGAATACTCAAATTAATATTTATTTTGAGTAAATTCTAGTCAGCTGTGTGAAATTTGTGAAATAAATTACAGATCTAAAGGCATAATCTACAGCATTAACAACTTTATTTAACTTTATTTTTTCTTAGTGTTAGAAATTGGTTTTAATAATTAGGATTTGTCTGGTTAAATAAAGGTCAATAAATAAATCTACCAATCCATCCATCATTAGCATTCTAACCAGTTCCAAACATCCATGTATCAGTTTTTCTTAACATTTACCATATACAAGCTGACAAAACTGACAAAAGTTATTTTCTTTATGTCACCATTATTTGGCTCAGTGGTATTTTATGTTCTAAAGGCTGCATGATGTCATGTCTGTTATGAGTGGACCTGTCATAAAATCAGGCAAAGAAATACCCCCTAAACTCACTGTTGGTGGTTATCAATATTTTATCTGTTTATTGGGTAAAGTTTTTAATGTTCTTAGTTTTAAACATGCAGTTGAGTGTCATCATTGCTTGGCACAATGGTATGTTCTGTTACAAATAAAACTAAATCAAGAATAAACAATCTAAATGTAAAATGATTCTTTAAAGTCATGGTTTCTGATGAATTGTGTTACAATAATTTCATTATCATAGCTATAGAAGTGAGATTAAAAATAAGATGATGCAACTAATTTAATGAACATTCTGTCTCTAATTTAGTTATTTAATAAATAGTTTTTTATGCAGGTAAAAGTATGTTTAGGAGCCTGCTAAAATGCACCGGAATGCAAGAAATTGCATCTTCTAAATTCAAAACTTTCTGGAAGAGGACCACCAGACCCCCCACTAGTGTGCCCTTCACACACATTACGATTCTTCTCATGCTTAATGTTAGAAAAAAATAAACCAACACAGAGCACCACCTGTGTATTTCTCTATTGTCCAAAAACCCTAAAAGGAAAAAAAAGAAAAAAGAGAGAACCCCAACCGGGGGGTGGGGATGGTGAGAAAAATTTTTTCTCGCTTTAACCCATGTTATTGGATTTGAAGAACATGTTGATGCCTCAGCCTTGAAGATTAAAATCTGTTGACAGATTGAGATGAGACCATCAAACTGTCAGTAAGATGTGTGCGATTCAAAGTAACCTGCAGAAAAGGAAAGTTTTTGTTTGTCATTTCATATTTTATTTATGACATGTTCATGTTGCTGTTGTAAAATAAAGCAGAACTTGTTGTCACATGTCATATGTTCAGTCTAGTCTGAAAGATGTAACGCCACATTGTGGGCATTCTCGATCAGATTTCATGGGTGTTAAAAATAACTGAGCCCACACAAAGCGACTGAAGCTAACATGCAGGTACTTTGAGTGTTAATTACAGAACAGTGGACTCAGCCTTGTTTCTGTCTCTCATTTAGTCAGAATCTCTCTGTGAGGCATTCACGTTGATGACTGCAGGATGTTAGAAAACTCTTTGGTGGAAAGAACATCGCCGCGGCTTGTGAAATCAGTCAGAAAATTCTTTACACCAGATGGGACAATTTTTCATACCAGCTGAACAAGAGATGCCTTTTGAAATCTGGAAAAACCCTTTAAAGCAGCTGCTGGAACTGTTGGCAACTCAGAGCTTGGTCTGTGTTTATCTTTGAGGAAATGGGATTAGAATCACTTTGTTTGTAGCAGTCTGCTACAAACCTAGTTTATTCCAGAGCTTTGCATCATAAAAAAGATAATGTTGTCATTATTTTCTCAAGTGTAGGAATACCAACAGAGTTGGTAGATTTTAACACAGTTACTAGTTCATACTCTGTTCTGTGTGAAAAAAGTATGAAATATTTTTAATAGGAATTTTGAGGTCTGGATAAATAAAGAAAAAAAATTTAAAACAAAGATAATTTGTTTTAGACCATGTTTTTCTTTCTATTTTTCACTGTTTGTACTTATAAAAGATGGACGCGATCACTTGCTGTGTTGTCTGTGAAATAAAACCACAGGAAACTTAACTATTTAATTATTAGTTTGTTTATTTACTTAAATGAACGTCATGAACAATTTTTATATCTGCTTTTATGTAAGTTGTTTTGTCATTCAGGATAGTATTGGTTTTAAAAAGATTGCATTACCTTGACTTGCAAGCCAGGGATGGATGGAATATCTTAAACTACAATTTCTCAATCTAATAATATACATGTTCAGAATAATGTGTACATGTTTCCAGCAGTTAGAGTATTTTAAACCATTTTAATAACAATTTCAGTCAAAGGTGGCCTGAAAATTGAGAATTACAAAAATGTGAATTTTCAAACCTAAACAAATTTTACTCTAAAGGAGGTAATTTGTCTAAACAATTGAAACATTTTTTCAGGTGTGTATTGTTGGTCACAACAATACACATGTTCTTTACATTGGTCACAATAAATTTTATTTTTTTATTTTTGATTATTGACCTAGGTTTTGGGATTCTGTAAAAATAAATGTAAATAAATATACCACCAATGTTTCTCTCTAATTTAAATCACTCTAGTGAGAAAAATTTCCCAGTCAGTCTGCCTGGTGGCCTTAATCATATTAATCATCAAGGGCCAAAAAATAATCGATAAATGTTTTTCTGAGGATCAATTGCATACGATATGATTTTGACCAACCCTACCACCATGCAAGGCACATCATGAAGATCAAGGAAATTTCCATACAGTTTAGAGACAAAGTTAAGAAGTACAGATCAGGATTAAGGTATACGGTAAGTAATATCCCAGAAATTTGATTATCCCACGGTGCTTTATTAAATCTATTATGAAATGGAAAGATCATACCACCACATTTCATACTGGCTCAGCCAGGGAAATGGGAGGTAACTTTAAAACTAGATGTAAATAAGGTTATAAATGAAAAATAAGTTTATTGTTAGCCAGTGTAATAATTAAAAAATAAAATTGAACAAAAAGAGGGTACTTTTAAGTACAAGTTTCCACACACGGGGTTTTTGACTTCTAACGAAATACTATAAATAACAACAAAATAAAAACTGTCAAAGAACTAATATTGGGTAGTGCTCTACAAGTATTTAAGAAAACAAAAATTAAACTACCATGAGAACAAACTAAAACTGGATGGAAATTAAACAGGATAAACATTTTGACAAAACAAGGTGGCAAAACCAAGCTTAGAGCGTTAACCAAAGAAAACTACACAAACAAACAAGGCCCTCAAGTAAGCCTTCTGAGTCTGCCATCAGAAACTTAAACAACTGATTTAACCAAGATCACACAAAGACAGACCTCATAAACCAAACCTTTGGTCACAAAGAAAACTAAATCTGGCAAAAGTTACACAAAGCCAAGGCCAAAAGCTTAACGCACCCAGCCAGAACCCAACAAAATGGCAAGCTGCTCTAAGAACAACCACCCTGATTCTCAGAAGAGCTGGTTCTTTATAGAGGGAGGTCTGCACTTATTGTTGGAGCTGGAGTAGAATGATCCAACCCATTTGTGGAGGAGGTCCAGCAGGAGGGGCCAGCCAACCTTAGAGAGGTCAATGTCCATCTAGGCCACAAATGGCCATATCACCAAGAGAGGGTCATCCACAAAAACTCACAATGAGGGCATCAATCAGAGGAGCGTCCAAGTTGGCCAAAGGCAACCCTGATGGAGTTGAGAAACAAGAGGATCTGTCCATAGGACCACTGTGGACCACAGCTTAAAGACAAAAGTAAAGTAGACCATTTGGCTATGGGGATGTTTTTCATGCTTTTTTAAGAAAGAATGGACAAAAATTCCTTTGTCTCGATACTTCAAAAGCTATCTCTACCAAGTATCAACAGGTTATTTTCAGTCAGGTACTTGCTGTTTGCTTTTGTCCTTTTTTTCACAAAAAGATATTTTGCACCTTCAAAGCAGTAGTTACGTAGCGCAAAGTAAAAGGTACCTGCCCCCCCCCCAAAAAAAAGAAAATTCCCCCTTAACTCCAGGTCGTAAGGCAATAAAGCAGAGAGAGCTCTAACCGGGGTGAACACTTTTGCGATCCACTGCATGTAGCAGCTGGTTTGCTCAGCAGAGCATGAAGACGTTGATGTGGGGCAAAGCAGCTTGTCTCGCTCTGTTCAGATGTAAAATAATTTGTGTGAGGCGCTGAAATGAACATGTTTATTTAGGTGTAAAAACTGCAAAACAGTCACCCACAGTAAAACACACAAAAATAACAACTAGCTTGTTGAAAGACCCCCCCCCCCCCCCTTTCTTTTCTGAAAAAATAACACTTTGTTAAATTCACAGACGACTCAGAGAGTATGAAGCAGATTGGACTGTCGGTGTCTCCCTCAGTGAATTTTTCATGGATTTTGTCTGTAATGAGGTCCTATTTTAGTGTCCATTAGGTGAGTCGTGGTGAGCGGTGTGACAGGTAAATGCAACGGTATAATAGTGCAGTCAGGAATGTGGCAGCACACGTGCGGTTGTTACCAGCCGGGTCAGTGGCGGCAGGACTTTTTAATATCTCCCATTTCCAAGGGAGACCAGCCCCCACAGCTTATATAACACAGGAAACAGATGTTTGCGACTCACAATCATCCCTCTATCCCACTCTGCCCTCACTGTTCTTTCAAACCAATCTTCCCCTTTTTACTTATGCCGTAATGAGTAACAGGAAGATATGGTTCCTTCGTCATGTAAATACCTGCAAGTTTCTCTCTGTAAATCAGTCCTCAGACAGTTTATTTCGAAGTAATGCTTCTTAAACCTGAGTCTAAAGCCGTGTCAGTTTTAGTTTCATGCTTTCTCTGGCTCTGTCTTAAAGTAGGGGCAAACCCTTCGAGTTGTGGATTATTTGTTGTGTAATCCCTCTCGCTCGCAGCGTGCAGCTGCAGTTATGTGACTAATTTTGAGAGGATACTGTGCACGGAACACAAATAAGGACAAAAATAAAGAGCTCATCTCAGACGAGTGAGGCGAGGTTGAGGGGAATAACAGATGGAAGTAACAAACAGTTAAAAGCCTAACTGTACTTGAAGGTTTGCATATCGCCCATCAGTCGTCTTATGATGAGACTGGAAGGAGTTATGGCAGATCTGTTAGTGCTCAGAATATCTGTTTAGGATCACTCTCAGCTATTACTACATCAAATCTTAGCTTGATATCTGTTAAACTTACTGAATTATTTGTTTGCCATGCTTGATTACCTGAAGCAGCCATCTTTAATTGGGTTGACTCCTACTTAATGATTACTTTCTGTGACTTTCAGATATTTTGCTAACAGGCAGACACAGTGGACGTTAACATTTATTCTTGAATCAGGGCCGACTTTAAGAGTTAACAAGTTGTTCACTAATAAAGTCTTTCTGAAAGTTTCATCAAAAGGGGTTCAGTGGTTACTGAGCAATTTTGACGAACACATGGGCAAAACGGTTATCGCCCGCAATCGCCTTTGAGCAGAGGGCGATAAAAACCATGTGCTTTAATTTTGCCATTAAACATATTTACCAAACACAAAGTCAAAGTCTGACATCATCTGTGAGGCATGGGTTGTAACTTTGGGACTGACTTCGAGAATAAAAAAAAAAAGTCAATTTTACCTTCCCTCGCTCCCGTGCTTAGATAATGCCTGTTGCCAAGGCGACTGCTATAACCCAGGTTACAGACCCTTCCTGTGAGCTGCACCGTGTGATTGGCCTGTCTGCGGATGGGGGAGGGGGTGCACAGGTTGAGCATTTTGATTGGCCGTTTGTTGGCAGAAGCAGGAGCCCCAGCAGACAGATTCAGGAGAGAGCATCGATTTAATCGGCTGGCATGGACACACACGCACACATGTATATATCTACAGAAAGGCTGCCAGGATGGAGGTGCAGGTTGGAGAATTTAGACCCAGTGGGGGTCACCTCTGTGGGAGTCTGTGTGTGCGCGCGCAATATCATGCTCTCCAGGAGAGGCGTCGCTGGCAGTAATAGAAGCTCTCCCAGGAGCAGACCATGCTGGGTAATATCACACTCCCCGGGGATCTCGCCATACTCACACACACAGACAGAGCAAAGCACGACACATATGGACAGTGTCCAACACGGCTGACATGCTAATGTAAAGATCCAGACGGGAGGGCACAAATCAAAAGTGCTCACACATCCCATTAGCTTCTTGACTTTTGCTGATGTTGGAGGCTGTATCAGGAAGGGGTGCAGTGTGGGTGGGAGTCCTGTGCAGGGTCATCACACATTAGATCACAGAATTCACAGGAGGATGTAACTGAAAGAGAGATTTCTGACAGTTTGAAGTGGGGTTCTATGGAAAAGATGCAAACTGTTGATATCTTACCTGTTGCAGATAGCTTTTTGGGCCGACTTTAAAAGCAGCTTTGGCTCATTTTAATCATCAATTCTACCCGAATTATAATCATTTCTCTAAACTGATGTGATTCAAGGAGCAGCAGGTGATGTAAATTAGTCATTTTATCAGTCATTTTGGCTTTTTGTACAAATGAGCCACGTGAGATTTATTGGAAATTCAAGCTTCTTATCAACAGTTACAACATTGTTCTAGTGTTGTAAGATGTTTATTTTTTACATTTTCATATTCAAATTTCTGAGACTCAAGCTTATAAAATATTTTTCTGTAAAGCTATAATGCAAACTTTAAATTTCTATAATTTTTTTTCTTTTCCTTTTTGTTACTTGCTTTAGCTTTGTGCTGTTTTTTTTTCTCTCTTATCATCTTAAAGCTCTCCAAGTCAGGTTTTAAAAGAATGATGTTCTTTTGGCTGCTCTTTTCTTCAGGCATCACCACAAACTCGCACGAAAGATTTGGCATCATTTTAATCCAGATATTTTTCCTGATGTAACCTGGGCTGAAGCATGCAGCCTCAGGATTACAAGACAGTGTACATTAGTAGCTCCTATCTGTTTAGCTAAACCTGCTGTTAAATTTAAATTTATGGATTAAAAATTAAAACTACATCTGAAAGACTTTGAAAATAAAATCTAGTTCCCAGACTTCTGAAGTATTTTGCAGTTCAGAGACATCAACCACAATCTGTTGCTTTTTTCTACTTTACAAGATTTCTCAGAATGTTATAATATATTTATAATATACTGATGTATTAATAGAAAACAGAAGACTATAACATTATATCACAGAGTGCTGCAAAGCTGGCTAAACATGAGGATTTTATATTTATCCCCCTGCTCCCCCGGTTCTGGTTTTCTTGGTTTTTGCCCCCCAAAACTTTGGAATTTGTCCCTTTTCGATAAAGTCTCTAAAATCTATAGGCAGCCTCTTCCTTCTAGGTTGGAAGCCAACAGCTTCATTAGGTGGGGTATGTGGGATCTGGTTGTGGGGGGTGGGGTGCGGTTCTGCTTTGATCTAAAAATACACATCATCAGTGCCTATGGATGGGAGAAAAAGAAAAAGTTAAAGTTTCCGTGTCTTCATCTGAAAGAAGCTTTGGGATTTTTCTTTTCTTTCTTTTCAAGGAGAGGCTCAGAAAGTAAGAAGCTAAGTGGCACAAAGATGTTTTAACTTCCATTCCTCTGAGTCTTTTCTGTCCTGAGTAAGGTTTGATTGTTTTTAGTTTGGAGATACAGAAAAAATCTGTTTGATTCGGTAGATGCACACAGCTTTACTTTTTTCTTGAGGTCTTTCTCTCATCAGGAAGACAGAATTTGTGTGTTTAAGGTGATTTGGGTAAAGGAGACTCTCTGCTCCGGTCAGCGGGCTTCCCGTATGATCCTAATTACAACTCTCTCCTCCGTCTCTCCTCTCCTGCCCCTCTTCCCTCCTTTAGAGCATAGGCAAAGGCTCCCTGTGGTCCATAGATCCAGAGTACAGGCACAACCTGATCCAGGCACTAAAGAAGACACCGTACCATCCCTACTCGCCCAGCCTGGTCGCCCCACCCACCTCCCCGCCCACCCTGCCACAGACGTTCCACCACAGGTAAGAAGCCTAAAACATCTGAATTGTTTTTTGTTTCATCACCATTGTCAGACTGGTTGCTTTGGAAACAGGGGACAACACAACACAAGGTAGAAAAATACTTGATTTAGAAAACTTTAACTCGCGCGCCTTTATTTTGAAGGAGCCACACAATGTCATTTCACTGTGCCGCCCTCTGAACCGCTCAGTGAGTGAGAGGCAGCAGTGGGGGCTGGAAACTCTTTACAATGAGGTAAAACTGTCAGGAACGGTCAGGATGTTGCTGTGAATATTTCTTGTTTGTAACGTCTTGTTGTCAATTTACTTTCATTCATGAAAAACTTAATCTTTTTCATCCAATCAGATTCATATTATCTTTATTGTCATTCAGCATAACATCAGACATGCACTGTAGAACAGAATTACAATGCATATTAGCTCACACCAAAAACAAATCCAGCTGGATAAACTATAAAAGAATATAAAAGTTAGAATAGCAGGATAAAATAGAGTAAACTATGTTAAAATAGGATAAACAGAATAAAATAAAATTAAATAAAATCCAGATCAAGATGAGGTGGATGTGGTATAATCCTTTTAATCCTGGGACACTCATCGTCCATATTTTACTGCTAATTTTATCTAGAAGTTTGCTACACTGGCCAAAATGTTTTATCACATTTCAGCACAATGTCTCTACCAGCAATAAAAGCTGCACAGCAGCAGGACTTTACTGTGTTTTACTATGTTACACAACATTAGGGGAACACCTGATCATAGTTTATCAACATGTATGACATTATAAGAAGATATTATGTGCAATAATATTTTTATCATGAGAAGAACTGGTTCATGGAGGAGAGAGGAGCGATGTGAGGTCATGTTTAAAAATCACATTGATTATATTAGATCCAGAAAGAACTGGCAAATGTCAGTTTGATTATTATTATTATTATTTTATTTTCGCAGTACTTATTTACTGTAAGGGTTAGGTTATGCTATAAACAGAGTTGACTTTGTATGAGATATATACATCTGTAAGTCATTGGTTAAAAATATATATTCGGTATGATAAAAACCTTAATACTTTTTTTAGCTTCTGTAAGTCACTTGCTGGTTCTGGTGTTCTCTGTTGTAAATATGTTGATGCCATGCAGGAACATCAGAGGCTTGAGGCAGGAAGTCAGAGTGAAGGAGAGGCAGGAACAGACCAACAGGTTAGAGAGAGTAACACAGAACAGATATTTACTTCTAGAAAATCATCAGGAGTTTTTTTTCTTTCCTCTCTTTCTAATCTGTACTTCCTACTCTATGTGACTTTTATCACATATCAAGTGTTTGGTGTGAGCTTTTGCTGCTGTAAAACTGTCCTACTGGCTAAATATTACATTAGCATGAAAAATACAATTTCAAAACTCTTTAAATACATTTCACAAGTAGTCCTTTGCAATATAAGTATTGTGCAGAGTTATATTGCAATGATATTTTCACAATATATAGTATTATGCAGCCCTATTAAAGCCTTTTTATTGGGGGGTTTGTTCACAAAACAATTTTTCCAAGAAACATTTGTAAAAAGAAGAAAGTAAGAGATCAAATAGCATTTTGTGACCGCTTTGCAGAGTAGTTTTATTAAAACTCAATAAACGTAAGTCAAAATATAAATAAATTTTAATTTTGAAATAAAAAAATGTACTTGAAAAAAGTCAGAACTCGGAGATTAAATACTAAGATCCTTTTTATTTTTTTTAGTGGCCCTAATAGCATGGTCTCAGGAGGTTATATGTGTAACATCTTTTGTAGATATTATAAAAATTTAGGGGAGAACAAGCTACAATAAATTAAGACGGAACCATGTTCTTCTCAGTAAATAACTGTCAATAAAAATTACATCTAAAGTAGACCTACTGTATATTAGATTGTGATTCACCAACTCCCAAATTTTTGTATTTTGTCAAATAACATTTTTTAACAATATTATAAATTTGATTTGATTTGACTCATTTCTGGAGGCACTTCTGTTTTTATCATTTTGACAAAAAACAAACAATCAATGAAATAATTGTTTGAAGTTGACTGACACCTCACTTTATATATTAACTGGTGAATCTTCAAATTTAAGAGCAAGTTTTGTTTATTTTTTCCCTTTCATTTTTCAGTTATTTGTGAAAAGTACTTCAGTTTTACTTCTAGTAACTGTATTAAATAAAAGCGAAACAAGTAGTAGTACGAGTGTTTATATGGTTAAAGTGAAGCAAAGAAAACCAATCAAACGAGGACCTCGCTGCCAACATCCAATTATGAGCTAAAACCTGCGGCGTGCGTTCCTCTCCCTCTCCATCCTCTCCCCCATCTGCCGCTCTCCCCTCGCTGCAGGCGCTCAGCCTGACCTGCTCTGTCCGCTCCTCAAATCTTTTCCTGCACGCTGTTTTCATGCAACAACACTCCTGTCTTTCTGCCCCTGAGGCGTATCGCAGGTATCGCTCCATCAGCCACCCCTCTTTTTTTTTCTTTCTTTTACCCCCTCCTTCTGGATCTCCTCCGGCCTCCTCTGCTCTGTACTTCCCCTCTTTCTTTCTTTCTCTTGTCTCCTGCTTTATTGCCCCCCCACCCCTCCACCTCCTACCTCTCTGTTCATCCTGAGGCATACATTACACCCCCCACACACACACTTTACTCCATCCTCTTTATTTCTCCTTTAATTTATCCCTCCCCTCTCGCTCCTTTCCACTCTTTTTCCCCCTTTCTTTCTGTCACTTTATCATTCAATTAAATCCTCCTTTGTCTACATTCACACACACTCACACACACACAACGCTCCACAGTACAGCATTATCCACCTGTGTTTTTTCCCTCGTCCTCCTTCTCTCTTTATGACCTCTCCTCCGCCCTCCATCATCCTCTCTGCTAACTTCTCAGTATCCTGCACTTCCATCTATCCCTGCGGATATGTCAGAGAGGTACCATTAGGGTTTGTCTCTCTCTCTCTCTCGTCTTCAGCTTCTTCTTCCACTCTCACTCCCTGTCCAAACACTCACACACACCCCACCCAGCACCAGGAGCAGCAGCATCAGCAGCCCTTCACCCCGCTCCCCTCCCCAGCTGATCTGGGCAGGTTGGCTCGCACAGCCAGCCGACTGTGTAAGACGGAATAATTGGTTCACCGTAAAATGTAAAAGTGTCATTTTGAACAATGAGGTATGGGGAAGTGGAACAAATTGGGGGCTGGATTCAGAACATGGGGGGGGGGGTGAGGAAGGGTTGTTCATTTGCATTGTGACACACACATACGCACGCTTCACAGTGGGAAATGTGAGTGAAGTGTGCTTTTTTTTTAAATTTTTTTTTTATGGTCTGACGGAAATGTAGAGGTCCCTGGTGATGCTGCACCTGCGCTCTGTGTGTGTTTGTGTTTGCACTGTAGTCAGTTCAGCTACAGCACGCGGTTATTTAATCAGTAAAATGTCCTTCACGGGCTCCTGTAACTTGAGGAGACATCTTTCAGTGCCTGCTTGTTGTCTGAAAATTAGTTTCTAACTCCAACAAATGGACGCTGCAGCGGCAGAAATCAATAGTGAAGCAGAAAATAGAAAGTCAGAAGGCTGATGTTTTTCTTTCGGCTGCTCCTTTCTGCAGGGGGTCGCCACAGTAAGCAAAAGAAAGCACTAATGGTTTGGCACTGTTTTTACACCGGATGCCCTTTCTGACGCACCCTCAGAGTCTGAGACGAGGTGAAACCTGGACCAGAGCTTCTCCCTGATTACCTTTTACTCAGAGAGTAAAAGAAAAGTTCAAAAAACATGACAGATTTCCGGAACTGAAGCATATCAATCACTTGAACACAAGCTTCTGGTTGATGATTGTTTATACACTCATGCTGTATTAACCTTCTGCACTTTTAGATTGTTCTGTGTTGTAGCTGTTCTTCGTCTCATCACTAAAGCATTGTTAGCTGTCACTTGTCTTGTAGTTCCTACAGCGTGTAGCAAAGTTTTTTGTTTTGTAAGAAATGCAACAATCCTCCCAGTCACTAAAATCTTGTTTATGGTAAGTAGAAGCAGCATTAAGACCTGATATACTCACAAATCACTGACGATTTTCCATCTATCCATCCATAATCACATTTCAAGGACATCACCTTGAGCATCTTCTAGCTTTTCTGGGACGATTTCAAGGCGTTTCCAGGTCAGACAGAAGACATAGTCTCTTCAGGATGTTCTAGGAGGCATCTTTGCCAGATACCAGAACCACCTCAACTGGCTCCTCTTGATGTGGCTCTACTCTGAGTCTCTCCTGGATAACTGAACTTCTTCCCCTTTCTCTATACCTCCTTCTCCATTGTCAAGTCACTCATCTTCTAAAATAGATTAAAAAAAGGTTGACAACTCTCCCTAGAAAAAAATTGCAAGTTCTACCTTGGCTCAGTCAATCCACCAGCAGCAGTCTGTTGACGTCAAATCTCAGTACTCTGTTTCACTCGCAACTGTCTGTATTCGTAATCTTGTTCTTTTAGTCACTACCCAAAGTTCGTGGCCATAGGTGAGGGTATATGTAGACTGACCGGTAAACGTAGAGCTTCACCTTACAGCTCAGCTCCCTCTTTACCACAACAGGTACAGTCCTCAGTACTGCAGAAGCTGCACAGATTTGTCTGCCAATCCCACGCTCCATTCTTCCCCTGCTCATGAACAAAACCCCAAGACTCCTCACACCCAACATGGAGAGAGCAATCTACCTTTTACAGACAGACAATTTAAGTTGTTAAAATTCAAAGAAAGTTGAGTTTACTTGTTAGAAAGTGAGGTTCTTTTGAAATGTTATGAACAAAAATGATCTTACCTGCTATAAATAGCTTTTTGAACATCCTTTAATTCTGACCAGATTGATGAGCTAAAACCAGTATCTCCTGAGCTGCGACTGCTGGTGACTAGTTGGTGAACAGTTGGTGGGATATTAAATATTCATAACTTTATACAGGCCCCACTTCAGAAGATTGGAACTGCTGCCTTAGGGGTTAATTCATATTATCGTTCAACCTCCAGCAAAGAAGCATCGACTATGATTTTTTTTTTTTAAATCCTCACCTGAGTTATTAAATCAGGGGAAATCCCCACTCAAGGTCTATATATTTGCTTTTTACTGAGATAAATTTGTCAACCTGACAAAAGTAGTATCCTTTATTTAACCAGGAAATTAACTCATTGAGATTTAAAACCTCTTTTCCAAGAGTGACCTGGCCAAGA
>JARVJO010000039.1:3765087-3786810 GCA_031762555.1 Cynodonichthys magdalenae
AGTAAGTGTGTGTGTGTGTGTGTGCACAAGCACGCGAGTGTGTGTAGAGGGTAAACAGCATTCGTGTCGGGAGAGTGTCGCTGGGCTCATGTCAAACAGAGCCTGGTATTTCCTTTTCCCCTCCTCCCTTTCTATCACTTTCTCCTCTGATGCACGATCCACCACCATGAGGAACTGGGAGCGGTTGCTATGGCAACACAAAGCCCGATTGGAGAGAGGGAAAAGGGGGAGAGAGAGAAGTAAGGGGAAGAATGCTCATGGGTGGTGTGTTTGTGTGTGTGTGGGGTGGGGGGGGGGGGGCATGTCCACCCGGTGGAGACCCAGTGCGCTGCCCACACATAAACACATATAGAAAGCATGCAGCGAGTGATGAACATTACAAAACAACTGTGTGCAGGGACTTACTTATAAGGTTATGGCGAGCAGCGACGTTGATATGGGGGCGGGGGGGACACGCTAACTGCAGTCAACAAGATTAGCGTGGATACAGCGGGCCTTGGGAAAGGCTAAAAAACATGCAACGACTAAAAAAAACAAACAAAAAATCTCAGAAGTTCGTCATAATTCATTCTGTGCTTGTGTACGTGTCCTACAACACCAACCAAATATACGAGGCTGTTTTTCTGGGGGGCCCTCACCATGATAACTTGTATATTTTAATGAGCTTGTGGTTCCTGGGGCGAATTAAATTCCTCCTCATGACATCAATCATAAATTTAACATTTGTGAAGGAGGAGGGGAGGGACGAAACCCAGGCTTTAGTTGCTGTGTTATTGATGCTGTGATACACGAGTGTTGGCATTTGGACCTGAACAAAATGCATCTGAAGTGGACAAAAAAAGGAAACAGCGGGTCATCAAAGTGACCCCCAGAGATGAGAGTGACAGCTGTTTTAGTGAGTTGGGATGGCTGTGGTGAGCAGGCAGCTTTGTGTAACGAGAGCTGTTGGCTCAGACCTTCTCTGTTCTCACAGTCCTCAGTCAGGTTTGCAGCTTTAAAATCTCTGCTGTCTAGTTTTGTTAGAAAAGTAGGACAGCAGCAGTGGGGGGAAAAAAAAAAAGACGCTGACTCTGAAGCTGCGTCACGAACCTGTTTTTTCAGATTTTGATGTCAGTTTTTTGTTAATTTATTAAATTGTGGAACATTTTGTGCATTTTGAAGTGATCCACATTAATGCACTTACAACTAAAATCTATTTTTTCTTATGCCCTTCATTGTTTTTTTTGTTTTTTTATCTCAGTCCCTTGTCTAGCCACAATCTCATAAAGTAAGCTTCAAATAAACAGTCACTGAACAAAAGTTAAAAACTGAACTGCAAGTAAACATCTGGTCATCACACATCACCTTTTACATGTCTATGTTTTATGTAGGAAATATGACAAGTTAAAAAGAGCTTTCATTTCTTGTTTTCAAGAGGAAATTCAGGGCTCAGATACAATGGAAGTCATAAAGAGTTTGGATGAGCATATTTTGCACACAAGTCTAATTGTGAAACACTGCAAAAGAAAACAAAAATATCCATGTTTGGATAGATAAACTATTAAAAGTGTAAAGTTTGTGAACTTGAAGAGTTTGTTTTCAAAAACTTGGGGCTCAAATGCTGTGCTGCATCATCATTATTAATAGTGAGTAGTTATAAAATCTGTACAAGTCCTAAAAACCAATGAAAGATGTCAACATGCCAGCTCAATCATGTAAAGTCCAACTTTCTGTGACTCGTTGAAACTTTGGATAATGTTTCTAGTGTGACGTGTCTGAGCTGTAGAGCTTCAAATAGGGCTCGGTTTTCTAACTCGTTTTACTAAAACCTCCTTGTTGTCTTCATGGAAAACATTTTCACTGGTTTTTGTAAATTTTATCTATGATGTGCTGCTGCTGAAAGTCAGAGAACGCTGTCTTTCAGTTCAGCCGCACGTTTTAAAAAAGTTGTGACAAAAACAGAACGACCATCAAACAGTATTATAGGATTTATTCTCCATCTTCTACAGCTTGTCCATAGTTCCAGATCTAAGTTAGAAACCCAGACATCCCTCCTCAGTGACACTTTCCAGCTCATCCTGGGAGACCCCTAAACATTCCCAGACCAGAGACAATATATAAACTTTCTAGCAAGTCTTGGGTCCTTTTCACGATAATCTGAAAGTAACAAATCAGATTTTTTCCAACTCGGACCCAGGCCTTTTCAGTATGTGGTACTGAATCGGATACATTTCTGATGTTTTTCAAAGCGACTGCAGTCTAAACGCTTGTGTTGCATTTCATCTGACTTTTACATCAGTGAGGTGGGGGTGAGCGAATTGATCCAATAATAATGACACTAACCTCGAGTCATGCAATTTAAATCTTTTAGCTCCACATCTCTTCAGCTATAGAACAGAAGTCCAGTTGCTTTGTCTCTTGTTCTTTTAAATTCCCACGTCCTGGTGGACTGAGAGTCCGCAGAGACATATGATGGTAATGTTACTGGACTGTATTGGTCCTAAAGTTACTCGATCGACGGTTTAAATTTAGCACGTCACTTTGAGCATGAATGTCACCTCATAACCGTTGGTGAGGATTGGAACAAGGACCAGTAAATTGAGAGCTTTGCCTTTCAACTCAGCTCTTTCTTCACCACGACTGACCGAAGCAATGCTCTCATTACTGAGGACAAGGCCCCAGTCCATTGATTCATCTCCCGCTCCATCCTGCCATTGCTTGTGAACAAGACATACAGATACTTCAACTCCTCCCCTTGAGGCAGACCTCCTTTAATCTACATATTATAAATTAGCCCTACTGGTTGACCTCATGCTAAAATATTTGATTTTAATGCGTAGGAACTAAGTCTGTAAACTTGGGTGGACTTGCCATTGGAATAAAAAGACATTTATCGCTGTAAAACTATAAAGCAGCCAGGTTTTGTTATTATGCCCACTGGCAACGCGTCCTCCTTCCCAAGTCTTATTTCATTTACTTAACCCTGACAGATAACCAGAGTCCTGATCCAAGCAGCAGTTTGTAGAATTAAAGCCCACCTCCTCTTGGGAACCATTTACAGTTGTTCTTCTAACACCGTCCTCCCTGAAAGGTCTTTCGAACTCTTTACTCTTGACATTTACCGTAATCTACGGACGTAATTAAAACAGACGCAGCATCTCTGACTTGTCGCTAGATCACCTTGAAGTTAAGCACCGCTGACTGAGGCGAAGGGAAACGATGCCTTTTAACGCAGCCTAAACAGTTCATTATTAGCCGAGTTCTTAATGCTAAATGAGTAATCGCTGCTGTTTAGACAAAACAAACACTCAAAATTAGAGCCACTAATTACTTCATTTGCACAAATGTAATGACTATTTGTTTTCATAATCAGATAATTATAAAGTTTGTTGAGCAAAACAATTGCTAGAACCATTTTTGGACCTTTTATTGAGCATCAGCTGATTGACTTGGTTTTTATGCTTTGTAAAACCTTGAAATATTATTTTTACTAATCAGCTTGAACAAACCAAAAGATGATCAAATTCACATTTAAAAGAAAATATCATTAGTTCTAGCCTTTATAAATGCACCTGATTAGCATTCTGGGTCATTTTTGTACAAATTCAATGGAGATAATAATTTGTAGATTATTTGCTGTATGGCTTTTGTTTACATGAGAGTAAGACTGCACAAAATATCAAAAAGCCATTCTTGTTGTATTTTTAGATGGTGCAATAAATTATATTCAGCTGGTCCCCTAAATGCCCATTTAGATAACTGTGACCAAAATGTTGAATGATCATAGCAAATATTAGGACTAAGATCCTCTTAAACTGCGAAAAGACAGAGTTGTAGTTGTTTTGGTCAAACTTAAATACAATATGTGCAATCTCATGCTCAAAGTATCTGTTTTAATTACTCTCTGCTACCACCACATCGAAGTTTTAGATCATTATCTGTAAAATTGATATAGCGTAGTTATTTTTTAATCTTTTAAGAGCAGTTAGCTGTGGCATCCTTCTTGAACTGGCTTTACTCTAAATGTTTATCAGTAGTGAATGGATGTCTAATGGTTACTTCCTGAAAGTTTTAATAAATGTGTCCACTGGTTTGTAAGACATTTTGCTAACAGATAGGTTGCCTCTAACAGTTAATGGCGTACTATTAAGTTAAGAAGTTAAACTTGGTGTGTGTTGGGAACGATTCTCGGCTACCACACCAGATTTTAGCTCAATAAAATTGGCTAAGTTTAAGCCAGTTCTTAAGGTCAGTTGGCTGTAGCAGCCATCTTGAATTGAGTTGACTTCAAAAGTTTCCAGCAGCTGATGTCCATAATGGGATATTCAGCAAGCATAGCCCTGTCCGAGACGTAAAGTGTAACTACACTGCCTGGCCAAAAAAATGTGTTGCATTCATTTTTCACCTAGATCTTGCATTGATGATGGTACAGTCTAACCGCTGTGCAAAGCCTTCTCCAGCACATCCCAAAGATTCTCAACGGACTCTGTGGAGCCAGTCCATGTGTGAAAATGATGTGTCATGCTCCCTGAACCACTCTTTCACAATTCCAGCTCGATGAATTCTGGCATTGATATCTTGGAATATGGCCGTGCCATCAGGGAAGAAACAATCCATTGGTGGAATAACCTGGTCATTCAGTATATTCAGGTAGTCAGCTGACCTCATTCTTTGAGCACAGACTGTTGCTGAACCTAGACCTGACCAACTGCAGCAAGCTCACATCATAGACCTTAGTTAAATCCAGGTGGCCTCTTATTCTTGGCCAGGCAGTGTATTTGCTTTCTGTACAATGTGAAAAATCTAAAAACTGAATTGTTTTTGTTCATCTCTAAACAGTTCAAGTGAGTTTTTAAAAGCTGCAGAGTTTTCCTTTGGGTCCAGCTGCTGCTGAAGTTCAGCCTCAGACGGACCGGATTTAGCCGAGCCCAGCGGTCGTTGGTAATCGAATGAATCACGGCGGCCTTAACTCGTTTATGACGCTTTCCCGCTCAATTTAACCTCACCTCACTCATCAATACTGCCCTGTTGGCCTCCCTGGATGGTCGGGGAATTCTCATCGAGCTGCGCCTGCTGTCTCGTCGAGGTCCGATCACCTTTTACAGGCTCTTCCTTTTTCTACCCGAGTACTTCTTAAGCTGATTTGTGTTTTACATGCTGCTTAATCTTCTGTGTATCTGCTGCTTTTTTTTTCTCCTCCAGTTCCTCGTGGCGTGATCCAAAATGGCGCTCGTGTCAGGAGCCAGGCCGTGTTCCCTGTTATCAGACCCCTGCCCGTAAGCCCGGTGGGGAGCAGAACCTCGGCCATAAGGTGGGTACACTTGGCTCCTGCCGTCCCCCCAGCCATATAATTAATGTCAAACAAGACTTCCCCTGTAACACAGCTAACCAAAGCACCAAACTTTTCCACGTAGAGTTTACATAATTACATCTCCATTGTGTCCAAAAAGTCAGGTGTTCACACACTCCCCGCTGCGCAGAACATTTTATCCAGGTGTGTTTATAGAACGGCCTCTCTCACACACAAACAGGTTTGTTAGAGGCCTCGTGATTCACAGAACATTTGGGGCATGTGTGGACATGCACATCCATCACGGCAGCATGAGAGTATAATGGTCGGCACGGCGTAATGAATTAAACATACCCAAAGGCTCACATGAAGGTATGCAGCGAATATGTGATCACTGTGGGGGCCGTGTGTTTTCTTATGAGATATTAATATGCTAACCCTCTCATTCTAAAGGAGAGAGTGTCGGGGGTGGGGGGGTGCTGAAGCTGCTGCTGATTTATAGCTTGTCATGATGCCCCCCCCCGTCCTTTAATGCTTCATGCAAAAAGAGTCCCTTGATTAATAGAGCCAAGTACGTGCTTCAGGATAACGTGCTGTATAGTATCACGGACAGCCGTTAAGTAGCTCCAGTTCAGGAGGTTGTTCCTGTGCCGAGCCAGTCAGCGCTACCCAGAATGCTTTGTGCCGTTATGAAATGTGCTATCTAAGATTGAGAACCCGCTTCAAAAAATTAAAAGCCGACTCTTTTTAGAGGTTTCTGACTTGAGTGATGCAGCACGAGGCCCAGGGGGCCTCTTTGAGGGTGATAAATTATCACCTGAACTTTTATTGCTTTTGATGCCAAAGGTGAAGCAGCAGCTTCGACGCAGGCGGTGGGTCCACCTGGCTGACAGCAGGACTAATGTTGCTCTCTTCTCTTCTGTGTCCTTGTTTCATGCAGATCATCCCTGGGAGAGTATCTAAGCCGAGGACAGGACAGCCCGACACGGTACTCCCCTCCACCCTGCGGCGAGGACCTCCAGGAGGACCACACGTACAGCACTGCCAAGTCCCCCAGCAGGCTGTCCTCCTCCCAGGGCGCCACCCCTTCCTCCCTGCTGGACGACGACGACATCATCGCCGTGGAGATCGAGTCGGACGTCAAGCCCGAGCCCCGGGAGATCCCGCTGGATTCTCACATCGCCACTGCCGCCACGTACATCCCCCAGCAGCCCCTGCGCGGACAGAGACGGAGCTCGGGGGCGGCCACGGGGACTCTGCCGGGCAGCAGCTTGCCCTGGACCAAAAGCCGAGCGAGGGGCCTAAGCGACACGCTGCCACTCAAGAAACGGCGTGCGGTGGAGAAGCCGCCGGAGAGCGACGACGAGGAGATGAAGGAGGCGGCGGGGTCACTGCTCCACTTGGCCGGCGTCCGAGCCTGCCTCAACAACATCACAAACCGCGCCGCCAAGGGCCAGAAGGAGCCCAAAGAGGCTCTAAGAAACTAAGACACACACATTAACGCACACACCCACACACAAATAGATCAACAGGTTACTTCAGCATTAGTCTGAACGGACACTCGTCATTTCCCTCTATCTTTCTGCAGGGCATTAGGTGAATCCTACTTATTTGTGGCAATATCAAAAATCTATGTTTTCCTACATGTTCAGCAACACTAACACCGATGGGTATTTCTCATGTGTCTACGTTGTTTTTCTTGTTTAAAAAAAAGGGGATGAAAGCCATAAAAAGCATGTTTTGTCTCTAATTTGGGCAAGCGGAAAAACAACAACGAAAAAATAAAAAAGCAAACAAAAAAAAAAGGTCACACAGGAGGGAGCGCACAGCACGGTGACGGAGGACGGCTGTTTGTCTTTACCTGTTTTTGTTTCTCCATGTCGAATCTGTAGCAATCTCGCAGTGATGCCAGCAAACAAACATGGCGGAGACTTAGCATCACTTCTCCTCAACTTACAAACCCACGAGCACAAACGTGAGACTGTGCCAAAGATACGCGACCAGGTTGCTTCATGTAGCCAAAACGAAAAGAGGGAAAACAAACAAAACAAAACAAAAAAAAGATGAAAAAAGGCATCGTAATAAAGGAGTTAGAGTTAGAGAGTGAAACAAATGTAAAACCCAACGTGATATGTATATTCATGCATTTAAGATTATTTTACGCCGCCTATAGGGAAAGCATCATGGGTAAAAACATGGTTTATTTCCAGAGCACTCATAGTATTTAAGAAGAAATATATGAAAATAAAAAAATGGTCATGTTTATCACCATAGAGACAGATAGTGTGCCGGGTTTGAGGCAATATCTCCTTCATTTCGTTGTTGTTGCATAATGTAAACATCCCTGAAACTTCCTCAGTACCTCTGTCCGTAGACACCGGGTCTAGATATCAGAGCTACTGGTAGCTGCCACACCTTCCTCTTCATACATGGACTGTGGTTGATAGAAATCCGTTCGTGTCTGTTTAACCCTCGCTCTACCCTCATAAAGATATAAGCAATTTGTCCCGTTCACGGACAACTCTGTAAAAAGGTTAGAAAATATTTTTGTTTTATTTTTGTTTTATTTTATTTTTTTGTTCTTTTCCTTTTCTTAATTGAAGCAATTTGACCTGCAGGACTTTCTCAGTTATATTGCATGGGTGCTTGTAAATAAGATAAAAAGCAAATCTTTTTTATTCAAAGATCATGTAAGATAAACAATGTATTTAGCATGAAGCATGACTTATTTTCATATAAACCTTGATCCTAGAGAAAAGGAGGGAAAGTGGGGGGGAGAAAAACGTTTTGTTTTTTTTTTCCCGCCAATTCTTATACCTGTGATTATATTGGAGTTTTTTTTTATCCTTTGGGTTTTGTTTTGTTTTCCTGAGTGGGCTTTTCAAAGACACGTCTTCAGGGAGTAACGTGGGAGAGCACTCTGCAATTAGAACCCCAAAGGGTGCCACCTCTGGGCTTTGGGTTCAGGCTGTAGAGGCCGGCCAGCAGAATCACCTCTTAGATGAGGGGGGGAGGGGTGGGGTTTTGTCTTCTTCTGCCTGTACAGTTTTGTTTAGTTTAGTTTTTTAGTTTTACTTTTTTTTCTGTTTAGGTGTTCAGTGTTAAGCCCCCCCGTGTTACTTCAGAACACATCTGTGGAGTGTGTGTGTGTGTTGACACACACCCTTTAACGTTGTGCCTGCCTCCCTGCCTGCCCTCAGCAAGCTCCGTTGTCATGACGGCGCAGTTATCTGTTTTTATTTATAAAGATATTGTTTGTTCGTTTGATTTTTCTCCAGTGTGTAAATGTACATGTGTCCTTACTTTCCATTAACATTGTTCAGTGTTTGTGTACAAATCAGTTGGGCATGGAAAACGTTCGTAGGTGAACCTCATATCTCAAAAAAAATGCTATTTGGGAGGAAGTGAAAAGGAAGAAACGTGTCAAAACGACCAATTTTATTTTAATTTACAAACAGTATTTTTAACTTTGGTTCAAAAAATTTTTGACATCCCCTCATGGAGGATTAAGGTTTTTTTTAAATGTTTTGCCGGCTTCAGGTCAGTTCGTACTTCCGCCAAATTGTACTTTTCTAGCTTTAGTCACTACATACTTGTATTTCACTTTTTTAAAATAAGGAACCTGCTAAAAGTCTTTTTTGTCCTCAAAACGATTTATTCAATAAAAGTACACAATTGGAGTGAAGATAATTAAATTTGTTGTATAAATATTGTTGGAAAGATTAGACCTGAATGTTCTTGAAAACCCCGTCTACACTACTCTGGATATTTATAAGAACAAACTTTGAGAATTATAAATAATTGTTAAAAAAACAAAAAAACAGTTTCTGGTGGGTGTGTCGGTCCTATGTGCTACAGAGATTTGGACAAATGAGGACATAATAGAATTGACAATTTTGATCCTGTGCTGAAATCATTCATTTGACAAAAACTAAAATTAAGATTTAAAAAAAAAAGTTGTGAAAGATTTTTCATTGGTATTTTAATATCCTTGTGGTACTTCATTTCAGTATTTTTGTTAGAACATGTGGACCTTGAAACAAAATTTGATAAAATATCAGTTTACATCCAGAGTTGTGTAGATGAGTCCTGAACAATCCCAAACCTCAGGATAGAAGAAATTTGAAAGTGCAGTTTTGTTCAAATCATGCATTACAGAAGCTTTTTGGATATTAGGTTGTGCTTTTCATACAAGCATCATCTGCTTCAACACACCTGTACCATGACGAGTCTGAGACATGTTTTTTTTTTTTTTACACGCTGCAACTAAGCAAGGAATTAGGAAATGTTTTGCTGCAGGAGAATGAGGGATCTTTATTTATTTGTCAGCTAAGATAAACAAAATGATTGAATGCCTAATTTATACACATTATCCATTTTTTTATATGCTTGAGTCCGTGCATAGAGCTGCTGCTTAAAATGACACGTTTATATTCACGTGTGGTAAATCATGGGTACAAAATGGTCATTAAGTAGTACAAAAAGAGACCCTCTGGGTATGAGGTTGGCAGAATGAGTTGGTGGAGGTACGAATTGACTTGCTTTACCACTTTGTAAAGTTGGTGTTTGCTACTGTCGGTCATGGAAACACCGACCAGGACAAAGGCAGCAGTGAGTGATGTCATAGATACGCATTAAAGTGTCCATGTTTCTCTTGTTTGCAGACATGCAGCAAATATAAGACGCAACTGAGCAAACATTAGGTGCTTTCGGACCACCGAGGACCACTCCACAACCATTAGAACCTTGTGAGGTAGTTGACCTGTTTTTGTTTTTAGACTGGTGATAATGTGACTGTTGGTAGTTCTAGATTTCTTCAGTTTTACTTTAAAGTAGGAACTAATTTTATTTACCTCAGTTTGTGGCCATGTGGCATCACACCACTGAACAGCTAAAAGCTACATGTAGCTACCAACCAATCAGGAAGCAGGTTACCAGTCAGGATCTAACAGGTCCAAACAGTTTTAAAAGTCTAGGTTTCTCAGGATAAACAGACCCTGACCTATTTTATAACATGAAACAATGAGTGTATTCTCTCCATATTTATGCTTTGTCTATTCTTTTGAAAACTCATTAACACACAACACGGCGTCTTGTTTCCTCACACTCTGTCTCGTCCATTATAAAGTAAGAGAACGAGTCCTGGCTCCCACATCTCCTTCTGAATGTTTGTAACTCGACTTCAGGCTCTGCTTTGGAAAAATAAACCAAAGCCTCACAACTCGTAGCTCCGACTACAAAGCCTCCACTGACCAAGATCCTCAGTCATGGACTTGAACTTGTTTTGTTTCGTGTGAACAAAACACCAAACTGTTAAAGGTGCAAGCACACGCCTAACAACACGGTAACATTACAAGTATTCCTTTAAATATTTCAGCTTGACAGAAGAAGCAAGCCACAGCATAGTCAACTACAAGTCTGTGTTTCCAGCTGAAATTTATCAAAATGCTCAAAATTGTAATGTTTCTTTTAGAACAGACAAAACTGCTTCTACATATTAAAAGCATTTTTAAAACATCACAACACTGTTTAACATTAAAAAAAAAAAACCATTTACATCATCCATCCATTATCTATACCCGTTTCTTCCTTTAAGGGTCACGGGGGTCACAAACTCTACCCAGAAAGATCCCTGGGCTGGGATTTGATCCGGCGACCTTCTTGCTGAGAGGCAACAGCTCTACCAACTGAGCCACCGTGCCGCCCCATTAACATCATAATAACTTTAATGTCTAAACGTTTAGGTAATATTTAAAAATCATGCTTTTGCTTGGAGCAACAACAGACGGAGACACGTTGACCATATTTCGTATCAATAAGCTTGATCGGTTCTGGTTGTTAAACATCACATTCATGAGTGAGTGTTGAACATTAGTACTGTTCCCCTGCAGGGGTGCCAGTAAGGGGATAAACACCCACCCCCACCCCCCACCCCCCAAGAAATCCTTTGTTTTTTTTGAGTCCCAAACTTTTGCTTAGTGTGCATTTTTATTTCCCCCACTAACTATTTAGGATTAGTGAAACCTTATAAACATAAAAACAAAATTAGTTGAGCAATGAGGAGTAAAAAAATGTAAACATGTTTTTTATCAAAAATTCGACTAAAATCTAGGTTTGTCTAGGTGGTTCTAAAACCACTGTCCTCAGCATTAATATGCCGAGTCTCGGGAGGTTGTTATATTATTATTTTAGAAATCTAAATTGACAAGCAAATCTGCAAATGGTTCGTTCTTTGTTTTTGTTTTGTCTTTTCAGATTAAAACCGCAAAAAGAAAACAACCATGTTGTTTTTTTTGTTTTTCTATTTTCAAAACCTAAATGAAAAAATGTAAAATCTAATTAATAAAAAATCGACAGTGTTTGACTTTTGCTTTGCTTAGCTAAATCCCAAATTAAAATATATGGTTGTTGTTTTAACCCCTTAACAGTCTGTGTTCTATTGGTGGGATGTTTACAGATGCTACCGGGGGCTTTTTTTTTTAAACCAGGGTGTCAGATGAGTTCCTCTGGTTCTTACCTTTAGCTTGACACCTTACATAAAACAAAAAATGACAAAAGGCTTAACGAAGTTCAGGGGCGACTGTTAACGTAACGATATCGGAAGTGATGGAAATCGTCAAAGAATAAGAGTTTACAGTGGCTGGAAGAAGACTTCCTTAAAACATAAACCATTCCTAAAGATATCTGCGATGGCTGTTCTCACATCTTATTCTGTGTAACAGAGAATATTAAAGCAATTCCTCTAAATAAGACTCGTCTGTTTCTAAAGTGCTCAGTGAAGACGTAACGACCCATGATCATTTCCGGTTCCACCAGAAAGTAACAAATGGTGTGCTAACAAAACATAAATCTTATTTTAACTTTAACCATCAAATCGATTGAAAAAAAAAAAACAAGAAAAAATGTAACCTTTTTTAATTTATCTTTTTTAATTATTTTTTTATTTAGTTCTAAAACAAGAAACTGAAAAACCACCCAATTCATTTTTCTCAATTTACTTTGAAACAAAGAAAATACTAAGAACGAACCACACAGATTATATCAGAAGGTGATTTGCCTAACTCCTGTATTGTATTTATCAAATAACCTAAATATGACACAAGTTTAGTTTTGGTGCCACCCCCACATTGCCCCCACATTAAAACAAATCTGGAGACGCCACTGTTCCCCTGGTGGTGCGACCTTTAGAGCTGCTTATAGTGATACTTATAGTCTTTCTAAACCCCTCAGACTCCTGAGGACTCTTTGGTCCGAAAGCACCTCTTGTGTTTGTGGCAGCAGAGTCGGTGTCCTTTTTTTTTTTTTTTGTTCAGGCTAAAAAAAGCTCTGAGTGATGATCAGCAGGCTAAACAGGAAAAACAAAAGCATGTCCCTCTGCCACCTGTAGCATGCATCAGTGGCTTTGCATTCTGCCCTGTATCCACACCTGCCAACATCCGGGGGAAACAGGAGACGCTGTCCGTGTTGTCGTCGTGTGCCATCCGTCTCATATCTGCCTCCCCCCATGGGGTCGAGCACTCTGCTGTATTCGTTGTAACAGTCCACTGTTGCGGTGACGAGTTTACGTGTTCAGTTGGCATGTAGAGGGGAGAGAGTGTTTGCTTTAGCAGCCATCTTTTTTCTTCTTTTTTTTTTTCCCCACTCGGTGACATGCAGTAAAGATAAACTCCTGGTCTGCGAGTCCCGGAAAAGTTTCAAATCAAATACAGCTGCTGGAAAAAAAAGAAAAGAAAAACATGTCACTGCCTGAAAACCCCATGAAAATAAGTGTTTCTTTTAAAACCTGCCAAACAAAATCCTATCAAAATAAATCATTGCCATTTTTTTCCTTTGCCAAACTTTTTAATTGTATTGTTTTTATTTCTTTTGCAACAATATCACTTTTTCTGGTGACTGTCTGAGCTTAATATCAGAAAGCCATAGGGTTAGAGATGTCAAAATGCAAAGCTGTTACCGATCCGTGAGATGTGATGCAGGGTTTCACCCAGGTGTGTTTTTTTTTCTGTTTCTTCACCTTTATTGTGCAATCATGTTGCCAAAGAATGATTTCAAGACCTATTTCATCACTACATGTAAATATCAACGTTGTCCAATACCGTGGCAAAAAAATATATATAAATGTTGTTTTTATTTTGTTTTCCATTTTTTCTGAGAAACTACAATGATGTTTATGTGATGTATTGTCTTCCAGTTGGTTGCAATAATAAAAAAAAAATACAAGTTGCAGAGGAGACACTTGACTGCTATTTTGTTTATTGTTTGAAATGGAGGAAAAAAAAAACTTTGATGCAAAGTGGAAATAGAATCTACACACACAGTAAAACTTTTTCCACCTTGACTGTGACTTTAACTTTGTAGGATTCAACCGATTAAAAAAAATAGATAAATGGTAAAAATATAAAATAGATATGCAATAAGCCAATTGCACACTTTCTTGAAGCACCTGTCGATTTCTTTACAGCCTTTGATCATTTCACATGGTTTTCCCAACATGGTACTTTCGCAATTTTGCATGATTTTCCATATTGCATGAGATTGCACAAAAGGGTATTTTCAAAATAGTTTCAATGACATCATTATGTGTTTATAAAGCATTCACACTATAAGTTTTTCAGCATGTATCTTACTTCACAATTTTGGTTTTATATTTACAATTTATATATCAAATTATTCATCTCCTTCAGGAGATTCCTGCTATGACTTTTGGTGCTTCTGTAATTTATGCTTTTTGAAATATTTAGCTTTTTCGGCCACGTTTTCCTCATTGAAAGTGAACGAAGTTGTCTTCAACATCCTCAAAACTCTTTAAAATTGATATTCTTGTTTTGCTTTTTTAAACTTTTTTGCACTAATTTCAACTTCCTTTGGCTTCCATTTCACTGATTGCAGCTTTTTTAATGCTTTTTTTAGCCAACATTCAGAACTTTTCTGCTATTCTTCTGTTCTTTTGCTACTTTAAACTATTTTGTGCTTCTTTCAATTGCTTTCTGCTAATTTTAGCTGAATTTGTGCTTTTTTCAGCTAAATTTACCATTTTGTGATAATTACTTACTACTTATACTTATTACTGCTTGATTCAGCAAACAGGCTTTTGTTTCTTTGTGCTTATTTCAGCTACTTTTTAAAAAATATTTTTGCTAGATTCAGCTGTTTTAGCTGTTAGAAAAAAATTGCTGCTTTTTTGCTTGAAATGCAAATTCTCTAGTTTCCATTTAGGTTTTTTTCCCCAACAATTGATTCTTTCTTCAGTTGAATTGCACAGGAAGATATACGTCACAGTTGTTTTTCCTTCAGCTGCTCTTTTTTTCAGCAGGTGAACGTTTCTGTAGGATTTGGCAACAGTTTTATGCCCCTTTCAGATGCAACCTGGGCAGGCTCAGAATTGGGAGATCATGGCATCGTCCGTCAGTCTACCAGAGGATATGTGTCACAAGAGAAGGTGGAAAAAGAAAATTTTTTTAAATCATGTTTTTTTTTATGTCACAAAATCACAGCGTTGAAACAGAAGTGCAGGATACTTTCTCTATCCGCTGTATTTGGAAAAGTAGTTCATGTGAGGTGACAGAAACCCTGGATTTGTTTCCTCCAATTTAACCAATTTCTTCTCAGAGTCTGAAGTTAAATATGGTGAAGGATTATGAGAAAGCATATCACCCTTTCTCACCACTTCAACACGCTCCTCACACTAAAACCCACCCCCACCCATTTACTGGTACAGCACCGCCTTTGTGAGACTGGAGAACTCTTTAATTCGCTCTCAAGCTTGACCCCAATCATTAACCTCTCATATTCCCATCAACAAGGGTCTTATCATAACCATGCCTCCTCTGCCAGTTAATTATTCATTTACTCCCTCTAATCGTTTAAGTTCAATACTTCTGATTAAAGTCCGGCGCCTCTTCGGGGAGCGAGGCGAAAAGAGTTAAGTGTACCAAAGAGTTCCTCGATGTCTTATCAGTCTGAGTGGTGCCATTTTGGAGCCGTGTGGCTGTGGAGGCCCATTCATAATTGAAGCGGAGACCAGCTTAATCTTGAGCCACTGCGCTGCACGCTCCCACCACAACACAACTGGAGCCAGCAGCTCCTCTGTTGCTATGCAACTATAGCAAAGAAAGGAAGAGGGTGGAGGGGGTTTAGGGGGAAGACGGCGGGGGGACAGGGAAAAAAAAGTGTGCTCTCTAAATCTTTAGAGGGCATCACTTTATAGTTCATTACAGAGACAAAAAGGTGTAGAAACGCCACACACAACTGCTTTGTGTTTAATCACGTCTCAAACAGATCCTCTGGCTTCACTTTGGTTTGACATTTTGAAAAAAGATAATCAGGGTCAGTTTTTAATTTCATCCCAATGAGATTAATCCAGGAAAATAAAAACTTGTTTTAAAGACACCAGAGTATAGGATTGAATGTTTCCTGCTCTATACCATCCATACCCACAGAATGACCAGCAAAGCAAGTTTCCATGGAGACAGAAGTGGAGGTTATGTTCTTTTTGTTGGCTTGAATTCATCACAAAGCTTTTCTGCTTCTAATCTGATTATTGTGATAAGTTTATATTAGATCAATAATGTGTGCACACAATTAGCTTAAATCTTTTGTCCCCTGTTATTGAGTAAAATGTAAAATACTTGGATGCTACTACACCAATGAATGGATTGTGTTTGTTTTGGAAGAAAGGGTAGTCTTTCAACTGTGTGTTGTGACCGCCCTCTGGTGGCAGCGTGATGTTACTACATTAAAACTTTTTTGAGCACTCATGCCCCCAAAATAATAATAATAATAATGATGAATAAATAAATATTTGAAAGTTATTTTATATGAAAGTAATGACATCTTATCCAAATATATTATTTTTTTATTACCACATTATTTTCTGAAAACCCTTTCTAAATATTGGATGTCAAACTTTACATAATACTTTGCTGAAATAAGTGGTATTAATTTCTTAATAAAATGCCTCCTCGGTATATAATAGCGTTAGTTCGTAATTCAATACATGGTTTTTGTTTTAATTTCGATTTTTATTTAAACTAGGTTATTACAAAATATACTATTTGTATATTATATGCTTTTTTTTACATCTCTGTGTCAAATTATCAAGTAATGTTTAAAACATATATAGCTCGTGGCAGGTTCATTCCATGTGCAGTGTCAAGATTTATTAACAAGTTTAAAACATTCTGTTCCAAAGCTTTCGCAGCGTTCCGCGTTTAAACTACATTTCCCACCAGCCTCTGCGCTGATTATTCATCGATTTCTGCACGAAGTCTCGCGATATGTGTCGTTTGACCCTGCCCTATGCCTCGCGCACTCGCAGCTCCATCGCTCAGTATATAAAGCAGGACAACGACGGGAGGAGGACGGCTGGGGAGTCGCAGCCCGGGATTGTAAATAAGACCGTAAAAACTGTGTTTTATTTACAAACGTGATGTTGGCTGTTTTAAACTATCTTTCCCAGTTGTTTTAAGTCTTTTTTTTGTAAGTTTTTTGGCTTTGTCTCTCGCCTTTTTCCGTGTGGTTCTTACACTACGCGTATAATGGCGAGCTCGGCTAACTCGAACCCAGTGGTAAGGATCAATCTCTACGGACTGTCAGTGGGGGGAAATGGGGTAAAGTTGATGGAAAGATGTTGACGAGCTGTTTTTATTTACAGCTGTCAGACCAATGTGCTTAAAACAACTCGTCACTGTTAAGTCAATTAAAAGAAAATACTCTCTTTCAATAAGACATTATTTTTAGTTTTCGAAACTAAATATTTCAGATTTGCTCGTAGTATGAATGGCTTTCTTTGCCAGAGAAAACTAAAAAATAAACATTCAGTATTGGTGAAACTAGTAAATAAATTCAAATCTAAATGCAGTTTTATATTATCATTTGGTTCATAAGCTTAATTATTCGTCCGCTATCTTAGTTTGTTCATCGTTAAATGGTGTTTTAGAGGAGTTTGTCTAACTAAATTTAAGCTGTTAGCTAAAGGTAAAATTGTTTGGTGATCATGTTCAACTAAGAACGACTATCTTGACAAAATAAGTAATATTGCACAACTTTTAATACACAGATAGATGCAGTACTCAAAGCACAATATTGTTAACCTCCACTGCGGCTGATTTAAGTTTTACTTTTATTTTTTTTAATATTGAAGGTTCATTAGTCAAAAGTCGCTCCGTCAGCTGCTTCATCATTGTCCACCATTCCACGACCAAAGAGGCAAAGACAGCCGTCCCGAACCACAGTATTACCCACTGTTTATATCAAATATTGTCCCGCTCCCAAGATGTCAAAGCCAAACTATTTAGTCAAAGCTAAGAAAAAGAACCCTAAAAAAAAAAGACCAAAATCTCCTCCTCATTCCGCCTCATGTTGTAGTAAAGTAGACTGGTCTGTGAGCGCGGCAGCAGCTCGCCGCTCCGTAAAATGGCTTCCACCGTCTCCTGTCTCGCTCGCGCTTCTGGCCCTCCTCCTTTCCGTCGCCCGGGTTTTATACCGCCATATTGGCTGTCTAATATAGACTGCCGGGATGGGACGGTGCTACACGACGCTACGTCACCGGCTTCACATATAAACACCACGCTGTGCTTTAAATAGTGGAGGAACCGAGCGGTGGGGGGAGGCAGGGAGAGGCCGAGGTGTCCGTGGAGCTCAGCGCGGCGGTCAGGCAGCTCCTCGCTGTGGACTGCTTGCTGTACCTCCGTGTGGAGCTTATCCCTGGAGGATACATGCTAATATGAACGGGCTTAAATATTGTCACTAGAGAGGACCAGTTTTTAGACGAGCTGCCTATAAAGGACAGTGATACATGAGTTACTATCACATTACTGCTCTAACTCAGAACATGGTGTAGTAAATATATTTTGTGGTTGGCAGCCAGAAACATTAGCAGCTGTAAAGAAAACTGTTTTTAAAATACCACAGCTGGAATGTTTCATCCCAGCTGGTAAATATTGATCTCGTCTAATGTGTTATTTTAATTAAGCTGCTTTAAATAAATTGTTCCTCTGCATCGATCGCACTAATGAAGGTGTTTGTCTTTTGATCACAGCCTAAACTATATAGGTCTGTGATTGAGGACGTGATCAACGAGGTCCGGGAGCTGTTCCTGGATGAGGGAGTGGACGAGCAGGTACTTCACGAGCTGAAAACGGTAAGTGTGCCACAGAGTATTTTTTTCCAAGGGCAACGAGTGCAGAAGAAATAAAAATGTGACCGTGTCTCTTAATCGGTCCTAATCAGGCTTTTTGTTTTTTTTTGGGACACAGCTGTGGGAGAGCAAGCTGCTGCAGTCCAAGGCAGTGGAGGGCTTCCACTCTGATGAGCAGGCAGCCCTGCAGGCCGCTCAGCAGCAGGTGCCGCAGCCAACGCAACCCCAACCAGTCATCCTGCCCCCTCACCAACAAGGTATGTCCACACTGTTCCACTGATTCAGTTTTTGAGTCAGAATGTGTCTGTAGAGCTCATGTTTATCCCAATATTATAGATGTCAGTCCATACATGTATTTACCTTCCTGTTAAAAGTATACATAATTGGTTGTGTAGATATTGCAAAGAGTAGGAGAAACCATTATACATTATGCCTTTAGATGGGATTTCAGAGGAGGGAAATTCTTGTCTGTGAAAAAAGTTAAAACTGTACCAGAGACTATGGGAGGAAAAGAAAAAAAAGTTTTCAGCTGTCGCTAAAACTGTAACATCGTCACACCTCCTCTATACAAGCCGGTTCAATTTATTCTTTATATACACTGCCTGGCCCAAAAAAGGTCACACACAGTATTTCGTTGGGCCACTTTTAGCTTTGATTACAGCACGCATTCACTGTGGCATTGTTTGGATGAGCTTCTACAATGTCACAAGATTTATTTCCATTCAGTGTTGCATTAACTTTTCACCAAGATCTTGCATTAATGATGGTAGAGGCTGACCTTCTCCAGCACATCCCAAAGGTTCTCAATGGACTCTGCTGTGCCCAATCCATGTATGAAAATGATGTCTCTTCCTCTCTCTCTTTTCCTCTGGCTTCATAAAATTATTGCAGTTATCCCACCGCCGTTTATGTAGTTTATGGAAGTTTACATAAATAAATTTAGAATACCTCCAATGTTTGACATTATATTGTTCACATATCTGTCCCAGTAAAGCTCCACTGTTTGTGCAGACAGATTCCTCCGTGCACAACATCTGTTTTATCTCCATTCAAAGCGTCATTGTCCGGTTGTCTGTCTATAATGTCTGCTTCCGGTTCCAGTTTTTGGAAGAGTAAACACACCCATAAACTTCTGAACAAACTTCTGATCAATCCCACAGTAAGTGCTCCCTGCGGGTTGTGAAAAGACAAAGAGGTGGATAAGTTGAATCTGCAAACTGAATGACGCAATTTTTGTCTTGAAACTGCGACGACAGCCAATTTTAGAAATTTGTATGGAGTATGTGGAAGCCTTTACAGAGTCCTCAGAGCGGGACTTCTGAGGAATCTCTCACTTCAGGATGGAGGAACTTAAGCTCATTCTTCATTTGCAAGCCTCACTTTATTCAGTTCGAGTCTGTTCAGTTCTGCTCAGGTGTTTGTTGAAACGTTGTGGGTTTATCGTCCGATAGTCAGACTTTATTATTTATTGTTGCGATGCAGTTTATATGTGCTTTTGTAATCGTGGGCGGCCAATTTGTCTAAAATGCCCTGGAATATCTGCTCGGCTTCGTCCAGCGCTCTTCAAGAAGTGTTTGCAAGTTCTGCCTTTCCTAAGATTGTAAAAAGGTTTGCACCTCCAGGTTAGACCATCGTTTTATCAATGCTTTCACCATGTTGTATCTCACACTTGGATTCCAAAACTTCCAGGAAGAAGTTTGCAGGATAAGTTTGCACAAGTAACGCCTTGCTTCTGTCAGTCAATCCAAGAGTTAATCCATGGGCAGCATTCTACTGACGTCAAAATCGTCCTACGTTCTAAAGATAACATATTGGACAAGGTATTAAAGGCAAGTAACCCAGACGACCGCAAGGCTCACACAGGAGTATATTCCGAGGGAAAGTCGCGGTCGTGTCATAAACCCTATTATTACTACTTACTAGGTCTTTAAGAGCTGCTCTCCTGAATGTATTACACTCATCTCCACCGGCGCATGTATGCGGTTCGGCCTTGGCCACGTGTCTCCATTAGGTTCCAACCACCACGCAGTTTTATTACCTCTTGTTTTTCAGAGCAGAGAAACCTCTAAAACATGCAGGATGGTGGTCCTCCTGGATTATTCACCCCTGTTGAAGATGAACAGTTTTGTTTCCTCAGGGTTCCAGTAGAATCAGAAGTACCTCATTAACCCTCCTGCTATCCTTGGGTCAAAATGACTCATTGGGCTTCCGTTTCAGAGCAGGATCCTCAATAGATGTTTTGACCCAACGGCAGCAGGAGGGTTAAACTGTGGGTTGACGCATCTTTATTTCACACAACGTGTTTTCCTTCCTGATGATATCACTGCAGCCATGCGATTAAACCAATTTAAAATCTGACTTGAACATGTTTGTTTTTTTTCCCTTACAGCTCCCCAGCAGCAAGTCATTGTTAAGGATAATATTCTGCAGCACATGGGTGCGACAGGGTTGGTGAGTAGATTCTTTGCACATAAAACTGGACTAAATTCCTTTGAAGTTTTATATTTGTCAAACAGTGACAGCTTGCACATTACTGCTTTCAAAATTTGTAAAAGTTTTGTGCACTCAAACCACTTTTCATATGTGGTTTTATCTGCGTTTTAGCATCTGAAGACACTAAGATATTAGGTTTAGTGGATAACTAAGCCAGAATTGTAAAGTAACTTATGCACACACCACTGAACATTAAACACGAGAAACCCTGAAGTGCAGATAAAGAACTTCACACTAGTTAATGGTCAGCATTAACTCTGGTTTTAAAGTGTTCTCATTCACACTGATAAACATTTCAACATTGAACTAGAAACACTGTCTTGTTTTTCCTCAACACTCCAGGGCCCTCATGTATAAAAGTTGGCGTACAAACAAATTTAGAAAAGTGCGCTGCGCAAAAAAATTCAGTTTTTATAAAACCGTGCGCACGCATGTTTCTGTGCACTTTTCCTTTATACATCCCAACAAACGTGGAACTGAGCGCACCTGAGACTCCTCCTCTGACACGCCTGTACTTAAATATGTAAAATAGATGCAAATGTGTCCAACATTTGTGTTTCTGCTTAGATTCTGCTCTCTGCGCAATTAGAAATGATTTCTGGATGCAGGAAAATGATGAATTAAATGGAGAACGAGAGAAAAAATGTCTAAATAAGAAGTGGACTGTAAAAATTAATTTTACACGCGGAAAAGAAAACTGTGTTTGTTTGTGCACGCTCGCTTGTGAAGCTGCTGTCTTCAGCGGTGCATGAGGCTGAGAGACATTTTCATCTTTACACGTCTTTAATAAATGACTGTAAACACAGAGGAACTATGAGTTTGG
>JARVJO010000039.1:3786910-3805762 GCA_031762555.1 Cynodonichthys magdalenae
TTAGAACTCTAGCAGCAGCATTTTGGATCAACTGAAGACCAGTTCAAGAGGTTTTTGGAGCCCAGATAATAAAGAATCACCTACTTGATGAACCTGTCTCTATAATAGTTATGAAATCAAGTGTTTATTTTTGTAAGTAAAAATAAGTTTAGCAACCTGTTAAAATACTCCACAATGCAGGAAACAGCATCTACTTCCATCAAAATTTCCTGGGGGAGACCCCCCCCCCCCCCCACTGTGCCCCTCACATATATTACAATGCTTCTGATGGTCACAAGTAGCACAAAGACGAGGATAGTAGGAGCACTTATGTAAAATAACTAAAGTCTGTCTCCTGGTGCTGTACTGTGTGTTATGTGTTTTCAACTACTAATGAGAGGTGTGATTGAATGCGAGAAGATCATAAAAAAAACTCTAGACCTCAGAAAAATTTGTCCCCCTCACTTCTGAGATGGTGATTACGCCCTTGCTAATGGCTATGGTAAGGCTTCACTATATATGCTCTGTTTTTTTAAATGATCTGTCACACATTAATGGTCAAAATCTGAGTAAAAAAATCAAGTTAAAAATATTGAGACCGGGAAAAACATCTAATGGGGCCTTATCTGGCAGGCAGGTCTTCAGTTTGATGTGAAAAAAGGCTGGTTGTGACTAGAATGGCTATAAATTTCCAATAATTCAAATACCATCTCTATTTTAATTCAGAATCATTAATGAAGTCAACAAAATGTAAAATCTGTCATTAAAAATATCTTGGTGTAATACAGATAAGATTTAGTACATGTGAAGGCATCATTTAATACCTTCAATGCCACCAAATTACAGCAATCCTGACCCTGACTTAGACAAAAGTTTAACTATCATACTGAATAAAGAAGAAGTTTTAAGGCACACTTACACACTAAAGAAAGAAACGTATTATGCACCAAAAATGATTCTTGAAGGAATAAGTGCTCGGTAGCAGAGGGCTTTAAAATCCCTGCGGTCTCACTTTAGGAACATTAGAGTTTAATGGGTTTTCCTCATTGAGTTAAGAGCACTTGTTCCTATTCAAACTGCGTGAAAAGAAAAGGATCGCTTTTACAGATGCGTTCCGAACTTACAGACACTCCGTGCTGGCTGGAAACCTCGGGAGAGTATCAATGTCAAAACAGGAGATGGTGCGAGTCCTCCTCCACTCGGAGCAGTCGCACACGGCCGGGCAGGAGTCAGCCTCCGACTCGGCGCTGCTGCTGATGGGGAGAGAGGCGAGAGTCAGCAGGGCGCATGTTATCACCTGCATGCTGTCAGTGTCCTCCCCCGGCCTGACGTTCAAGTACAACAGCAGGTAGTTCCGTGAGAGAAAAGTGGCTCTGGTGTTTAGTTGTGAAATCCTCAGGTAAGAGCTGCGGTGGTGGAGGACTCTGCAGGGGCCCGGGGGCTTCAGAGACTGAAGGTGGGGATGTGTTAGGCACAGCTGCAGCTCTGAGGCGGGTTTGGAGGTGGTCTCCAACTTGAGGAGAGGGTGGACTTGTAAGAAAAAAAAAAAGTTGCGCTGTAACGTCATTTGATTGTTTTCCTCGTTTTTAAATTTAGCGTAGCCAAACCGACGCGGTTACTTTAAAAGATGTATTTCTAAAAGTATAAATATTTTAGATTGACGTACAAATTACAATTTTGTAGTGCAATATGCAGACAGTAACTATTTCTCAAATTAATAGAATGAATAGGAAACTATAATGAACATATAATAAATGTTTCAATTGTTCAATTATATTTACAGTATTATATAAATACTCACAAAACTATATAAAATAAACTCCTTTTTTCAATCTAAATACATAATCATGATATTAGATTTTTTTAAATAACAGTTTATTACTTTTTTTCTCGCCTTTCTTGAGGAGCGGCAGTGCCGGCGCAAAAGCGTACCTTTGGACAATGTAGTTCTTAAATGACAAATTCCCATACTTGTCCACTGTTGGCAGCCTACATTTCCCAGTGTCCCTCGGAGCTGTTGATGATCCCTTGTTTTACTGCTCAGACGCGGCTGGTTCAAGTTGCCATAGCACAGTGAAGCATCTTCTGCTAGTTATCGTCATCACAGCGATCTACTCTGGCTTCCCGTGTAATGTACCTCTAATGTTTTTGTTTTTCCCTATCTCTTTTCGTGTTCTATTTTTATTTTGTTTTGTCATAAGGGTGAAATTAGTTGGCTACTGTCTGGTTAGCTAGTTAGCTTTCCGTTCGCTGTAGTAGTTTCCACTTGTTGCTAACCAGGAGAAGCATCACTCACAACACAATCAATGACCTCCTCTGCAGCTCACCGGGTTAAGCCAGTTTGAAATGTCGTGTTTTGTTTGTCAGGTAGCGCTTGGCTGTTTTGTGTTACGATGACAAAGATACGGTTAATTTTTGTGATATCCCAGAAAAAGTTAAAAACATCCGCTATTTTTTGTTAATCAGATTAACAGTGCAGTGAACTGTTAGCATTTCCCTACCGACTGCTGTCAAGCAGTCTGTTTCATTTGCCCTCGTCGGCTGGGTTTGTCTCAAACCATGGACACATCCAGCGAGTCGGATTCTTACGACAGGATGCGGGGACACAGGCCCCGGGGGCGTGAGTCCTCCCGCAGACCTGGTCGGGACAGAGCCATGGATGGACGAGGAGCTGACATCTCCGACAAAATCAGCACTCTTGCAAACACCTTACAGGTACACATAAAATAACAGCTTGGATTTCACAGAACTTTATGTAACGTAGTGATTTGTTGTGGGTAAGCTGTGTCAAATTTAAGTTAATGTCAACGTTTTTCAGTTTAGAAAATGCTGGGATTTGGGATAATATTTATTTAAACTGTAAAAACTTCAACTTTAAATTATTATTAGGTCAATAGTTTGCTTAAGTTTAAAAAGTTTTGTGTTTGACTTTAGTGAGGTTATCTCAGGTACATAATTTTGAAATACTTGCAGAACATCAGCTTCCCTGCTTGTTTGTTATTATGTAAAGTAATGCAGTATTTGTTTACCAATATCTCTCTGTTTGTCAGGACACCAGTAGGAACTTGTCCAAAGTGGACAGAATGCTGGGTCAGTACAGGGAGCATGCAGATGATCAGGCTGAAGCCATGGCAGTGGTGAGAAAGTAATCAATGAATATACATCTACAATTTATTTACTGTGGGGGTCAACATAATTCAAGATTGTCACCACAGCTAACACATCTTGGCTTGGCTTAGGCAGTTATTGAGCTAAAGTTTGGTGTGGTAGTAGCTGAGATTCCTTCTTAACACATACCCTGATATGCAATAAGCTCTTTATGCTATGCAAGGCCTTTGTTTTGTTGAAGACTGTCTCTCTGAGCTACAAGGTGAACAGTAATCTCGAGGGAGCCACCAGAATGTCTCAAAATCGCATTGACGTTCGCAGAGTTCTCAACTTCCTCTTGTTAGCAGCAGAAACGCGCAGCCACGTGACTTTATTTTGAACATGTTCAAAAAAAAAAGAACATTTTTGCAACAACTTTTCTCTCAAAATAACCCCAGTGTCGCCGGGAGTGCCTCTAACTCATCTCAAACTAGTCTAAGTTTTGCTGCAACCTGTCTCATGAGCACTAGAGCTTTATTTTGACACGTGCAGGAGCTCTCCTCTGACAGAAAATGTCAGAGCCCACTGATGAGCTATAATTATTGAAAAGCTGGTCCAAGTCTGCATATCTACATAAAGTGTACTCCAGCAGTTTAAATTGTACATGTAGGCTGCTGACGGGGGCAACGAAATAATATGCAGAGTGAAGAATACAGTTTTTGCAAGCTGTGCACCACAAAAACAAGCTGTAATTGTCAAAATGCAAGCTCTTGGTTCTTTTAGCACTTGGTAGCAAACAGTCAGACTTCAGTGCAATTCCAGCTGCAAGTTCTTGTGTTTTTATTCCCACAAGTTTTTCACAACCAAGTCTAACAGTTGCAGCTCTGTGAGTTAAGGCCTGAAGTTCTTTGAATATTTTGTAATTTAAATGTTTGCAAGCAGGTTTACTCAGTTCTTCACGTGTCTTTAAGAAGATACTGAACCCCATTTTGCTAAAAAATAACACACCTTCCCTGTATACCGTTGGCCTTTTGTGGGCAATAACAAATAATTTTAAGTGCTGCAATGCTGTTTAGTTTTATAATTTCTGGTGCACTTCCTTATCACACCCTCACATTCTTATCTGCAGGGATCTGATAATATTTAGTCTGTTTATTCTACTTAGTTTCTGCTTTTGCTTTCTGCCCCCAGGTTTTTCTTTTGTTTTTCAGTCATGTTTTTATTTATTTCAGCTTAAGGAGAACTTAGAGGAGTCAATCAGTCAGCTGCAGACCCAGAGGCTGAGCAGAACCAACGGGGTTCACAGCGCCTCCGCTTCTACCTTACACACCAGTGACCTGGAACCCTGCTCAGCATCAGGTATGGAAAATAAAAAATGCAGCAGAAAGGATTTTGCTGTCGGCTGTACTTGTTGTTTTCTGCAGTTTTTTTTTTTCCTCTTTGGTTTGACGCTGACAAGCTCCGCATATTTTCTGAAAACTATACCTTTTGGGGATTTCAGAGGGCCAGCACTTCTATCCTACATCTCCACTCAGGGATTACCCGGGCTCCCCGAGGAGGCGGGGGAGGAGGAGGAGGTCTCAGTCTGCCAACGTTCACTTCAAGGATCACAGCCAGACAGGAGAGGATGTGAGAGACAATTACCAATCCCACTTCTCACTCTTTGTATTTCCATAAAGTGGCCACAAGAGGGCACACTGAGTCAGCAACATGAATTCAATTTGCGTTCTACTGATGCTGAGAAGCTTAAAAGAAACACGTCAAAAGTTCCGTCCCAGACTTCGTGTTCAGACTGATGGTTACAGACTTGTCAGGTGATGTTTCATGTTTTGTTTTCAGTAACTGTGGCTTTGTGGCTGTTCTCACATAGATTCACACGCTGCACCAAACCCTGCGGGATCTGCGCTGCGACCAGCAGAGGCTCTCGGATGACCTGGATAGAGAAATCCTCAGGAGAAATAGGTATCTGCTGGCTGGTAACACAACACAGCAGCTTATTCACAGCAGAAACAGTCACCGCCCCACTACACACGGAACTGTTTGGCTCAAAAAGAGCCTCAAGTAATTTATTCTATCGTCAAGAAATATAATTCAGTCATTAGTTGAAGATAAACTGTCGCTCGTTTCTCTTTGCCAAATTTAAAAAGCTTGTATGACTCGGATCTGAAATGGCCACCTCATTTGTATTTGTCTTGAAGTCTTTAATGAATGCTCATTAAAATGGTCTCTTTTCAAAAACTCATTTTACACAATTAGCAAGACTAATCAGCATTTAAAGCTGTTTATTATAATAAAACACAAAATGACTCCATAATTAAATCAGAAAGTAGAATTTGGATGTTTGCAGAAGGCTTTATTAAATCAGTACAGGCTGGTTTTAGTAAGCCACACTAAGCGATTTTAATACAATTTCTTCTGTTTTTAAAGTCTCTTCATAGATTCCAGAGCAGCGACGAAAACATGATTCAGTCTTTGCCAATAAATGAAAATTGATAAAAACATTAAAAAAGTCACTGGAAACTCAAGAAGATGGTTCAGACAGAACGTCTGCTGATCTTTTCTCCCTGCACGGATTAGAATTTGACATTTTGAAGTTATTAAAAATCTGCCCCCCCCACTTGTGCTGCTGACTAGAACAAATTGATCCACCGTCACGTTTCAACATCTGATGCAGAACAATTAGTTTTAGTGGCATCGATGATGTATTTACGTACACGTGGATCGACGACGTGTCCCGAAACGCCGTTCTTTGGAAACGGGCGACGGCTGTTATAAGGGAGGATTTTTCAGCTGCTTGAATCTGTGTGTTTTTGTTTCGCAGGTTGGATATCGACACCAGGCAGGCAATGGAGAACCTCACAGAGCACATGACAGTCTCCCAAAGACAGGACTCAGTGAGTTGTAGCCAATATCCCAAATGGGCTTTCTAAACGTGGGATGAAAGAGATGTGCAGCTGCAAAATAAGTACATCATACAATAAATATTCATGGATGAAAACTGGTATATTGTATATAGAAGCTTTAGGAAAATGGGGAATTATACTAAAATTTGTAGAGTTAAAGGGATATTTTCATCGAAAGGTTATGAAGAATTATCTTGTAGAATAAGGGATTTTGAAGCATCGCAATGCGATTTGGGAGTTTTAGTGGTTAGAAGGAAAAACGAGAACTAACGAGACAAGTTTCCTGCTAACTCTGAAAAGAGGATGCGAATTAATAAGCCCACTGCAAATTTTATCAAGTAGGGGTCTCTGCAGTACATATTGTTCTGTGGGCGGAGTTTGCCGTTACTGTAATTGGCAGAGGTCTTGCTGTGGGCGGTGTTTACCCAAACTGTGAATATTAAATAAATTAAATACTAAATATTATTTTAAAAATGTTGATCTATTTCTAGGCAGGTTACGGCTGTTTTGGCCAAACCAGACAGTTACACATTCCTCCATGTGTGGCGTTCAGATTTCGTTCAGCTAGCACCTTCCTGTCTCGAGTTATATTTAACTCGAGACAGGAGTTAAAATAAAAATAAGTGCTTCCTGGCTTTTTCGACCGAGCTAGCCCCAAGCTGCTCCCGGCACCTTCAAACTCATCCAAAATGGTCATTCCAACCAATCACATCTTTAACCAACTACGCTCACAAAAGTCAAACAGACCAATCATGCCTTGGGCAAACTCCTCCCACGAAACAAGGAACTCCCACTTAAAGACTGCAGAGACCCCCTTCTCAATCCTATAGCAGAGGATCATTCAGTGGTTGCGATACGTTTCACACTAAATCATGATCAGCACAGCTATTCTCACACTCTAACAGGACCAAATATAAAGTGGTGAAAACACTGAAGAAAGCAGGTTAGATCGCTTTAACGTGATGCATGAACATTCATCACCATAGAATTGTTTTGTCACTGTTTTCATCATTTTAACTCCTTTGTCCATTGAGTTCCCAGAATCTAGTTAGAATAAAAACAGTTTTATGCTGCAGTGTAAAGAAAATTATTTTGTTTCTTAGGGTTGCTGAGGGTTTTGTTTTAGTTTGAATATGGATTCATCAGTAATTGTTTTAATAATTACATCAATTGTAATCAAGATTCCCACTCCCAGTAGATTGCTCTTTGAACAGTTTCAGTTTGGAAGAGCAGCGTTTACAGGACTGGTGAGCTAATAGTTCAAACGAACACTGACCGAAGCAGATTGCTGCTGTCTTGGAAATAGCTTCAACTTTTATTTACGTTTTTTATTGGAAAAAAAAAATTGCCGAGACGACGGGAGGAAGGGGTTCATTCTGTAACCGGAGGTGTTGCCGGTTCAAACTCCCGCTTTGTCCATCTCAGTCGTTGTGTCCTTGAGCAAGACACTTTACCTGCCTTGCCTGCTGGTGGTGGTCAGAGTGCATGGCAGCCCCTCCAGGCTACGATGTAGCTTACCACCATCAGAGTATGAACAGGTTAATGATGCAGTTTGGAGTCCTTGGACTTGATAAAACGCTGTATAAGTTCAGGCCATTGTACCATTTATAGAGGTTTTACTTGAAAGCTGTTGAAACCATTAAATCTTTCAGTTTTGTATTATAGTTATTTGACACCCCAAAGGGGCAGCTTTTACCATTATATATTATGCTTATAAACTTTAACTTTAATCTTTAATCTAAACTTAACTTTAAACAAACATTAATCAAAATGCACACATCCATTCATCTAGCATAGTTATGACACTTCAATCTGTATATCAAGCATATAACACATTCATCCATGATCTATCCTACCCACATATCTGTATAACATGTTCATAACGCAGCAATAAAATACCATATATTCTGCACTACTGGTTAGATGCCAAACTGCATTTTGTTGCCTTCTACTTGAACATGTGTACTGACAATAAAGCTGAGCCGAATCTAATCGAGCAGGAAAAAATATTTTTGTTTTGACATGCTTGTACGAGCTCATCAGTTCAGTAATCCTAAAATTTTCAAATTTTCCATCCAGAAATAAACGTAAGTTTTGTAGTTCATGCAAAAGCAACTTTATAAACCTCTACATTGCATTTGTTTCAACTACCTAATCATTTTGTCAGAAACTTGAATATTCCCACAGTAAGTGACCCCAGGCTGCACAAGTGTTACAGCTAGCTGCTGCTGCTAATATTTGTGGTTGCAAATAACCATAGAATTCTACCTAAATACTGGTTTAATGCTAAATCAGCAGTGGTACAATTCATAAAATTGCGTTTGCATGAACTGTAATACAATCTATTGGGATTAGTTCTAAAACAGCAGCGATCCACTTAAGTCTTTGCGAGGTTCAGACTAGCCATTAGCTCATCATTGCGGAAGATGTAAATTTTCTTTCCAAACTGAGGTTGACAAACAAATGTACGTACAACTGTTAAGTGTTCTTAGCATTTCTACAGATCCCCACCTTTAAATGTCCGAGACATATTACCAAACAATGACAGCTGAAACTTTCTACTTTGACGGGTAAATTGACGAGTTTTGTTTTGAGAAGATTAAAAGCTTTGACAAAATGTTAGAATTGGTTAACAAAGATTTGACTTTACTTTCCAAGCCCATAACTCCTCGTGTCACTATCAGCACTGTGACAAATACGCTGCTCCAAATGACAGCCAATATGTTTAATATTTGTTATCTCGTCCTGTCGGCGGACGTGACGAGATAAAGGTATTAACTGTCCGTTCCAGGTGGATGTGCCGCTTCCTGATTAGACGGGGAGCTGTTGCGTAGGGAATGTATTACTTCCAGCCTGTTGTAGGAGATCGTTTTTTTTTTTACGCCCACGCCTTAATTTCCCGTCGTCTCATTAATCACATCCTGGCGCCGGTGATGTTTGCGTGACCGGAGGCGTCCTCATTCTTCTTCTTCTTCTGCTGCTGCTGCTCGGTCTGCAGGTGTCGTCTCGTGTGGAGAGGCGTCTGCAGGAGCTGGAGAAAGAAAGAAGGCCGGAGCAGCGGGTGGCCGTGGCTGACGAGCTGCAGGAGGTGACCCTCTTTTTTTTTTTTTGTTGTTTTTTTTGTAACTTTTTTTCTGCTGCTTCCCTACCATCACACTGATGGACACTCCTGCTTTCTTATAGTTGAGAAAGATCTTCAAACAAGCACCTTTAGCTTTATAAAAGCACACGTAGACAAGTTTAAAGAACATAAGATAGCTAATATTAGAAAGCTGCAGTTACCTGTAAAACTGAAATGAATTCTGTAGCTCACAAAGAGATTATTTCTGGTTTGATGTTTTCTCTTTCACTTATACCCTTCCTGGATGTGAGGTTCCCAGCTAAGTCAGTCTCTCAACAATACAAAGCATTTCTTTTATTAAAAAAAAAATGTCAGCAACACTTTGATCGACATTATAAAAAGGGCTTAGATCAGAACAAAGTGATTTCTATAGACTGTTGGTATTTATACCGTTTAATGATGCTCAATTTTCCAAGAACTCAGCAGCCATTCCCGCTTCCGTCTCTGCCGCGGAGTTTAAAATGGATGGATAATTGCGTTTTGAAATGACAGCTGAATTACTTGGCGATCGCTTCTGAGAAATTTCACCTTAACAAGAAGTCAAAGAAGCTGTGCTTTCTGCAGCAAGTAACCATAATTAGAGCGATTAGAAATTTTCTACACAATTACAACCACTGATGTATTTTAATTTGCTAATCAAGTGTTTTCCATTGAATACTTCTGATTACAATTGTGCAACAAAAAAAAAACTAAACTGTTTTTCTCACCTACACCGCTTGCTGAGCTGCCTTACACTGATGACTGAATAGTCATTATGCTTGTAGAAGATTTAGTTGAAAAAAAAAGTCCATTTATGGTAATTAAGACCAATTTTTGTCATTTAAATTTTAAAAAGGCAAAGATTGATCTGCACTATTCACCACCACCCCCTTGTTTGATGCAGTATTGGTGACACAAACCTTGAGTTTTCACTTGGAGACACATCCTCTGTGCTGGCAGGTTGTAGAACATCCTTCTCTAGTGGTGTTTCCAAACTGTTTCGCTTTAAACCCACCAAATAAAACACTGTATTTAACACTGTGGGTATATTTTTGATGAGGGAATGCCAACATAACATGATATTAAGCTCAAAAATGTTGATTTTGCAAAATACACCATGGTGGCCATCTTGAATTAGATTGGATCTAAAATTGAATCATTTGTAGATGATTAAACATAAATGATTAGTTTCTGAGTTTTGTTAAACTCTGTGGTTCAAAAGGCGGGACAGAGTGATAAACAGTGCCAAAAGCATAGACTTACTGTCGATTCTGGAGATCGGTTCAATACCCCACACTTGATTTATGGCCCACAGTGGGGTCTGACTCCATGTTGAGAACCACTGTTTTATACAATAATGTCATGCTTCTGTTGTACAGAAACGCAACAGAAAGAGAAAAGACTTAAAAAAAATCACATCAAATCAGTACATTTTGTTTTAAGATGACATTTTTAACCAAGAAAGGTTTGCAATCTTCACAAAAAATAAATCCCCTTACTGGGATAAATAAATTTATTAATAATAAAAACAGCATATAGCTCCAACTGTAGAACTTGATGAAAATCAATGTGATTGGTTGGAAACATATTTAATTCATTTTAGGGATATGTTATGGTTTAAAACACAGCATTAATTCTTTAATTTAGCTTCCCCCCCTGCATCCTGAGTATTCTCAGTGAGCCACAGAGGGGCGCTGTGTAGCTGTGTGCAACCTGATAAACTTTGTTCAGAGTTTTGAACCTGATGTGTAATGGAAGTAGCTCCTGATCCATTTGCATCCCTCTTCAACATAGTGTCCTAATGGGACACCAGCAGGGCCAAGGGGCTGATGGGAAATAATGCATTTGTCTAAAAATCAAGGGTAAATAAACAACGGAGAGGAAATGAAGAGGAAAATAATTTCTTATAGCACTAAAGAGCAGGAAAGGAGGGAGAGCAGAGGGTACATTTATTCCCTACTGATGGGCCCGCTGCGACGTGAATCAAACAGATGATGAGTCACTTGAGTTGTTGTTGTTGCGAGAGCAGCCGCTAATTCATCACCACGGCCTGCTAAGAATGCTTTGGATTGAGTGGGATCTAAGCTCTTCTACAAATCCACTGTGATGCCAGCATCTTGTTCCAAGAAAAGAAGATGGGAGGTGGGTGGGTTGGAGAGGGATAGACTCTGCGATGCAGCAGCATTTTACATTCTTACAGTATTCTTATCTGGTGGTCCTTATCTGTTTGTTTGTTGTTTGTAGAATTTAGAGAGACGCCAAGTTCATCCTCAGGAGAGAGAAGAGGCCACGACAGCCCGACTACGTAAAGCCGAGAGGGACAAATCCAAGGTGAAAACAAACAAACACGAAATGTTTTTTCCTCTGCTGGTATTTTTATATCTAGACTTAACAAAACATTTGAAAAGTCAACAATTTTACTGTTGTTTTCTAATTAAATGAAGTTACTTCTGGTTGTGGTGCTTCGACTAACGTAACATTGGATAGTGTTTGGACAGTCCACTTTCATTTGGTTTTGTGGTTTTTACCTGACCGAACACAATAAAATGATCTTATCTTAACCAGATCATGTTATCACCAGGTCATTAGTTCATCATCATCATCAAATGTATTTATAAAGCACATTTTAAAAACAAGTTGTCACCAAAGTACCAGTTTCTTCAGTGAAAATGAATCCTAAATGGAAAACTGTGTGAAAAACTAAGTCCAGCAGCGTCTAAAACCTTTATTAGCAACAATGTGTCACATTTTATGTTTGACTATTTAATTTTGTCCCACTCTTCTTTACAATGTTGCTTCATTTCATTGAAGTTTGCAGACCTTTGCTTCTCACAGCTCTCTAAAGGCCCCATCACAGTATTTTACTTTGTTGAGTTCTGGACTTTGGCTGGATCATTGCACCACATTGATTTTATTTTATTTTACTTCTTTCCCAGCCATTCTGTTGTATTAGCTGCCTTTCTGTTTGGGAGCATTGTTTTGTTGCTTTGTGACCCAGTTTGGGTTAGCAAACAACCAAAAGTGCTTTTATAGAGGTGATCAGTTAATCAATACGTTTGACCAGGAAGAACTGGCTGTTTTACTTTAAAGCAAAGTTAAACTTAGATTTTTACACACGTTTTTTGACTGTTTTTGTTTAATAAATAATAACATGAAATATGTTTTTTTTACACTTAAGGTTAGATTAGAAACATTTTAGAACCTGGTGAATACCAGAAGTTCTGATAAATAATACCCTACAATGTAAAGAGGGTGGACTTTTGTTTTCACATTACTGTATTCCATAAGAACATTTAAAATCTAGTTTAGTTTTTATCATTGATTTTGCAACACTTATGTACTGTTCTGCCATGTGACCCTCAGGCTGAGCAGGAGCTAGAAAGAGCCAGGAGATTACTGGAGCAATCTGAGGACAGCAGGGAGTCCCTCAATCAACAGGTCGGTTTGTGCTCGACCACCAGTTCACAAACGCAGATGTGCAAGAAACTCGAGGCAGAAAACTGTAGTCTGTGAAAGAGACCTGAAGGACACCTCGGTGCTGTGAGATAGTTAAATGTGTCTGCTGATTCCCAGGTGGAAGATATGCGCAGTGAGCTGCTGAGGACGAGGAGCGAGAAGACGGCGCTTCAGAGGGCACAAATGGAGACTTCCCATCTCGGCTCTCAGCTGCATGGCAACCACACCGAGCGAGAAGGTGGAAGAGGTCGACTGCAAGGGTCAGGTGCTGAACTGTGACGGGAAGGGAAGGCAGAAAAAATAAGAAAAAGAAAAGATTTGGATGCACAATAAATGTTTGGTTTAAAAAGTTGCCATGCCAACTCAGAAGTAGTCCACATAGAAATTTTACCACATAAAATCTAAAATTTCAGGAAAATCTCTAGACGATATACATTTACTGCCAAATGCTGGATCAGAGTATGAAAGTCGGATGTGGATGAGTTAATGCAGAACACCATCTTGTGTTCCCAACCATCATGTTCATTAACATAAATAACTTGGTTGTTATACCTGCAAACCTCGCCACAATGCTGGTTGGTTGTATTTTTATATCATGTATAATTTGTACATTGAATGTTACGTTTTTATAGTCTGTGGCTCAAAGTACATAGAAAATTTGGAGTCAAGACAATTGCAACATTCTAAATAATTTTTAATAGAAACAATAATCATAAAACCAAAGCAAGTTGGGAGCTCTGGACAAAACAAATGAGAGAAAGCCAGCCTTAAACTAGCCAAGCAGCTGGCCGCTGGATTCGGGCTGCTGTACTAAATCTGTAATCCCCAAACTGAAGCTAAGAGCCAAAAACAGGACTGCTGGTAAATCCCAAACCCAAATAAGTAAAAGCAATAATGATTAACAAAGTGACAAGGCACAGGCCTGACGTCTTTAGTTGAAGAAGTGAGTGAGCGTGGAGACGGAGCACGAGACCAAAAACCAGCAGTCATCGATCCAACCCCACCCGCCTCCGCCTTTTAGCCTCTATTTCTCCAACAGGGAGAGTTTGTTTCTTTTAAAGTCTCGCCAGTCAGACAGATCTGGAAACGGAGGATGTGTTAATAAAAGACACATGAAACTGGGGCACGTGACGAAACATTTTCAGCCTATCCTATCGGGGTTCTTTTTATAGGGATGCATGTGCAGTCAATAGCTCCAATTGCATTGAGCGTTTTAGAGTTGGCCTACTCAACTGCATTGTATGGGAATTGGGCCCTGACAAAAAAAATTCACTGCACATAGCTGGCACGGCTCGGCTCTGGGTTGACTGGCACAATCCCCATCAGTTTGAGAGCTCCCTCTGAAATGCCCCTGTTGTTAAGAACCCCAGTGTGCTCAGGAGGTGTATGGGTATCAGCAGTGCACAGATACTTCCTGTTGCACACTCCAAGCACAGTTTCAATAGGATTGCCCTTGGAAATCTAAAACTGCTGATAAGCCAGTTGTCATCCTGGGTCAGAGAATCCTCTGTCTCTGAATACACACAAGGTTAAAGCTACTGTTAATTTTTTTGCACTACTTTGTGCATGCTTTAATATCCACTCATGTAATTACATACAGGTGGTTCTATTATTGTTCATCATGTTTCTCAGATGTGTCCAGTTATTGTTTTCATATCATTAACAGTTTCCCAGCATACACTCTTGAAACGTGTGAATGCCAGCAGCCATGACATTGGTGTGGGGTTATTCACTATTAACAGTCATTTCATTATTGATACATCTGAAGTTCTGTGTGAAAAAAAGAGCCCATGCAGTACATGTACAGTACAAGTCAGTTATTTGACTCAATCAGTAAAAACTCTCCCAAAATGCTTGTTTTTCATATCTTAGTGAGGGGTTAAAACAAATATACATAACTAAAATCTATGATATTTATTCCTTACATAAAATAAAGTTTTATCAATACTTTAACTTTTCTTTTTGCTTTTTAAAAAGCTTTTTTGCTGCATGAGTTTGTTGTCGCTACATATTGGACATTTGTCGTCTTTTTTTTTCCTGTTTTGTCTGTGTGTGGGAACATTTCAATCGCTCAGACCTGGAAAAAGAAGTGGCTGAGCTGCGGGCCCAGTTGTCCAGGGCCTCAGTTCTCAGTGAGGTTGAAGAGCTGAAGAGGGCCCTTGAGCGTAAAGAAAAAGAGAGGCTTCAACTGAGCTTACAGCTGAAGGTGCGTCACAGAAACTGCTCGAGAGGAATTTCATTTTTTTTTTTTTAACCATAAGTGTCTCCTTTAGAGAGGCAACATAAAGGTTACCAGTTCAGATAAAACAGCAGTTTAGATTACAAGATCAGCCACTTATTATTCTCAGATTGGTGCAACATGTCATTTTCTTTTATGTATAAACACTCTCCAACTAATTGGTGGTATTTATGATTCTGGCTATCACTGAGAAATGCATGCATACTTAAATATCCACATTTTAAACATTGGCATAATCCCCTGATCTCTTTCTTTCTCTGAAAATGTGTTTAAACGCCCACACTCCGTTGCAGAGTAGGCGTAAAGACACAAAGTGGGTGTTTTTATGCACCACCTGCGGCGCCTCTAACGGTTTTTATACATGGATCAAATAGACGAAAGAAGTGTTTTATTTTAGAGGTAAATATGCAAAATCGAGGTATAATTAGGAGAACAGGTAGGGCAAACTTGTATGCTGTCTTAATATTTCTAAGACTAATCAGTATGACTAATTACCCCAAACTAGCAGTCTTATTCAGCGTAAATACATAAATGGGAGCAGGGTAGCCTTACTTACCCTGTCTTTACACATCAATCAAACAAAAAACTTCAAAGTTATTTTGTTTCCTTTTGGAAATGAGGTTAATTTAATCTAACTTCAGACTACCTTTCAGCCCAGTGTTAACTAGAAAGTTTCAAATGAAATTTTAAAAGGTGCCAGTGCAGCTACATCCATCAGCTTTCTTCTTTTCAAGCCTATTTGGGAACCAAGATCAAAAAGATAAGGCATCTGCCATTGGCTCATCAGGGTCACCGTGGTAACCACAGACTTGTGTATCTCACTCCCTGACATCACTTTTACGAAAGATATGCAAAGCTTTTTCTTTTTTTTTTCGCACAAAGCTTTGGCAAATATTTTTTATGCTAGATGCCCTTCCTTATGCAACCACTGACCACCAGCCTACGTGTGGAGCGTGTGTGTGTGTGTGTGTGTGGGGGGGGGGGGGGCTGCTTTCAAGGGTGCCTGGGGGACCAGCTGGGGGTTAAGAGCCTTGATCAAGGGTCTAGAGTGGAGCAAATGAGGGTTTTGACAGGCAGACAAGAAAGTCACTTAGCAAAAACTACAAGTCATATTGAAAAAAGTTCCCGAACTGTAAGTGTCGGGATCTTCTGGTGGTTACACCTTAGTTTTTATGTCTACAGTGTTTTATGTAGGAGATAAGGCAAAAACACCTGCTATAAAGCCTTAAGGTTGGCTAAGTTTCTCACTTTCTTCACCAAAATCATATTTTGTATGTAGACATTTCTTTTGCCTTTTGTTTTCAAATTTCATCCACTGTACAACGTACCAATACCAAAGGTCGTAGCACAGTATTCCCAATCAAGCCGTATGTTTCAATGCATATTTTGTTTGGGTTTTTCCAATGTCGAGGAGAAGCAAATCAAAAATTGTGACAGAAAATAGAGAATAGGAGCTGAATAATCAGGGTGCTTCATTGCTTATGCATTAGCACCTTTAATAATCTGCTGGTTCGAAAGAATGTCAACAAACACGACCTTCTCTGACCTTTGCTATTTTTTGTCCTCATATTTGCTCCCTCTGCAAGCCTTCAGTCTTCATCTTCTCTTAAGAAAAATTCATACCTTCCTTTGCTTTTTACATTTTTCTGTCACTCAAAGCTCATTATTTACTGCATCCTATTTCTTTTTGTCTTTTGTTTTGTACATGTAGCAAAGTTCTTACACACGCACACACAATCTTTAACCCTTATCTTTTTCTTCTGCTTTTTGTCTTTCTTCTGTAAGGACCTGTCTTCAGACATGGCTGGACGGGAGCAGCAGCAGCTGCGAATGCTGGACCAGCTGAGAGAATTACAGGTAATTTAAAACAAATTAAAAATTACATTGATAATCAAAATTTCAGTTAGAGTCATGCTGTGTGTAGTGCCTGTTTCTGGGCTGCAAGTGTATAAACTTACAATTTTAAGGAATATAACATTTAATGCTACGGTATAGAGATTAATCGATGATAAAGGCTTAATTTTTTTCAGCATATTTTTTTTAATGGCTTGTAGGTTAGAATATTGACCATATTTATAAATAAATTGTTCTTTCAGAGTCGAGGGCAGGCAGACAGGAAAGAGATGGAGGCGTTACTCCAGGAGAGCATGAAGAGTAAAAATGAACTGAAGAGCAGGGCCCAAGAAGCTGTGAACCAGTGGAGGGCAAAATGCCGGAGACTGCAGAAGGAGCTAGAGGAGGCGAAGGACCAGGCTGAGCTTCACAACAACAAGGCCCTGCAGGTCAGTGAAAACATTCATAAATTACAAAGTGTTTCTGTCTTAAGTAGTGATGGCCTTTAACATAAAAACACTCAGACATTGATTCTAATGGAGTGATCTTCCTCATTGTAGCACATTTCTACAAAATTGCAGGAATAATCCCTAAAACTACCTTTTAAAAGAGCAGAGGTCAGTCTGATGATTACAGTTGTCACTTGACTGGTTTTTACACATGAACATTAGTGTAAGGTTACAAAGTCTTTCTCCACCAGTTGCATGTTTAGTGAGTAAGTCGGGTCATAAAGTTAAAACATTTTGGGAAATTAAATGCTGCTTAGAGATTTTCCTGTCTGTGTCAGACAAAGAAATATTCACACGAGTCTGAGCCAGGCAATAATAAAGACTTTCAAGCAAGCAGAATTAAAAACGGTAAGAAGACCATATATGTTGCATCTTTATGTACAGTAGGTCTGAAAAAAGAAGCAATTTCTTGTTGTATTAACATGAAAAAAGGGTGAACTAGAACTTGGGAATATGATCAAAAACTCACAAAGCCATATTTTTTTAGCTTTTTTGCAAAATACTAGCCTGGTAAAAACCATCCCTTGTTCTACGCTTTGCTTCGTACAGAGGGTCTGGACTCTTTGGACTCTCTGCTGTTCAGAAATGACTGCTTGCTGGAGGTGTGGACTTTAAAATGATTGGATCTAATTTTACCCAATCGCTAACATTCCGCCGTGACGTATGTAGTGCGCCAGCTCGACTATGAAAGAAGCTAAGCTAAGAAGCTAACCGGAAATTGCGTGTGCTGTAAACAACCATTGCTTACTGGGAAGAGAGAAGTAACGAGCCGAATTTAATTTGGAATCCTTGTCGACACGGACTAAAGGACTTCATTCGCTTCTTCCTCTCCCACTGCTAAACCACAGGCGGACTAAAACAGTGCAGAAAATCAAAGTCATTGTTCACAACTCCTCCTCCTGTTAAATTCTACCAGGAAAAATCCATGTAAATGAGAGAAAGCCCAGATGGAGCAGAGAAGGGAGATTAGAATTAAGTGAAATTGTGTAGGAAGGCAATGGCCAGGCTAGCAAAATACACTTCACTGGAATAGTCTTACATTATTTTCAGTTAGTCTTTACATTATTTCTAGCAAAAAAAAGTAATGACTAAACACAGAACCAAGTAAAGGGGAAAAAACAGATATACTAACTGAACGCCAGAAACTTCATGACAAGTGACTAGAACAGCAGCCATTAAATGTGCAGTTCAAGCACTGGTATTTACATTTTTTTTCCCAGAAACAAGTTGTTTGTTTGTTTTATTGCTTCTGATTCAGGAAAATGCATTGTCATTCTTAAAATTTGAAACACACCTCCTATGAATGATAATTAAAAAGTAAAAGTTAACTATTCTAAAGTGGTGAGATAAAAAGAAAACAGTCATTAAAGGCTAATTTGGTTTAAAATAACTGAAAAATATTCTGACCTGGAGCTTGAAAAATGACCCATGTTAAAGTAAAAAGCATTGTTCCAAATCAACTTTACCACAGAATATGAGAAAACGGTACAGGAAACAGAATAAAGCACATCAACTTAACATTTTATGGTGACAACTTATTTACAACAAGCCCATCCTCCAATCATTCAACCAATATCACCCACTGACCCTTTTGCTCAATAATAACTTTTTTTTATGGACTGGAAGGCCACCTCTGACAGCTGTTTGTCAGTTATGTAATACTGTAGATAAATCGTAATGTTATGCATATAACTACTGTTCCCTGAAGGAGAGGAACGAGGTACAACACATAAGTATGGGACACCA
>JARVJO010000039.1:3805862-3824275 GCA_031762555.1 Cynodonichthys magdalenae
TGGCTTCAGCCAGGACACGCAGGGCGTGGTGTCCCATACTTATGTGTTGTACCGAGTGAATCGACTGAAAGGGAACTCTCTGATTCTCTAAGTCGCACATGTCCTGCTGTCACCAGAGAGACGATGCTGAAACATTTAGAAAATTAACATGTAATTTTGATAGTATTGAGTTAACTTCCATAAATGAATCAGGAATGCTGTGTCGAGCAAAGATTTCTCTCTGCAAAAAAGGAGCCAATCTTCATATTTAACAAAAATCGCCCACTCTTAGCACAACTACTTGGTTGCAAACACTCAGTTCAGAGGAGCTGCAACTGAAACTTTGCTCTTTTTTTTTAGCTATTTTCATGTAATTGTGAGTCAGCAACTTGTCGCCAACACAGCAGTCTAATGAAATACTTCTGTAAATTGCATTTGTGCTTGGATGACAGTTCAAGCACTGGTATTTAAATTTTTTTTTCCTGAAACGAGTCGTTTGTTTGTTTTATTGCTTCTGATTCAGGAAAATGTATTGTCATTCTTAAAATTTGAAACACACGTCCTATGAGTGATAATTAAAAAGTAAAAGTTAACTATTCTAAAGTGGTGAGATAAAAAGAAAACAGATACTGAATAGCATAAAAAATTCAAAACAAAAAAAACTTGCAGTGCCTCTTTCTCTGCACCTGTGCAGGATGCTAGCTGCACAGTGACACAGGAAGTCAGAGTCTGTCTATCATTTATCTGTAGAACGAGGTGAGGATGTTGTTGTCTCAGCCCTGTCTTTTTTAGTTTCATCAGTAGGTGTAGGTGTTGATGAGCTTTCCTGATGATGCTGGAGGTGTTGAAGTGCCAGGTTATGGTGTTTGTGAGGTGAACAGCAAAATATTTAAAGTTGGGATCAATCTCCACAGGGCCTCTGTTATTGTAGAGAGAAACAGTAGCCAGTTCCAGTCTCCGTCGCAAATAATTTGACTTAACAGCTCAGAAAATAGAGAAAACTGAATGGGTTGAAAAATATGACCCCGAAAAGAATATAAAGATAGCTTTACAGCACCAGAAGAGACTAAATTTAACTTTTCTGAACTTATAGAGACTCCAAGTACACAATAAAGTGCATTTAACAGCTAAAAAAATAGATTTTGCACAATATGTCCCGTTTAAAGCAGGCCTGGAGCACAGGGACCAGTCTGATAGAAATGTGATCAGAGTGGGGGACAACTTTTCTGTTGGTGCAAACCTTGTTCAAAAAATGTTAATTATGAATGAGAATGATGATGTGTTAATAAATACTAAGAGTGTGTCCTGGAGATTTACATGGTTCAAGTGCTTTGTAACCATGAAAAAGGCTTCTAGGTGTATGCTTTGCAGCAAACTTACAATATCATTGAGTTCCTTCTTAAGCAACATTATCCTTTGCACACAGGGGGACATGGACAACTACTATGAACACGGCTGTGAATTTACAGAGCAGGTAGTCCGAGTGGCATTTAACTATGAAGTATTCAACCATTTCTGAGCAATGCCCTCCAACCACAGAACAATTGTGGTCCAATTTTTGTTCACATAGAGACAAAATTTCCCTCCTCTTGTTTTTTCCCCCTAAAAGCTACGGTAGTTTCTATTCAAGCAGGAAAAAAGCTATTTAAGATCAGAGTCTGGCATGTTGCTGCTATGCCAGATTTCGATCAGGACAATAACACAACAGTTTTGCATCTCCTGTTGACATGGCCTCAACTGAAGTAGACCTATTTTATTCTCCAGAGCTCAAACATTGGGCAAGAAGACGGACAGTCGCTGCTTTGTTTGTTTGTGTTAGCCTTCAGCTTGGCAAGTAAGCCAGCCCTTTTGCCTCTCTTCTGTGTCTAGGTACACTGCCCCCTATGCCTCTATTATGGCTCAGTCGGTTTCTTCACATCCTGGTTCTCAAAAGCTGGATCTTCCAAGCTCTGTTTTGAGCTTTGGTGAAAAGGACGTAGACTAAACATTTTGCTCTGTTGAGCTGTACTTTAGTCTGTATCGACTCTTAGTACTCCTAAAAACTGTAACAGAGAGAGCTGGAACAGCTGCTGCATTTCTGAGCTTCACTATCTCCATACTTCGCTAATGAGTTATTCCTTACTACAGACGCGTAACAAAGTGTCTACTGGAGAATATTCTGAATGAGCAGAGATAGTGGAAAGGAGTAGAGGTGTCCGCAAGTTCCATATAGATAGGAAGGGGAGTGAAAAGCTAAACCCTTAGTGATATAGATGAAGATGGCTGAAATATTGACAAAACCACACAAAGAACAATGCGTGATCTATTGATTATACCCAATATGTGACATATCCTTAATCTGGACTATTTGTTACATTTGAGTTTGGAAATTGTTGCTGGGAACTAACAAAAAGTTCTCACAGGAGTTCTTTGTACAGCATTTGAGAAAAGAACAAAAAAAGGGAAATCTATAGAGGACAACAGATGACTGCAGATCTTTTTATGGTAATGCACATATCTACACAAAATCCATCCAAGTGAAGAACACTTTCCTTGAGGTGAAGATGTTATCCAAGTCAGCAGAAGACATAACTGGAGCAAATACAAACTCTCTGAAATGCCACAACAGACATCCTCATTATGCCAGTGTGACTGCCTGTGGCTGTTCAGACTCACCACACTGAGGCAGTCAGTTGTGCCAGTGTGGGTAACATAAAACAGAAGGAGCTGGATAAATTTGGAAGATTATAACGGTCATGCTGTCTGCTCAGCTTCAGCCAAATGCAGCAGAGTTGATAGAACATCACAGACAACAGACAAAATGTCAAAGAAGCCACACAGACATCCTTGAACCTAAAAAGGAAAAATATTATGTAGCTGCAGCAAAAGCGCCTGATACACACTCTGCTCTTTTGTACAGAGCATTGTCCTCACATTTTGTGGATTTTCATAGTCCTGGAATGCTGCAAAAATGTGGCAGTGTACAAAGGCTACGTCCACACTGCAGGTTTTAATGCTCAATTTAGATTTTTGGGGTAGATTTTGTTTTTGTCTTTTCACTTTATACTGTATTTATGTATAATGCATCCATGAAGTGGGGGGATAGTATCATACTCAGGTTATTGATAATTAGATTTTATGCTTTTTAAGCTCAAAAAATGATGATCCTATTATACATGAATAAATATGGTAATTTAGATGCAGCTGCCATCAGACTCCAGAGTGAACAGTCCACAGCCCTGAACTGACCCACAGAAGAAAACATGTCACATGCAGCATGCTGTGTTTACAGAAATAAATATGGGTGCTACATTTTAGCATGTGTGTATTGATTCTGAAGATGTTGTACAACTTCAGAATTTTGGATGACAAACTTATTACATGCTATGCTTGTTTCCTCAGTTGATCTGATTGCTTTCCATCTACTTCAGTGCAGAATTGCACTTCTGGAATGGGAGCAGTATTTATCCCATCATATTAGTATTGATACGATCCAATATGTTAGTAGCATATTTTGGTGTAAATGTTGGCATTGACGTAGACGTTTGTGTTGATAACGTCAATATCTGGATCAATCCATGTACCCCTAGCACAATAATGTAAAATTTGGATGAAATTATTATTTTCCCAAGGAAGATGTCGACATCTTCAGCTCTGCCACTTACAGTTCTGTCCCCTGTCTTCTTCTCAGTGCCACTATCTTCAAACCATACAACAAAGTTGGTCTCACTACTCTATTGTAAACCTTCCTTTGACTCTTGCTGCCACTCTTTTCTCACAAATCACTCCTGGACCTTTTCTGCATTCACTTCATCCTGCTTGTACTCTCTTCTTCACCTCTTTACAACACTCCCGGTTTTCCTGGACAGCTGACCCCAAGTACTTGAAGCCCTGCACATTTGTGACCTAATAATTCCAAGCACTGGCAAAGCATTACAAAAGAGGGGACATCATTTGTGGTGATTTCTATGGGTTTCAGGTGTCAGACAGTGAGTATATGTAAAGTATGCTTGACATACTATAAAAAGTGAACAGTTCATTTATGTTAATTTGCCCAAGTACTGTTCAGCCCAGGATAAATTGGATGTGAAAACCCTTCTATTTGAACCAAATATGCCATTTAAAACTCTAAACTGATTTCTTGAGGCCAACATAAACAACATTATGTCCGTGTTCAAACATTTCCAGACTTTAGTGTACACCTGGGTAACAGAAAGATAAAACACTGATTGTAAACTGACTTTGTTGCCCTCAATTTTCATTTGTTCTTTGCTTGTATTCTAGTGAAATGTACACTCAGCTGCTCAAATCAAGCTGAAGTTTTAAAAAAACTGAGGTTAATCATTACTGGTTACTGAGTTGCTGGGACTTTACAGCAGTTACCGGTCAGCATCTTGCAGCCTTACAGGCTACAGCTGTGAGACTAACAAACACAGCTTGTATTACACTGACAGTGGGCATCAATAATATTTTCACTGTTTCTCAACTCCAAAAGTGTTGCCTTTAGTGACTAGTTAGAAAGTTAGAAGAACTTGCTTCAGGAATTGACTGACTTTTAGAAAGTAAGATAGGCTTTTCAGTCATCACAAATGTTTAAGGTCTACATTTGTAGGAGAAAAAAGTCCATCTGTAGCCTCCTGCTAAAACCTGCAGCTATGCACGGAAAACAGGCGAAGGTGGAGTCTCTGGTGCTGCTCATTTTGTTTGAAACAGAACATACTTAGTGTTGAGTTCACATGATGATTGACCGAGTTTGAAGCTGAAAAAAAAACATTTTGAAGTTCTTGTTTATTTGTTGGAGTTAAGAGAAATGGCCTACATTCGCACTAAGATGGTGACAAATTATGACTCTGCACAGTCCATTGACTCAGTCCCCTGCTTTTCCCACTCAGCTGCTGCAACAATCTCTGTTTTCACCAGAATATATACTTGTGTGGGATCTTCACTGTGTTGAAAATATTCAAAACATCACACTGGTCAGTCCAAAAGAGAGTCTGATGGATTGACTAAATATATTATTAGCTTTCAGACATGAATGTGTGGTACTTGAAAAATAATGGCTTATGTTTTATTGCAGTCCAAGCAGACCTTTAGGATATTCATATTGCACTCACTGATATTGCACTGCTGATAAATTTGCGATATGTTGTGCAGCCCTAACTAAGTCCTAACTTAATCCGATTGCAGTTGAACTTGAAGCAAACAAAATCTAACAGGTTTGTGGATTTGGTTTATATTGGGCTACAATGTCCACTTTAATTTTATTTTATCCATATTCTCTTTTTATGTGTTTATTTTTAAGTCCAGTCAAGTGATGTTCTTGTCAAATCGTTATCAAAAGTTTGTGCTGAGTTACTTCAGTCAGAGCAGAGTGTGAAGAAAGAGGCAAAAGTCTGGCTAGCCAAAACGAGGGTCTTTTGTTGTCCTGTTTTTTTAGGCTTATAAAACAGCTCTTACTGAAAAACAACAGACTGGTATGAAAGAATGTTGCACATACATTTTATACAACAAAATTTGTCCAGTTGGTCACTGCTTTCTAAACCAAACATTATTACTTGAATGTCTGTGCGGATCATAGACCTTCCTATGCTGATGGTGTCAAAGCTGCTAAATGTATCTGTTTGCCTGATGAGCGCTTCAGTCAAAGCTTTACTCAACTCCTTGCAGAAATTGTTAAAAATACAAACTTGATTTAAACAAAAAGAGAAGGAAATTAATTGTCAAATATTTAAACACCATTTTAAGGTCTGAAGAAACTAATGAGACGGGAGACAGGTGAGATGCCAATCAATTGAGTTTGTGGCAAAACCTACAACCTGAAGGACTTAATAAAAATGTATTTTTTTCCAGTGTAAGTTTCATCTCTTCTTGAAAAATGGCTAAAGTTAGTGCTGGGCGGTATGACACAAATTTTATATCACATATTTTTAACAATTATCATGGTATTTAATTGTATTTATCTTTTCATCACAGCTCTGGTGATGAAAAGTAGTCCCTGAAGAGGTGTACTACATTAAGCGATGGTGAAAATGTTAGTTTTTTTTTTCTTATATGTGCGGCAAAAAACACCAAATGCCGCCAGTTATTGGCTGCTTGAACGACAACACTAGCTTCCCCTCTGTGTTGCCCTGTATGTGCATTGAGCAGTGGTACAAGAAAAAGTGTCCCACATGAAGCAGTTTACTGGTGGGCATGACGTAACGTTCCAAAAATGTTCAGGCTATTTAAACTGGTATGCCAATAGTCGGAAAATTTGCAGAATAATGAAAATAATTGTTTTTTGGTACAATGTGGTACCGCCCAGTTCTTGCTCAAGTCTTGGCTAATTATCATGAATCCAGAATGTTGTCTTGTGAGGTGAATGTACTTTAACACCCTTACAATTGAACTTTTTTATTGCAGTTGGCTGTGTTTAAATATTTTTCTTTATATTCTAACCCTGTAAAGCTGCTTTTAGAGGGACAAAATAATGTTTCATTTTGGTTTAGTCTATCATAATGAAGACTTTTTTGTCTAATTCCAAAAACTACATCTTGCTAAAATGTTGTGCCCATGTGGTGTTTTATGTGCTTGAAGACCAGTCTTGGGTAAAATAAACTGTCAAAACAACAGATTCTAACAGCCAAGGTTTTATTGAAATAAACCCATGAACCAATCCTGGCTCCTTGTGGGCTAATCTATTTCACAGCAAACATTTTGAGTTGTCACAGCATGTAAAGCGCAGGTATGAAGAATGAAATTATAGACAGCTAAATTCATTTTAGTGCTACAGTAAACCTTGACAACAAGGCAGTGGAAAATAGCTTGATCTTTTCCCAAGTGGAAACCAGCCATCATTAATACATTTGTTTTTTTTCCTGCTGTGTCATAGCCAGGTTTTGGCTTTGGAACAGGTGTATTTTTCAGAGCTGGCTGTCAGTAACAAGGTTTATTAAACTGTTCAACAACAGGTGATAAGTAGCACAAATTATTTGTGTGCTCCTATTTAATTTCAGCTCTTTGTGAATCTTCACTGTTTAAACAACCATCTGTTTCTCCACTGGTCTTGTTTTGGTAGCAAACTCTATCGTGGCTGGAACTCATATTTGGCACAACGTCCCATCCTGTTAATTTAAAGTTATTAAAGATTTTCTCACAGACTGATTCTTACAGTTGTACCAAAAATGGTAATTTTTAGAGTAAAGATGACATTTTTCTAACCTAGAACCACCAAGCATACTGTTCTGCTCAATGACGAGACTGCTGTGTTTTATCAGTTCTAAATTTAAGAAGACATGACATTTTATAAAACTGATAAAAGATGAACAGGCTTACCTGAGACTGTCTGCATCTCTCTGGCTGTACTCTTCTCTCTGAGCCTAACTCTGGTATCTGTGTGGCTGTTTATTTCCAAATAGCATAACTCGGTTTTTCAGAACTTTATTTTTTGTATAGACTTTTATTAAACTACCTTTGGTTGTAATAGGAGTATTCCATTTATTAGGCCTTTTGTTGCACTATAAATGACCTGAAGTCTCTCATTTTTCACTTTTGGTTCATCTGACCTGACTGCACAGAAACACACACACACACACAGGTTTGTTTTTATATCCCTGTGGGGACTTGATTGACTTCAATTCATTTTCTGCTAATTTCATAGCCTAACCCTGACCATTTACCCTAAAATGTACCAGGTACAGACCTGACCCTAAATCTAACCTAAACTCAATTCACACCTTGGTGCTAAACCAAATTCCCCACCTGAAATTAGCCTCCGTACCCATAGGGACTGGGCATTGGTCCCCACGATGTGACCTTTTTCTGCAAAATGGTTCCCACGATGTAGCAAAAACATGCCCACAATCACAAACATCATATAACATAATTTCTAACAAACCAAATTGCATGATAGTCAGTCCCTGCCCCTCCCAAAAATACTGTTTTGTAAAACTTTGTGTATGCTCAAACCAAGGCTAACAAATGTTTGAAAATTCTTTATATGGTCTGTAAGATTATCTAGTTCTGCATCATGTGAAGTCCTAACACACTCTGACCTACAAAAAAAACGCTTAATCAGGAATTTATAATTTACCAAAACAACACACAACTGTTCCACAAAGAGGATAAAAGTATAAATGGGATTCTTTGTTCCGGTATTTAAGTTGGCCTTTTCTGATCAAAAAAGGCTTTTTTTGTTCAACTTTGGAAAAGTTTGAAATTCACAGGAACCCTTCTTTTCTTTAATTTAACTGGAATAAAATATGCAGTTCTTTTGATTCTGAATCAGACATTGTTTTTCAGGAGTGCCAAGTCATCAAAACCTAAAGTGATTAAAGTCTTGGCATTTGCTTAAGAGGCAGTTATCACTAATGTTCTTTATAAAATGGTATTATTCACCACTATGAAATCTCTAATAGCTTTTATTCCATAAAGGCATTTGAACTAAAAACCTGCTGTGCATCACTAATATATGTCCTCACCATTTAGTATTGTTATTATTTGTCTGAACTCATTGGCTTTTCAGGTAAATGTGATTACAATGACATCCCAGTAGTTTATATTTAGATTTTTGTCATGGTTAATGGTGATTTTGACCCAAAGTGCAGTCAAATACTTCTGGACACTGATGTTCTAAAAATAAACTTACTTTTAATAATAAACAAAAAGCTTTGGAGACGTCACACTTACAAAACAGAACTCGTGGGGACTAGACATAAACATATAGAGCCAGGACTGACACTCATGGTGTACAATGCAGAAACATATAGACAAACCAACAGAGAATTTAAAGACCAACTAATGAACCTAAATACCCAACACCTGTGCAGAGACAACTCAGGTGCAGGTGGGCATGGAAGAACATAACTGGAGGACAGACAATCTGAAATACTTAAACAGAACCAAAATACAGAATATATACTAAAACAGAAAACACAGATCATGATAGTTTTTCAATTAACTTGCTGCTTTCTTTTTCTTTCTGTGTTTTTACTGTTACAATAAAGGATTACCTACAGGTATTATTTCACCTACACTGAACCCTTCCTATTCTATGGACCCTCCTGATTTAAGAACTGTTTTTCTTCTTTTATTTCATGGCACAGCCGATGAAATTTATTCCTCGCACCAGAGGTGAAGTTGTGCTGCAGGCGATCAGTGGAATAGTTTCCTGAGTTCCTTTTTTATCGAATGTGCCACATTTAAAGATTTAAGACATTTTACAGCAAATTAATTACCGTAAGATTTTTTTGTTTTTAAAAGTGTAAGTTTGATAAACCGATGTGATTTGTGGGGTTTATTCAATGTGTAGTGGTAGGACAGCTGACGTGGGATCACAAAGTCACAGGTTCGACTCCCCGTCATGCCCACATGCCGTGGTGTCCTTAAGCAAGACACCTGAACCCCAACTGCTTCCATGGTCCCTTATGTAGTAGAAGAAACAAACTTTTAATTTTTATTCCAGTTCAAGCAGAACAAAGCAAACTGAATATACAATAATTTATGCATTTCTCTGTTGATAGGAATTAATTCATTCTTTTTTTGACACAAAATCTGTGAAACTTTAAAATAATGTCTCCTGAGCGTATAAATCTTAATATTTTGCACAATATTCATGATTCAAGAAAAATAGAAAACAATTACGCTTATGTGTAGTTTTAGGGTTTTTGAGCAATGGGTTTCATAAACCTGTACTACATCTTATTGAACAAAAGGTGCATTATTACTGCAATTCATTTGCTTTGGTTTGTTCCAGTCGTTAGTTTTTGTTGAATAATTAATGTCTGACAATTTTCATTAGCTTAAAAAGTCACCTCCCAGGGTTTTCCAGTCCATTTAAATCGAGAGTCACCTCCAAACTCACAGTAAGCACTGTTATGCCTCTTATGACAGAAAGACGAACAGACGGACAAACTCCCACCTGGCATATTCGACGTGACACAAATTCATTACCAAATTATCCCTGCCCTCTTAATGAATTAGGGGAGAGAATCAAGTGCTCAATTAAATGATTAGACTCTAAGCTGTGGAAAAGTCTTTGCAAATTCCAGTCAAAGCCTGAGCATTAGAAGCAATCTACCTCGAACAGACCTGACCATTGTTCCTTATCAGAAAGCTGAGTGTTAGCATTTTCCTATCAGCTGAGAGCTGGTACTGCATATGTTTCTATTCCTTCGTCTCTTTCTGTCACTCTTTCACTTCCTCTCATTATTGTTGGAGCTGCTCTTTGTAGACCATCTTCTCTTTTTCGTTTGTCATTTTTCCTCTCTAAACTCCCTCCTTCTTCCCCCTTCTCTCATTTGGTCCTTTGCTCTGTTTTTTTATTTCACCTCCCCCTCCAGGTAGCCAGGGAGAAGGAGAGCTTACAGCTCCAGCTGAAGGCGCTGAGCCAGCAGACTGAGGCGGCCCACAGGGAGCTCACTGAAATCCTAGGCCGTTTGGCCCAGCACAAAGAAGAGCTCCACCGCAAGGACGTAGAGCTGTTAGAGGCTCAGCAGCATCAGTTGTCACTGCAGCAGGAAGTCCAGGAGGTGTGTAGCTGTACATCCAGAAATAGATTTCTTTTTTCAATCATAAGGGACTCAAAACACCCATCTATACTTTAAAAATAGTTCAGATGAGAACAGACCAGGTCAGCTTTTCATTGAACAGTTTGTCTCTAGAAGTCTGTGTTCAGTTTATTTGATCAAAATATTTGCAAGAGTAATTTAATTCAACATCCAAATATATATATATATATATATATATATATATATATATATATATATAATCATCATATCTCTTTAAAAAAAAAAAAAAACCAAAACTATAGTCTCAAAAAAACTTTGAGTGATTCAAAAGTTGATAAATCTCTAACAAGAATTCTGACCATAGGTGAGGGAGGCCTCAGCTGCTCTGGAGCAGCAGACTCAGCGTCAGGCCGCCATCCAAGCAAGACTAAGAGAAGAGAACCAGAGATTAAAAGAACAAGTCGACGCCCAGACCCATCGCTGTCAGAGAGATCAGGACACACAGGCCGAGCTCCAGGCCACTCTTAAGCAGATGACTGCAGCACATGCTCAGCAAACTCAGCGGCTGGCTGAAGAGGAGAGTGCCAAAAAGGAGTTGCAGAAGTGCACCTCAGAGCTTAGAGCCAAGCTGACTGTGCTGCAGGAGGAGTGGTCCGCCCTCAGCCAGCAACTGACGCTTGAGCGAGAGGTGCACCAGAAGGAACTGAAAAACATGAAGGCCACAAACGAAGACAGCCGAGTGAAGAAGGATCACGAAGTGCAGGAAATTATCAAAGTCTGCCGTCTGGAGCGAGATGAAATAAAAGCCCAACTGATACAAGTTAAGGTAAGAAATGTAATAATATAGCTGTAAACATGAATAAAATAAACATATGGTTAGCTTAGCTAAGAAGCAATGAAATAAATTAAATGGTTAACAAAGATCCTGACCAGGATCAGCCACTTTAGTCCATTCTGACTTTCCCCAACTAAAAAGTCAAATAGAATGTAATCCTTGAAGGATACTACATACTTTATGAGATGTAAATCATGTGTTCTCGCTCACGTGGTTGTGAGAAATTCTTTTTCTCAAGGACATTTTACAGTTCAAACAAAAACTACAGCAGAGAACTGGTAAACCTTCCCTCTGCTGCACATCTCACGCAAAAGCATTTAAACGACAACACATAAAATATAAGGTAAATATAAAAAAACAACACATTTGCAAATTTGCTCCAAAGAAACAGCCACTGTTTCCAACAGACTGTGCACAATAGCAAATGAACATAGGGAATGTGTCACTACGTTGCTCGGCCAAGGCATATTCAGCCACAGAGAGCCTCCTGTGTCTCCACACTGTCTCCTCCTTGCACAAAAATGATGCTTTCTCCTTCCTTTTAATATGAGTTCTTTGACTGTTTTTATAAGTTTTACTGGAACAGTTGGAAAGATGGCTGTATTTTCTAACAGCCTTGGCCAGCTGATTTATAACAGCAAAGTTAAAGGAAAATGAGAGCAATGCAATTCATCTAGCCTGGCCCTTGCCTTCCTATGCAGTTCCGCTTAATTCTAGTTTCCCTTCACTGCTCCATCTGGGATTTCTCCTATAGACAAGGATTTCTTTGGTACAATTTTTACCTGGGCCAATCAGCAAACAGAAGGAGGAGATTTGAACGACAACATCAATTTTCTGCGCAGTGTCTGCTTGTTGTTTAGCAGTGGTAGTGGAGGAAGTGAATGAACCCAGTTCGTGTTAAGACTTCCAAATTAAATTAAATTTGTCTGACAAAGCCTGCAGCATCAATTAACAACCGTCTCGTTTAGCTCCGTATTTGTCTCCTCTCAGTAGTGTTGTTTACAGCACACGGAATTTCCGGTTAGCTTCTTAGCTTAGCCTCCTTCAAAGAGGAGCTGGCGCAGAAGCACATATACGTGGCGGCCAACAAATCCAATCGTTTTAAACTTCAACAGAGGCCACGCCTCCAGCAAGCAATCGCTTCTCAATAGCCGAGAGTCCAGACCCTCTGTATGAAGCAAAATGAAGGACAAGGGGCTGGTTTTTACCAGGCTACAATTCACCTGGTTTTCCACGACAATACACCCACAGAGTTCTGTTCAATCACAATACTTGGCACATACCATGTGAGAAAAAGGTTCTGCCAAGAACTTGTGCACAGAATGGGTTTTCAGAGGCCATGCGAAAAAACATCTAATTTTTGTCTTGCAACTGTCAATGAGAACAAATATCTTGATGTTTTGCAGAATATAATCAAGCTTAAGTGTTAAAGTAAGATGTAGCTTGTTAAATTGTGAGCTTTAAGCTCTTTGACAGCTATTTGAACCATTTTCCTCTGATTTTGTTTTAATGCTGAACTGGCTATACTAAAACCACATATTTAGTGTACAGGAAAAAAGTAGCATTAAGCGCTTCACACGTGTTTGGAAAAAGAGAACACTATTCAAATTCTTTTAAAAAATCTTGGAAGCTTTTTCTTAGAAGTACTCCTGGATCATATTTCAGGTGCCACACACTTAATGTATTAAATCTTATACGTTCAAAGTCGTAAACCTGCTGTTCAGACTCGTTTTCCAGTATGGGTCAGAGAGTCCTACTTTTTAATTGACATTTCGAGAAATCACTGACTTGCTGCTTAGATTTTGACTCAATCTAACTTGCCCAAAGAGAGAATTCTCATTTAGAGTAATTTCCTCCATTGGGCTGGGATTTGTCCTCTGAGTAAAAGAAAACCGGGGATTGCTGTGCTCCTAATGGTATGTGGTGACCCGTGGATCTTCGTGGCCATGCTTAAGCTCTAAACTTATCCATATCAAAACCACAGAAGTCTCATCAAATCTGTGCTTGAAGATTGGTGCTTTCTCTTAGCTTACTCCCTTCCCCTCTTCCTTCCTCCAACATTTCAGATGATTAGCCCTCCTGGGTAGGCAGTTTCTTGGGGTCTACTGTCCTCCCTGATATGGTTGAGTTTAGCCCATTAGCTGTGTTGAATGGCATTAATATCTGACATAGCTCATTGTAATAGTGTCATTTCCAAGTGCAGAAAGGACAAGGGCGTTTGCTGAAATGCTTTTAAATAGTAGCCTAAGGCTGCAGCAGATGTCCGATAGAAGCCCACCCAATATTCATACAGCATAGCTGGAAGTCTGTATTGCAATTTTGCTACAGTCGACTGTAAAAGAGAGCCTAAAATATTCTAATTTTCTTTGTCCTCGCATGCTTCATTTTTTTCCTACTTGTCTTACCTCTTGCAGTCTTGCTCTGTTTTAATCCCATCCTTTTTACCTCCTTTCAATTCTAATTTGTTTTTTCACTACAGATTGTTTTTTCCCCCATATTATTATACTCTTTGCAACTCTTCTTTCTTTTACAGCCCCTACTCACTCTTTTTCTTTGCAATTTAATATGTTTTGAAAATGTAAAGTGTGTGACATTGTTATTATTTCAGACAAAACTAATAGCTAAGGAGTCTCTTTGTGAGCAGCTTTAGCTGCTGATGGAGAAGGTAAAATAAGCTAAGACTTAAGAGTATTGGAAATGGCTTAAATTTAATTTCTTTTTGAAATTCATAATGATGACTGTTTGAAGAGCCCAAATTGACTTCACAGACCTTATTGTGAGTTTATCCTGTACCTGTCACAGTGGAAGATCTGAAAGAATTCAATTACTGTTTATGGTACGAGCCCATATTATACACTCAAGAAACAGATTCAAAGTTAGACATGAGTATTTTCACAGTGTTTAACACAACTTCAGTCCTGGGCCAAGTACTCAGGACATTGAGTCGCTTGCAATTGGCCCAGATCCATCAAAAACAGGAGCAAATAACAGTGTTTTCTAAACTGAGTCACACCTCCTGGGAATGACAGGAGGGGACAGAATACTGAAATCTCAGATGTAGAAATGTTATGTGTGTCTGATTGTGTTGTATCAGTGCAAGGTGTGTAACTAGATAGTCCCTCAGAACTTGCTGCTCTCACAACAACTTAATCATAGTATACAAATAAACTGATAGCACATTAGTTATAAAATATTCTAACAATCGCAAGGATAAATTTGTTTAAGTGAAATGTATTTAAGACTCAGTATAAATCCACAAATTCCTTACAGATCTCTGACAGATCATTGGAAGTGCTTTGGTAAATTTGCCACACTGTGTTTAGTTAAGTTTATGTTAATGAAGTAGCATGTCAGATTACTTTGTAATGCATTTGTCAGTACAGTTTAAGCCTAAAATGATCTAAAATTGCAAAACTATTCACCCCTGTTGGTGTTCCTTTTTTTTCTGGCCTTACAGTCTTACATTTGATTGAATTTACAATTTAATTAAGGATAATAGGCTTAGAGAAAATACTTCAGATTATTAAGGTTAAATGAAATGAAAAATGGTTGATGCAATATAACGGTTTTTAAAACCATAAAATTGAAGAGTGTGTTCACTCCCTTCTTCTATGAAACCCGACCTTTACCTTCAGAAGCCACATAATTAGGGCTGCATTTGTCTGCATTGTGAACATAGCCAAAGTTGTGGAAAAGTACAGGTCAGGGCTCGTTTAAAAAAAAAACTTTACCAAACCCAAAGCATTCTATAAAGCTCCATTAAATCCATTGTTAGAAAATGAATAGATTGTCACCACCGCAAACCTACTAAGTGAGGGTCGTCCATCAAAACTCACAGAACAGGTAAGGAGGGCATTGTTCAGCAGTAAGTTGTAGAAGGATTGAACAATGGTAGCATGTGGAAACAAAAGAAACTGAGGAAACACAATTTCGTACATGTGAAAACACATCATAAAAAACATGGATTCTCAAGAAAAAAAAAATTAAACAAAGTGCCTATTTGAAGTTGATCATTTTGGCCTAAATATTCCAGCAGCCTTGATCATTTCAAAATGTTTCATGTTTCTCTTTTACTCCTGTAACCAGGCTGGTGCAGCATCAGACAAGGAGCTGTGTGCGGCGCTGCACATCAAGTTGGACAGGATGAAGGATGAGTGTGATAAGCTGGCAGCACAGCTGTACACCAAAGAAGATGCACATTCACTTCTGCACAGAAAATACCAGCAACTTAAACAGGAACTGGAAGACAAAGTAAGCCAAGAATCTCTTGCCATGTTTTCTTCCTGTAATGACTATCATTACCAGGCAGATTATCAGTGCAGATGTTTTGTTGTCGTTCCAAGCTGTTTATGCTGATTAGAGTTGTGGCAGAGATGATTCAATGACTCTGCAAGCAAAAGAACCTAATGTCAAACAATAAGATTCACTCTATTAAGTGTTTTAGACACACAATGTAGTAAACAACAGCATGAACTTTATTGACTGTGCCGTTTTTAAATTGCTACTATAAGTTTTACCATTAATGTATGTAGCAGTTAAAAATATGATCTATTTGAAGATCTGTAACCTAGCGGGGTGTTTCATATCTGTGTATTTGTATTTTTAAATGCATTACATTCAGCTTTAAGAAAGCGATTCCAGCAGTGTCAGTAGTAAATTTGTACAAAAACAATGATTTTCAGACAGATGTTGCTTCTCTCCCTCCTGTCGTTGCCTTACGATCGAAGCTATTTCAGAATCCAGTGATCATAAAAACCTAAGAATAGTTTTAAAAGTTAGGTACCCATTATATTTTCTATCTACATGCTCCCCTTAGGCTCCATCTTTAGTAATTTTAACATCTCTTTTCATTCCAAAGTACATGACACTCAGATCTACTTTCAGTTGAAGTGTAATCATTCCTTTTAATGAAAACCATTGTTTGACTGCTGCACTGAGGTAAAAGCTTGGATGGCTTCAAACTTACTAAATTTCAATAAAAATAAAACTGAAGTTATTAATTTTGGTCCCAGTGGAAATTGCAGCGTTTGTTCTACAGATCTAGAGATAGCTTTCAGCTATTCGTAAAATCGATGATATCTCTAAAAAAATTTGATATTTGATTCCAGTTTTAACCTTGAGAAAGAGATTAGTTCTGGAGTAAAGAGATACTTTTTTTTAAATTGAGGCTTTTATCTAAAGGTAAGTTGTTTTTTTTTTAATGCCTTTGAACGCGTGATCCAGTCTTTTATTACCTCCCAACTGGATTATTGTATCTTCCTATGTTGGTGTTGGTCAAGTCGGCCTCAAACAACTGCACTTAGTTCAGAATGCTGCAGCTCATCTTTTGAAAAATGAACAAAAAAAGCAGGAACATATCTCCCCAGTGCTGGCTTCCTTTCTTCGACTACCTCGTTCTTTTAGAATTGATTTTAAAGTTTTATTGATGACCTACAAAGACCTGAATGGAGAGTCTCCTTTAGACCTGTTTGACCTTGTGCAGCCTTATGTCCCTCCAGATTCCTTAGATTGAATGATTATTTGTGTTTAGTTGTCCTTAGGTCTAGGCTGGTCCACAGAGGTGGTTGGGTCTTTAGTATGGGTGTAAATCTCCCACTTTATTTCTAAGATATAATAATTTGTTTGGATGACATTACAATGTTTCTCTATCACAAAGTCTGTCAGATTGGGCACATGATGACTGTATGATAAATGTTTTTGTTTTGCCTTGATGTAAATTGAATAATTTAATTGATATATCGATGTATTGTTAGACCGCGAGTCTTAGTTGTCCTGAGGTCCAGGCTGGCCCACAGAGGTTATTGAGCGTTTTCAGTAGCATCTCCTAAACTGTGGAGCCAGCTGCCTCTCCACATCAGACAGGCTTTAACTTTTGGTCTTTTTAAGTCTTACTTTAGAACAGATTTGCTTTCACTGTCTTTTTCTACAGCATAAGAGTTGAGTTTTTATATTTTGGCATAATTTTAATGATTTTATTTAATGTCTTATCATATTTTAGCTGTCTTTTGTCCATCTGGCCTTTTGTGTTTGGCTTTTATTGTTTTGTGTGCAGCACTTTGGTCATCACCAATTGTTTTTAAATGTGCTGTATAGAAAAAAATGATTTGATTTAAAGGAGTGCCACATCAGCAGTATTTATTTCTTTATTTTTACCAATAAGTCTTTGGGTGTGAAGTTCAATTCACCTTTCCTACAGGCTCCTGATAAGTTGTATGAGGCTCTTTTAAAAGAGCCATGTATTGATTTGAAATTGGTTGAGTGCAGAAAACAGGTTCTTATTAATGTATCGTAGGAGTTTTATTATCTCAATGACAAGATAGTGATTCATAGTCCCCGAGCAGCACTAATCACTGGGTTCCTGTCCTCTGACGCATCGATTGTCTATTTTTGTGTAACCAATTGGCAATACTGACCAGAAAAAGAAAGAATAGGTTTTAACATAATTTGAATGGCTCTCCAAGGATGAGCATTGTTTCTGTAGAAATTGTAAAAACGGAACTTGTATGCAATGAAGATTTATTTTGATTTTAGTTTGTCAGCCTAGCATTTTGTAAGATGAAAGTGACATTGCCAAGAGTCCCATAAATTTTTACACTACACTGATGTTATCATCAGACCAAGTCGAGTGAGCTGAGACGGACATCTGAGTCTGAAATTGTGAGGCTCGAGCAGAAGGTTTTGCAGTTGGAAGCAGAGCAAGAAACTGTTCTTTCTTCTTTGGGCGAAGAACTGGACACAGCCTGCCGCAGCCTGGCTAGAAACGGAGAAGACAAACTACAGGTATTTATTTTATTACATAACACTGTTTGCATCTTTTGTGTTCTAATGAAACATTTAATTTTATTGTTGCTTTGTTTTTAACCAGTAAAGGTTTAAAACAACCGGTACTTTCCTAAAAGAAGTGACACATATACTGGTCCATTGTTAATTCTCTGTTTGTGTCTGACATATTTGGGTCTTTGGTTCACTGGATGTAAAGTTAAACTGTGCGGGGAGGCTGTGGCAGAGTGGTTAGGGGAGTCGTCCTGAAACCGGAAGGTCACCGGTTCGATCCCACGTTCCAGCTGTCTCAGTCGTTGTGTCCTTGGGCAAGACACTTCACCCGCCTTGCCTACTGATGGTGGTCAGAGGGT
>JARVJO010000039.1:3826901-3843835 GCA_031762555.1 Cynodonichthys magdalenae
GTCTGTAAGTGTAAAGCGCTTTGGGGTCCGGAGGGACTTGATAAAGCGCTATATAAGTTCAGTCCATTTACCATTTAAACTAAGGTACCTACCATTTAAACTATTAGGAATGGGTAATTTATCCATCTTTTCCTCCGTATCCAGAACCAGGTAGTAGGGGCAACCACTGAAAGTGAGATCCCCAGACCTTAAAATAAGACCGAAAAACAAAACAAAAAAAACTTGATGTTTTCTGGGTGAGTGCGTTTCAAATGATTTTGTTGTCATAGTTATCCACGAATTTCATTCTGTTCAAAAGACAGATGTTTGCTGCTTGAATTTTGATCCTATAGGGAAAGTGTTGAAAGCTGGTTTTGCCAAGGTCAAAGATCCAGAAGGCCAAACTACAGGAGTTGGCCATCTAAGGGGCAAATGTGTAGTCTAAAACATTTAGCCATGACTTGTTCAATTTGAGATGTTTATAAATTTTTCAGCCCTTAAACATTTGCACTTAGAATTTACATTTTTTTCATTTATCTTGAGATGTTTAACCTCCTAAGACCTGAACAAACCTGCATTTTTGTCCACATATAGGGTGCCAGGTCCTTGGAGGTTAAGTTAAAAATTCTGGTTTAAGTTACATGTCTTGTACAATTCTGGTTCAAATAAAGAACTTTATGTTTACTAGATTGTTAAGTAATTATTTGAGTTAATATTGCCTTAATCGACAGTGATTTAAAAAGAAAAAAGGTGAACCTGTAAAATTGCGATGTTAAATGTGACGGCATTGAAAATTTGGGTAAAAAGTTTTGTTTTGGTGCACCTAAGGAGAAAAGTTAGGCACACCCATGCAGCCAGTGCAAAAAGTTAGTCTAGATCCCTGGTATGTCTTTGAATACCTCAGACTTTATCTGGTTGCTTATGTTCTGTGTCAAATCATCAATAAACACTAGTGACCCACGGGCAGCCCTACCCCAACCATCACACTGCATTCGCCGTGTTTTACAGATGATGTGGTCTGCTTTGGAACATGAGCTGTATCACGACTTCACCATTATTTTTTTCCATCATTCTGGTAGAAGTTGATGTTGGTTTCATCTGTCTAAAGAATGTTCTTCTGGAACTCTAAGTCCATGTCTATTATATAACTATAAATTGAATATGTTTCAATAAACAGGTAAAGAAACAAACTTTGTGTCAGTGTCCAAATAGATATTGACGTGAACAGCACACTCAAAAAAAAATTTCAAAATGTTTCCTTTGGATTTACTCACCGTAAATATATTATGTCAACAGGTTCTACTAAACTGAATTAAGTAAATCTGAACCAATTTTTTCACTTACTTAATAAGTTAACATGAAGCAATTGTGTTAGATTTACTCAATTCAGTTGAGTAGATGAATATTCTTTCGTTCTTTTTTTGAGTGCAGAGGGGAAGAGTTTTTGCAGTACCTTTTTATTGACTGTTGTGACTAGAATTTGTGCTTTTTAGTCTCTTTAGTTTCCATCCAAAACAGTCTCCTGGAGTTACTCTGCCAGATGTGAGGTTGGCAAGTTTGCAGAACAAAGCTGTCTAGCTTCTGATCAGTTGTTTTGCCGCACAAAATTAATTTTAATTAACTCTCTGTAGTCCTGGATGTTTATCCATCATTTGTGACATGTACTGGGAAGTCTTGGATGAGTAGTGGGCAGCTACAACGTGTTCTTGCTCATAAAAGTTTTATGAAAAATTTCAATTGTGCAAATCTCCATCATATGTGATGTATACCAAGGAGATGCTTTGTCCAAACTGCTGTTCTGCATAGGCCTGAATGTCCTCAGCCAAATAATCAACAAAACTGACTTTGGATACCAACTCAGAAATGGGGCCACTGTCAGTCACCTCTTCTACATGGATGACATCAAGCTGTATGCTAACTTGAGCGAAACATTGACTCATTGATCCACATCACCAGGACCTACAGCAGCAACATCACAATGTCATTTGGGCTGGAGAAATGTGACCAAGCGGTAACAAAGAGAGGGAAGGTAATCCACACAGAGGCATTTGCACTCCCTGAGGGGAGAATAGCAGATGTTGAGGAGAGTTACACTTACCTTGGAATACCACAGGCAAATGAAAATAACAAAGAGGCCACAAGGAAAGCAGTAGCAGCCAAATACCTGCAATGAGTAAGTCAAGTTTTGAGAAGTCAGCTCAATAGCAAAAACAAGTTCCGGGCAATTATACCTTGCTGATAATCCGATACACTGCTGGGATAATAAGTTGGCCAAAGTAGGAAATTCAGACCACTGATGTTAAAACACGGAAGTTACTCACCATGCATGGTGGATTCCACCCAAATATAATACACTATACCTATACATATACCTATATATATATACCTATACACTAAGCACATATTAGGAGGCAGAGGCTTATAGAGCATCAGAGCTACCATCCAAGATGAAATATCCAAGCTCCAAGAAGATATCAGGAAGATTATACCGAGAGACAAAGTGCTATGTGAATGTCTCAGACAATGTAAACTGAAAGTGAAGGAGCTGAACACCCACCATGTGAGGTAAAACCCTTGCATGGGATGTACCACCAACAGATGCCTGAAGTAACTGGTATGACCAAATCCTGCCAATGACTGGAGAGGGCAGGACTGGGTTGGATGGTAATAGAATTTATATACAGTATGTATAATGAACAATTTTATCTGAATTAAAATTATAATTATTCTTTCCAACCTCCCCCATCCCCCAACAAACCTGCACAACACTGAAGACAATGGTATTTTTATCATAAGAAGTATTCATGAGAAGTATTGTTCCTACATAGTAATGTTACTAGAATTATTGTATGGTGAATTATTAATGAAACTACTAGAACTTGTAGGTACTAGGGAAGAATCAGAGGACTGAGGAAGGCATTTTTCATTGAATGGTATCAGAGTAGCTTCCTCACTTCACTCCTGATTTTTGTTGACCTACTATCCTTGGTCTTATGTCAGACATGCCACAGTATGGCAGTCATAGACAACATGTCTGTAGTATGGAGGCATTTTAAATTTGCAAGAAGAGAGCAGTTCAGTATCTAGCCACTGTACAGCAGCAGGCTACCAGATCAACCATATACTGCTCATGCTTTGCAATACTTCAGCAGTGATGGAGTCCTTCAGCTTCTTGCAGGAATTGTCACCTTCTCTGCTGACATTGTGGCAGGCACTAAAAAAGCTAAACAGACAGCAGGCATGTCACAGCACCACTGTTCTGACAAAACAACGTGGGTTTGTGGAGAGGCCGTACATTGAGGTGGTTCACGAGCAAAACGCAAGTTTGTGTGCTGAGGAAATTCTATCTTTTGGAGGTGCAGATACCTTTACTGTTATGAAAAAATTATGTTCAAACAAAGTTATGCATTACACACAAACAAATTGACCTGTACCAAAAATTTTCAGTACAAATGCTAGTATAACATTTATCTATGGGATAAATTATAGATTTCATAATCCATCATACTTTTGACATGATTGAACTACAACTCAACATATTCTCTACTTCGTGTTGTATTTACTCTTTTCTATTTATTTCCAAAAAAAAAGTTTTCCCTGTTTTCAGCCTATTTAAATTTTAAAATACTGGCTGCATAATCTGTATTGACTGCTTCAAGATTTCTGTAAAAGAAATCATAAGACCAAACTAAATTCAGCATTTTTTTACCAGAGAAAAAAGGGTGGTGGGTGTTGCAGTTGCTTTTTGCAGACAGATTCTAGACAGACCTTCTTTTTTTATTCTTCTTATTTTGTACCGTCTTTCACTTTTCACTGAATAATAAAGAGAAACACAAAGAGAAAATCTCTCTTTAAAAATGTTCCACTTTGTCATCTACACTTGCTGTTAGTCTTAACAGTTCCCCCATCTGTTTCTCTCTGAATGTTTCCATCTTTTCCAATTTCCCAGTAGGAGGTGAAGCAAACATATGGTTTCCGAGAAAAAAAAAAGGAGAGGGGGAAAAAAAACCAAACACGCCACCACAGATATCCTCACACTCTGAAAGAGACACAAACCGGGCAGTCTGATGTTTAAATTAGCAGTTGCAAAAACTCTGGTGCAATAGCAGTTCTTTCTTTTTTTTTTTTTTAAAGACATTTCTTTCATTTAAAGCCCACAGACAACACTTTCAACTCCCTGCCTACTTGTTACGTTCTCCAGCAGTTTCACCTCCCTTTTGTCTGCCGCTGCACCGAACAAGCTTTGATGGTTGGAGAAAAAGTTAACAGAACCTGAGCGAGAGGCTGAGACATGTTTCATCTTCCTTCGCAGTCACACGCTCTGTCGTTGGGCTGTACGCGCTCTGAGACGGGGACTTCTGCACTGTATTGCTGTACTTTAAACTGCCAAAACAGCAACTTGAAAATTTTTTTGTTTGGTTTTGAGTGACAACTAGAAAAAATGTCTCTTTACACCAGTGCAGCAAGGATGTTTGCATAGACTCAGAACAGCAAGAGTCCAGAAAAATCGACAGCTTTTCAGAAATACCCCGTAACTTTATTTTTAGGAAAAACTCTACACTTTTTTTATTTGACTTTTTCTTTGCTGTGTGTGAGTCTACATTGAGCTTGTCACGCCTTTATTTTTAAACAAAATGTTTTTTGGGCGAGTTATGTTTTGTTTTGTTAGCACATTTATAGGAAGAGGCAGTGAAGGTCACTGCTGCATTACATATGACAGGAGAAAACTTTGACACTTCATTAAAAGTCAAGCAAAAAATAGGGGGTGGAGTGTCTACATAATGTTTTGGTTTTGGTTTAAAAACATCATGGTAAACCTACCATGACAAACTTACCAATGCCCAATTTCCACTTTTTTGAAAATTAAAAAGTACTTGTCAACTTCCTAATCATCTGGTTATTTAGTTTGACCCAAACTATAGGTAATATTTTGTTAATAATTGGTTCAGATTACAACAACCTCCGGTTACATCCTTTAATAACTTTGGTCACATTTGTTTCCAGACCCCATCTAGAAGTAAACATGTAGTGTGGATGTATACAGAGCAATAAGTTTGAATAAAAGTGGAGAATATTGGACAACCTGGAAGCAAAGGATATTTTAAGTTCACCACGGTTTCCATGAGGTCACCTAAGATTACTGTAAATTATTCAGCAGATAACAGATCTCACAAAATGTTCTCTTCTGCACTTACGGCACGGAATAATGAACTAAAAAAGTGTCTCTGCTGAATGTCTTTTTCCCCCCCCCCATAAGTTGTTTGGCTGTATAATTGTTATGCAAATTGGAGACAAACTTTGAAAAAGGGAAATGCAAATTGGAGCACATTTGCATTAATGGATGGAGAGTGAATAAACTGGTCTGCGTAGCACAATGAGGAAGACAGTACATTTGTGTTTACATTAGAAATTATTACATTTGCGCAACTGAATATCTTTGGCCTTTTTCTCATTCTTACTCACGTTTTCTTGTTATTAAACAGGCTGCAGCCAGGTCCGAAGCCTTTAATAGTCGACTGTGCTTTGTATTTGTAATATACATCAGTCCACTTATGTAAGGAGCTTCTTCACGGTTGAAACACTGGGAAAGGGCAGGTTGAGCTTTTCTCTTCCATAGATGGTAACAAATTTTATTTCAAGATTTTTTTTGCCCAGTGATTTTTTTTGTTTTGTTTTCAATAAAGAAAATTGCTTTAAATGACTTAAAAGTAGATAAATCTAATGACAAAAACACTAATTTGATAACAGTTTAGCCCAAGAAGTCCTTTTGCACATCATCATGTATCGATTTTGGTCTGAATCAATGTGCTGCCTGCAACTGTACAGCAACAGAAAATGTATATTTTATTTGGTTAGAAATGGGAATATGTTGCCAAATATCTTTGGCTCCTGAAAAGTCTGAGCTGCCCAGCCAGATATTTTCAGCGAATGAAAGCAAAACATGTATGAGCCAATAAAGTGAAGCCATAACTGGAGAAGTAAAATCTATATTTTTCTTCTTTATAGTCTATAAAAAATTTTGACATTATGAATCAAAGGTTTTTTTTTCCCCCTGTGACTTTGACATCCACTAAGTATGAGCAGTTTAAAAGAATAATAAAACCCACTGCTGAGCTGTATACATCTGATAAACCTGAAATGCACCTGTTGGTTCAAATAATGATGCGGTGCACAATAAATCATTTTTTAGGCTTGTTAAATTACCAAACACTGTTAATAAACATCCGATGCTACAATACACGTTTGATAAATGGGATAAATTATATTTTCTCTTTGACAGTTAACCTCTTATTGTTTGTTTTCTACATCAAAGGCAGACCTCTGTAGAGTCAACATTTGGTAAATTGTGTAGCAGTTTATAAAAATAATTTTGGGAACATCAAAATTTATGTACTAAAAAAAAAATCTAATTTTATCCACAAGCCTACAAAACTATATGTATTTATTCATTAATTTGATTCTGTCATTTTATTGGCATAAAAATGAAACAGATTTTTAGTTAAATTCATTTAAAAACAATTTATTTTTTGCAGAACCAAACATTTTGCCTGTTAATATTTCTATTTATCCTTCCATATCCAGGTAGTGTTTCCCCTAGCATTGTCCAAGGAGTGTGAGCTCCCAAAGAAGTCTGTTTTTATCATTAAACATTTATTGAATTCATTCAAAAAATATTTGCAACCCATCAAAGCAAAAATAATTTTATTTTAAATCTGCTTTATTTCATACCAAGAGGATCAATGTAACATTCTTCAAGAAGTCCTGAATAATGTATAATAAGTGATAATTTTGTAAGGTATCAAAACTCTGTCAAGCACTTTTATGTTTTATTTCAAGTTTTGTCATACATATGAATTCAAAAAAGCAATGAAACACTGAATGAACTGTTTACCATCCCTGAAACATTCACCTGTTTAACCTGCACATCTCAGCAGCTGCACACCATTGACAGAGGTAGGCTTTCAGATCAGTGCCATGTAGACCTGGAGTCTGCTTAAATGTGCATCTCTTTGTGTTAACAGTGTGGTTTTGTGTGTCTGTGCGTGTCAGCAGTCATTAGTGTTTGCACTCAGTTTGCATGACCGAGGCTGTCGAGCTCGTCTGGAAACGAAACAACACAGTCCCTGAGCTCATTTTTATGACTCCCACTACCTCTTCGCGAAGGTGTGCAAGTACCAGTGTGTGTGGCGTCACATGTTGTGTCAAACGCATGCACGCCAATTTAAGTCAGCAGGAGCTGCTTTCTTCCAAAGTTGAGGGTTTTTGACTGGTGGCAATTTTACGTTCTCATTTCCATCTTGTAGTTTGTCCATCCACATTTTCATTGTTTGTTAAAATTACAGTACATTTATATTCAAATTTAAATGAATCAGAATCACACTCATGTAAAACCTCTGTGTGTGAGCAGAATTAGGTAATGCATACTAACAAAGGCAGGACTGCGCACATTTGCATTTATTTCTATTCTGTTCTAACAGGCCATCTCCCAGAGACCTGGATTAGTGAGAGATCCACACCGCTGGCTCGCTGAGACAAAGGTATTTGGATTGCATGAAGTTGCACTGTTTGCCTTTCCTCTGTGCCTTTATGAATCATAATATGATATTTTGCTGCATATTTAGAGTTAAGCTACAGTATTTATTATACGACAGTTGGGTTTTAACATAAAACAGTAAATGTAAACTTAAAGTGATCAGAGTTTTTGAAATACAATTACGTAGAAATTTTATGAACAGTTAATGACTTACTTCTAGATAGCTCTTTGAACAACCTCAGTTTGGAGAAATGGTTTAGTTCTGACTGATTGACCAGCTAATATCTAGTCCGACTGAGGCTAAGACTAAAGAGGATCGCTCTATTCTTAAAATAACTCCAATCTCAAAAATTCTCAAAGTTCAGGGTTTCCCCCAGAATACTTGCGAAGCCTGGGGTGGTTGTGGAGCGGTAACGTTTTTAATGCTGGTAATGGACTTGGTAGCGATACGTTGATAAAACTTACTCCAAGCCTGTTGCCACAGTCTCTGCCATTGCTGGCTCCAAATAAACAAACAACGCTTAGCCTGGCAGTGGGTGGCCCACCAGGTTTATATTACACAGGGGAAAAAAAACGCTCAATGTTCATGTGAACACTCAGGACTCAGCCACTGTTACATTCTATTGTACTGACATTCATTGATTAAATGCAATAAAGAGTGGTGTGGCTCCTTTAAGAGTGCACACAAAGAACGAGTGTGATCCTGATCCTGTGTGATAAGTAGTGAAAGATAATGTGGTTATTTACTTTGGTGCAAGATAAAAACCAGGAAGCAAATACAGAAATAGACTTGAATGTGTAAGTGCAAGAAATAAAGCCACGCAATACCCAGCTGGACCAAAATACCGACTGTTTATTCAGTCATAGGATTTTGGCCCCACATTCAGGAAGTCAGACCATATTTGAACAAAATCAGTTGGGAATATCTTCTCTAGCCATTGGCCAGACTCCTTTGCAATAATCTACAACCTAATGAGAAAACAACTATTTGCTGGTCTCTTGTCTGGTGATGGGCATATTAACCAATGTATCATTTAAAAGTACATTCTGTTTGAGAAGACCATGACATAAGTTATTGAAAGCAGATTTAACTTCGATTTGTAACAATTTAACCATGAAAATACAGATACTTATGCAAAATGGTTATCATTAAATGGCCCAGTTCTCTAAGTAAAAAATAAGAATATGTAGAGCATTAAAAATCAGTGATAAACAGAATACATTTTCCTTCAATAGTATCTCACTAGGCTGTGATTATTGGAAACTAGTTGGAGACTTAAAAATTGCGAGAAAAGAAAAGACAGGTGAACATTTTGTTGCCGTCCAACTGAATTCTAAATGTTTGCCACAAACGAGCCACGCGACCTCATTTTAAACAGATCAGTTTTTTTTAAATCAAGGCTTATTTTTGTGTTCAAGGCATTGCAAAACAGCATTTTAGCTCATGCACAATGTTTTGTCACCCACATCTGCTGCCTTTGTACCCACCACGGCAGCCGAATCAGGCTGAAACTTCAGCTTCTGTCAGTGTCATCAGAAATTAGGGCAGTAGAGAAGACTTTATTTTACGCCATTGTGGAGTTACCTTAAGGTGCAGAGATGACAAATAAACATGGACCTTTGTTACTCCACCTGGCAACAGCATCTTTTGTGCTGAGGTTTAGGAAGCTTATTGAAGGCAGACGATGGCATGTTTCACACTGGGTCATTTTGTATTTTAAGTATCTTGGAGTATCTATAACTTTATCTCAGTCATTTAGATTAGAGGTGTCCAATCCTGGTCCTCAAGGGCCACAAACCTGTTTTAGAGGTTTCTCTGCTCCAACACACCTAATTTGAATGAATTGGTGATTAACAGGCTTCAGCAGAACTTGAAGAGGTAATTCAATCACTGAATCAGGTGTGTTGGAGCAGGGAAACAAGTAAAACCTGCAGGATAGCAGCACTCGAGGGCTAGAATTGGACACTCAGTTAGATGATGGTGTCTTGTTCAGTTTATTTAATGTTTATTCTTCTGTGAGACCAAAGTTTCTTTATTTTCTTGAAGGCATGAAAAGTAATATTTCTATAAAATTATACTTGACTGTATAGTGTACATTCAGCTGTACTGTCAAAAATTGAAGCAACCTTAAGTTCACAAGCAAACATTGGAATAAGTGTTTTTTCTTTAAATTGTAAATAAAAAAGTGCTTACAGCTGTTGAGACTTGTCATGTAAAAGTGAAATTACGTGTTAAATGACCCATCATAGTTAAATAGTTGTTTTGTTGTTGTTTGTTTTTTTTGTTTTGTTTTTTTATTTTCAACACAATTACACAAAAAACATCTACAATAGTTTTTTAGCTTTATGCTGAATGGAATAAGTTCTCATGTTGGTGAGGCATTTTTATTATTAAAATTATGATGTATGTTTATAATTTAATGTTTTGCTGCCCTGCCTATATTTCCCTCGTTTACTCCAATAATGACTGTTTTTTTTCTAGAATAAATGATTTCCTGGTCAATAGTGTAAACTTTCAGAGAATTGTAATTAAAGCTGCTTCTGTGATGTATCACAGACACACCCACAGGTTTGTATTTCTATCCTTATTAGGACCATTCATTTCCAGTAATTTCTACAGCCTAACCCTGACCACCAACCCTAAACCTAACCTCACAGGTTGACCCTGACCCTAAAACTAACCTAAACTCAATTCACACCCTGGTACTAAATCGAACCCCCAACCCAAAAATGGAGTTCCACCATATTAGGACCACTGGAAATTAGATGTAATAAGTTTTGTTGTGCAGAGTTTGGGGTTTGGTGCAAAGAATGATTCAGTCATTTAGTGTTAAAGTCTTGATCAGTGTTCTTGTTAATTGAAAGTTAAGTAGGGGCAAATTATTATTTATTTTTTTTATACAGCTGGAGTGAGCACACATTTGTGTAGTATTACTGAAAAACATTTCAATTTCCAGTTATTGCAACAAAAACATTCTAAATCAAAGCTTTTGTTAAAATGAACAGTTCAGATTTACTATTGATAATTGGTCCAAAAGAGTTTGGTGTAGCAGTCTTGATGTATCAATCAAATTAGTTTATGAATAAAGTTGTGTTGTAATGTATTTTCACACCTCATGCTTCTCTGTCAGCTTTCTGTGTTTACTGTGGTACTTCAACAAAAAGGCTAACTATTTGTCTTGTTTTTTCTAGTCTCCATGAACCATTAATTAAAATTCAGTGCAACAGATATAATGTAATTCTCTTGCAGTATTTATAAATTTTTTTATTTCTGTTTTATTGAACCAACCAGACCAAGCTGCGCTGGCTGTGTGAGGAGGTGCGGGAGCGCGACACGAAGGAACAGCGCCTCAGGAAGCAGCACCAGCAGACCAGGGATCAGTTGAAGGCTCTCAGGCGGAGCCGAGACTCCGAACAGGCGGCTCTCCTGCAGCGCTTGGACCAGCAAGAGAACCTGCTACACTCCCTCAGCACTGAGAAGAAAGGTAGAACCGTGTTAGCAAACCAGCTGTGTCTTATTTCTGCTCACGCTTAACTTGTGAGATTGTATATTTAGGTTGTCCGCATCCACTGCTTTAAAAACAATAGGTGAATGTTTACGGTGGCTGTTCTTATTTCAGACATCTTAGCTTGTTTCTTTGAAACAGCTCAGTCTAATATGTTAATCTTGTCACATCTAGAAGAATAATTTTAGGATCTTACTGGAGGATTTCTGTGTTTTATTTGAATAGATGGTTGTAATAACATGTATGTCTGCTATGAACTTTAAACACAGTTTTTTAGACTGTTCAAATGTGTCTCTTCACAATTACAAATGTGAAAAAAAACATTTTAATGGTTTTAAAGCTTCTTTGGCAATTTTCCCCCCATTTTTTGTGTTCTGCTTTTACCCAGGTTTTCTTAATGAGCTGGAACCAACACTAGGTTTCTATTACCTTTTTAAATAAACAATACAAGACAGTGGATCACATGTGTCTGTTGTAAAAAAGAAAAAAAAAGCACATTGAGACAGAGATGAAGCAGAAAAGTCTTTACACAGTCAGGTTGCTTTTTCTATTTGTTATTGTGGCCATATCACACAATTCAAACAACCAGTTCTTTCTATCATTAGGAAAAAAAATTAGTCCGTGTGGCCAAATATTTGCTGGCTGTGTGATATTTAACAAGTTTAAAAAATTGGGCTCAAACTGTGGCTAATTGCTGTGAAGCCCACTCTCTCCATCGCCTCAATCAAACACACCATACTGACAATCTGCCCGAAGGTTAGATTATTTTTATAATGTAAAAAACAGGCGTTCCAGGTAAATGTTCACACGGCCAATTAATATAATATGCATGTGTCATGCCTCGGCTACTTCTTACTATGCGTTTACACACGTGCTGCTTACGCCCTCAAAATATGTTTTTATTAAAAATAACTCAACAGATGCTCAGTACTCATGCACAAAGCTTAGGTAAAATATTTCTAGTTTGCTAAAATATTTTCTTCATAAATGCCTGTTTCCATTCAGCCACAGTGTTATATCACCCAAGTCTGTTTACTTTTTTTGGATTCATATTAACCCTCATGCTAAAAAGTTGTTACTTTATCCTTCAATCAACCGCTTTAAAATTAATTTTTTTTAGTAGCAATGTTTCCTACACAATCTTGAAAGCTTTGAAAAAGTATGTATTTTGGTTTTGGAATTATCCAAGATCGGCGTTCTGGATTCAGATAAATAGTCAGACACAGAGGACATTTAACAAGATTTAATAAAATCCGACAGCTGGTGGGAGTCAGGATCCTCAGCCAGGATCTCTCTAGAAGGCGAGGACAGGTAAGTAAGTGTTTAATGCTGGAAATTTGCAAAGACAAAACAAACTATTCACTAACCTTCTCAGACAGGTGTGGAGAGCTTGGAAAGCACCGCGGTCCTCTCCAGTGTTTGACACGGCACTGGTGATGTCACCGTAAGTGGTGGGCAAGCAGCTAAAGAGCAAGACCTTTACCGCTGAGAAATGGTCTGAAGCAGGCTTAAGTTGTGGTTCCAGGGGAAAAGTGGGGGTCATGCATGGGAGGACAGCACCAAAATTGAGGACAATAAATGTCTGTATTTTGGTCGAGCTACATGTAACGTGTATGGCTTTATTACTTGCACATAACATTGAAGTCTAATATTGTATTTGTTTCCTGGTTCTTGACTTGAATAATACGAATATTCATATTAAAATTCCATGTTGACTAGGGCTGCAGAATATATCGCAAATTTATTGTCATCGCGATAACAGCCTGTGCAGTAGGCATATTGTGGAAAAACTGCAATAAATGGTTGGCTCACATGTTTGCATTTATGTGTTTTGTCAGCATCAGTCTAACAAACAAAGTGACCCCAGATACCACATCAAATGGACAACTGCAATGAGGGAATTTGCAGTTAGATTTAGGTATATTAACTTTTATTTTAAATTCTTTAACTTATTTTCAGATGTTTTTATTACGATTTTTAAAACCCTGATAGGTTTTCAGTATTTAAAGCATCAGAAAATGTTTTGTAGGGGCAATGTTTTTAAGTCATTAAGAAACTGTATTGTGTAGCAAGAAGAGGGGAGAATCAGCAGTGGTGACGACACTACATTTCACTGTTTACCTGTTGGGGCACCACTTCAGTTTTACTGATTATATTTATTCACCCTTTTTAATCAGACTCATATACCAAAGTGTGAGATTGTCTTCTCATGTGCGTGAATACTCAGAAAACCAGCTTTATCTTTATGGTAATTTATTACAAAAATAGAAAAATCAACTTAATTGAATAATGAATAAAATGGTGAAAAGAATACCATGAAAGACAAAGACAATAAGGTTTATAAAGCAGTTTAAATGTGTAAATTAAGGTAGACTTGATGTTATCAATCTAAGTTTGATGTTGAAGGCACAAAATATATTTTCCCCAAAGGAAATATTTTTGTCTTCTAATAATTAACAAGTGACCCAGGTTAAGAACCTATAAAGTTTTGTCAATTTGGAAAGAAGATGTTAAGATCTTGGTCAAAATAAAAGTTATTTAATTTTACTGCAGATAGGAAGATATCTCAGCTGTTGAGTTTCCAGACTGCTTTGTGAAGCCTTTCTAGAGGTACAGTTAGACAATCACACCTAGTTTGGAGACATCCAGGTTGTTTCAGTCGACGGTGGGCGACTTAGCTGTGGGACCCCTTTGTCAGGAGTACATACCAAGTCAGAGCTGTCCTTAAAGTCACCACTGAGAGGTCGGCAAGAAACAGGTTTCGTGGGACGGCATGGCTTCTTGTCACAAACGGCCTTTATCAGACCCCTGTATTGGGGTTGGCTCAATGTCTTCGGCAGTTTAAATTAAATTAAGCCACATTCTTCTCAGACAAGTAGCTTCTCCATCAGAGAACATCTTGACAGCTTGTGAATCAAAACGGAATTGATTATTCTCCTTAGTCTCTCCTCGAGCTGCGGCAGCTTCTCAGGGCAGTAAAAAGGTAATGTTATGCATATGAAAACAGTTCCCTGAAAGAGAGGAATGAGGTACAACACATGAAGTATGGGACACAGCATCCTGTGTGTCCTGGCTGAAGACACATCTAATCATGCCTTTAGGCAGATGATGTGATGACGACAGGTGACAGGCCCTGCCTGCAAAACAAACAAGATGCCACTTGGGTGGCAGCCGATGACAGGTGATCATGTCTCCTTGCTCCTGAAGTCCCTGAGCTGACAGTCTCACAGCTAGGAGGACTGAATCTTCTTCCTCCGAGCCGTCGAGTTTTTCTGAAGACTCGGAGGGGGCTCCTTGGTCCAGGCAGAATGGCGTGGGATCTGGCCGTGGTTCTGAGTCTGCACTGAATGGGTGCTAAGGCTCCCGGGCAACACCACTCTCTTCAATGGAGGCGATGAGCAGCCAGCTTCTGTGTGCTCGTGTTAGTCTTCGGTCTTGCATCACGTCTGGGGATTATGCAGCACAGAGCTTCAGCTTGCTCCTTCCTCAAGTCAGACTTAGCTTGAATGACATTGAGAGTCTGTCCGAAAAGACCTGCAGCCATCACTGGCTTGTCCAGGTACACAGTTGGGTCTCTGTCGGGGATATCAGAGAGCGTCAACCACAGATGTCTTGGTGCCACAACAGTTGAAGCCATCCCTATGCCCAGGGAGAGCATTGCACAGCGGCATGCACGGAGGAGTAATCCGTAGTGATTCTGACCTCATTTAAGAGAGGTAACAGAGGGCCCCCGGGCGGCACCTGAGTTCCAAGCTCCGCCAGAGACATTGCCTGGTACGTTTGGAGCATAGTAATGGAGCTCAGAGTGAGAACAGTGGTGGCTTGAGCTCCGTAGAGTTTTTTCTAACTGAGCAGCAAAATATCTGCTGGGTTTGAGAGGAAGTATTGTGGGCTTGCTCACGCCATGGTTGTGAGACAGGGCCAAATATGCTCCCAGGGATGGCTCCATCGGAGTGATACTCACCAGCCCGGCTTGTTCAGCTCCTTCCAAGTCTAAATACTGTCCATTACTGGGTACTGTGACGCAGTTGGACCGCGGTTTGTTCCAGGAGGATGTCTATTCAGAGACAAAGTCTGGGAACATGGGGAGACAGTTTGTCACCTCGGTCGGCTCAGTAGAAAGAAAAAGCCCGGCGAACCGTGACGGTTTTTGTGCAGGTGGAAGAGAGGGCAGCTTTAGCCTTCAGTACATCCAGTTTTTCAGCTGCACGCTGATACAGAGAGAGGAAAGATGTGTCATCAAAGTCCACCTCTGAGGCAGCGGCACCTTGACCCGGACAGAGTTTCTCGTCGTCCTCCGACAGACTGCGAACATCGAAGCAAATATCCAGCGCGTCCTCATTTCCTTGGTGGAAGTCCAGCTGAAACTGGGTCTCATCCCCTCCCTTTTTGGTTAACCCATCCATGTAATCCATATGGTCTGTTCAGCTGGAAGCGGGGACTTCGACCGGTAAATCCTCCTCATCAGACCCAAATGAAACTGGGTTACCAGACTCGGAGAGGAGTGTGTCCTGCCGTGAGACTGCAGTCTCCCCCAGCACTTTTTCTAGAAACTTAACCCGTCTCTCCAGAGTTGAGCGATGATGCTGGCAGCAAAACGCACATGCTTCGGGCTCCGCCAACGCTCTTCGAGCGTGAACAATCCTCAAACAGGCCGGGCAAGCCCTGTGCTGGTCCTTTTCGTGAAGCAAGAAGCTGCACCCCTTAGGACAGGGGCTAACAAGACTTCTGGCTTTTAGTTTTTTGAGCTAGTTTTGTGCTCATCCCTAACTACAAAACTTTTAAAGAAGGGAGAACTTAAAACTAACACTTCGCAAGCAGGCACGCTTACCAGCAGCCAGCAATGGGTAACACCAACAAAAACATTTAAGCTAATTTTAAGTTACCTTTAGCAACACGCAGAGTTAACTAGCAGCAGCTAATTAGCCTGACTCGAGGAGGTGTTCTTAACTAGGTTAAGAGCATAAGAACTGAGGAATGACAGTGCTGATGGGCAGTATGTAGTGCAGGCGGGGCCTATCTCCTGTCGTAATCACGTCATCTGCCTAAAGGTGTGATTAGAGGTGTCTTCAGCCCATACATATGGTTTCCCATACTTCATGTGATGTCCCGAGTGAATCGACTGAAAGGGAACAGCAACATGTTTACTTCTCAGGGTCATTGTCACAGACGAAAGCATTTTTTGGGGGGAAACACACTTTCTCTGTTACTGGCACAATGGCGTCAAACACATCTGTTCATGCCTGCTTATGAAAGAAAAGAGAAAAAAAGTTACCATTTTAACACAGTATGGTTAAAAAGTTTAGTTTAAAATTATGAACAATACAAGACTTGAACAAACTGCCTTTAAAAAGGAAAAATCACATTACAGATACAGGGCCTGAATTTGGCTGCGGGATTGCGGGTGTCGCGCACATTTAGGTCGATTCCCGCACATATAGTTTTTATAGTGCGGGAAATTCCCGCATACCATAAATTCCAGCGATGTGTAATAATGTCGGCGTTTGCATCGAACTATTTTTAGATGACAACTCGTACCGTATAAACCTGACCACTTTGCTCCGTTCAGAACAAACACGGACGCAGAGCGAAAGAGAAGGAGAAGGGTGGGGGCTGAAACTCCCCCCTCTGTACCTCCTGAGCGAGGTAGCGACAGACTCGTCAGATCTCACCTGTAGATCCCAAAATAACAGGAAACATCTGTGTTTTAACAAAACACCCCAAAAAATGACAGTTTTTGGCCATTTGACTATCTTTATAAATTGCTGCTTCCTGGTACAACAGTCTGCTCTGGAAGCAAGTTGCTTTTCTAAAAAAAAAAAATTTTTTAAGCGAGGGGTTGAAACAAAATGCAGCGTCTGAAAACAAAAACGTCCACAAAATTCAGACCAATCACACAACACTTCGCACAGAGG
>JARVJO010000039.1:3843935-3854218 GCA_031762555.1 Cynodonichthys magdalenae
TACGTTTATTTGCACAACATAAAATCTGTAGTCGGGCTCATAAGTAATAATCCCCCCCAAAATGTATAAATCCCCCCCGCTCTGAAACATGTAAGGGGGGATTTCCCCCCCAATTTCAAAAGTGAATTTCAGGCACTGCAGATTTGTAGTTCTTTTTTGTTTTCTTCTTTTTCTTTAAACAGACAGTCGTATCAGCTTGACTTGCATGACAAGGACAGATTAATGCAAAGCTCGGCCAGAGTTTGCCTCTAAGTTATTTCAGAACAGAGTTTAGTTCAAGAAAAATCATGACCTGTAGGGTCAAGAGTTCATTCATTCTACAAATGCATGCAGTTTGTTGTTTTACTACAGCAGCTGTGTTTAGTTGCACTTTTTAAAGATAGAACTGTCAAATTGGAATGGAAATCATGTATTAGAAGTTTTTTTGCTCTCAACCCAGAGCAGAAAGACATAATCAGCACTACATACTTTGGTATTTGTTCATTTATCACAAGTCATATTGTCATCCCAACATTCAGCACTGTTATCGCCGATTTTCTTGATATTGCACAGCCATAATGTCGACTATTTTTCATAATGAGCGTAATGGACTATTTCAAATAATCAATGCAGCACTAATTTAAACCAAAGGAATTTGATCACAAAACAAGTGGTCAGATCCTGTTACAGCTAAACAAGATGAGATTTAGAAATAAATCGTTGCACTAAATCCTATTAATCAGAGTGCAGCAATTACAAACGACTGACCAGAAACTTGAAACGTCACTCCTACAAACTCTTCCACATACTTGTTTTATCTCAACAGACTAGCTGTTATTGCCACTCGTGTGAAAGGCCATCCAGTACTTGTGTGAGTGAATTTATTAGTGTCAAGCTGCAGTCTGTTTATTTTCCCTCAGACCTTGTACAGAACTCCCTGTTGGTCTCTTCTCTTGAAAGCAGGTCTGCCCTGCATGTGGAGATAACAGTGCTTCTAGTATTATGGAGCCCACCACAGCTTTCAGGTGAAATGTGCGAGTCAGCAAAGATAGCAGCACCGCACTGCTTTTAAAAGTTGATAGAAATGGACTCAGAGTTTGGAGACCCTAAAAGTTTGTTCCATTGCAAGAAATGGAAATTGGAGGTAAGGGTTTCAAATATTTCTGGGCAGAGCTATTTACATTTGTTTAAGGATGGGTGGAATTCAGTCGTTCTCAGCTAACTGGATGGTCAATATGTGGACATATCTTAATGTACACTAGTTAAAGGTGAACAAGCTCACTTTTCAGATCTCCCCCCTTGCACTCTGCTCCTGCTGCAGCCCTCCCCCCTCAGCGGAGCCTTTGTGAACACGCAAATAGAACTGAACAGAACCGGACCCGGATTGTCCAGTCCCGTCCCGTAGTGGAAAATTTTCCCTGGCTCACCAGACATGTAATTTACTAAAATATACAGACATAAAATATAGATGTTTATGTAAAATATATAGACATATCAAACACAACACTGAAAATGTCTAAAAGTTCATAAAACAAGTTCATAAAAACACATTCTTACAAAAGATTCAAAATACCTCCACTCCCTCTGAAAAACATCAGAGCCACCTCTGACTGCAGATAAACAGCCATGGAGCATTCAGAACTCTCAGAAAGTGTCAGTTTTCCTGTATCATTAGCTTGTTTCTCCACCAACAGAATCTCATCGGCTGTTTCTGACATGGAAAGGTGTATTTCTGCAAATGGCAGTAGAACTGGGAAGTGTGATTCTTTTTTTTCTCACAAAATTATCTATCTCATATTCTACTGTCAGGACATAGTTGCAGTTTTGACAAATATGTAAAAAAAATACATAAAAAGTGACCTACCTGGTGCTTTAAATGTTAATAGGTTGTTGTGGACTTTTAGATTTTAACCTGGCAAAGTGGTTTTGATATCTAGATTTTCAAGTGTTTTGGTGCCTGTACTAATAAAAACAAAACTTTTCCAAACTAATCTAGATATCCCCACTATAGGGACCTCATGTTTGAGTGTTAGAAGAACAAGTTACTCTTGTTATAATAATGTAAACATTTTATAAAATCACTCAAGATTGTTTTAGTTTGCAACTTGTATTTGCTTTGTTCAATAAAAGTAGTCCGAAAATTCTAACATTTTCCTACAAATCTCATTAAGCAGCCCTTGATTGGGATTTCAAAATGATGCTGATGCTGACACAGCAGCAGCATCAGCAAATATCTTTGCAGTTGACCAAGTTCATCTTTAATTTGATTAAATTTTTTAAAGATCTACCTATGTCAGACATATGAACCAAAAATACAAAAAAGAAAAGAACCTTGAGATACCAATTTGCTTAATGTCCTGGTTTAAGTGGCATTGAAATCTGTCAGCCAGAATGTTTATTTTTCACTTTAATCCTAAGTTTTCTTATACTTGTGTCTGCACAATGCAAACTTGACAGCAATGTAAATTTTATGAAATGACATATTTGCAAGAACTGCTGTGAAATGTTTGAGGCTGTAGGATTTTTTTAAGATGATATCAATCCACTGTAGTCTTGGCTCTCTAAAATACTGTTGACATTAAGGGCTGTTCTAGTTGTCGTATAAAGAAGCACATAGAAAAATACATTCTGTGAGAATGAGACAATAGAAGGTATCTGCTCAATTTCTGCACTGGCAGAGGTGGAGGGATTGTACATGAAAGCAGCCATGTCATTAGTGAAGCTCACCGTTACTGAGGACTACTTTGTTACCATGGCAACCCATGCAAATGGCTTTGTGATGTCTGGACACACAAATTCAATCTAATCACATGCAAGCAACAGCCTCGTCCTAAAGACTTGTGAAGAAAACAACCTTTTTATTCTGGCTGTAAAGTTTGTCTCAATGGGTAAGGTTTCAGATGGTCTTCATGATGTCTCAAAACATTTGTGTCTTTGCATGATTCAGCTTTAATGTCTCCCCGCCACACAGAATTGGTCATGTATTGTAAATTTCAGACATTTAATAATTTGTTACATGCCATGTTTGAAATGGAAGGATGGGCAGTTCATTGGCAGGATGAGCTGCCCTCCTTGGATAAGGGTAGGGAAAAAGCTGTATTTCATTTGGTTGTTCAAGATGTTTGAGCATTGGTTGTCTCGGACAACCGGAAACTATTTATGTTGACCCTTGAATATACATCAATAACTCAACTATAACCAAATTGAAACTTAAGTTCATATCTTTAGTATTGTTGGAGTTATAGACATTATTGTGTTGGCTAATGCTGGCCATTTCCATATTCAGAGGCTGGGTCCTCTGAAGGTCAAATTTGTCGGCCGCTTACGTCAGTGCTACGCGCCAGAGGCTGTCCAAATTCGAAGACTCCTCTGATGCAACTGAGAAATGCATCCTCCTTTTACTCCGATTTGAGGGACGGGTCCGATGGATCCTTCCCAGCCCACCCTATCCCATAATGCATTGCAGGCTGACCGGAGATTGTTTTTTCTGCTAGCAATAGCGAATGAAGCAAGAGAAAGGAGTACAGTTTTAAATAATAATCTGGCAGTATAAAGATTAAAAGTTTGAAGCGGTTGTGTTTTTAATACTTTTGTCATTTGTATAGACATGTTTTTTATTAATATTCTTGTCAGAAATCAAACGAGCTGGTATGGCAAAATAAACGTGCACGTACGCCGGGTCCCTTTGTTCTTTAAATATTGCCTTTAGGTTAATTTTGTTGTTTTGTGATACCAATATACTGATATTTTGCTAATTTTGATCTATTTTTGATTCTGTTTAGCGTTGTCACCTAGACCGGGTAGGCCGGGTCCTTCGGAGAACCCAGCCTCTGAATTTGGACACAGCTGTTGACTAGCTGTGGCAGCCATCTTGAATTGGTTTGACTCCAAAAGTTAATCAGTTGTGGATGCTCATTCAATAATAACAAGGTAGAACTCAATGCCAAAGCATCGACTGGTATGCCCCCGCCTGCCCTAGTGTCTACATTTAAAGCACTGGGCATGCAGTTACTTGTTGACCTCTATTTTTGGAATGAAATATTCTAAGTAGTATATAACTATATCAATGTCTAAACATGACTTCCTCTTTGATATTTACCATATCATTAATTTCAGTGACCAATTCAAGCAATAAAGATCCCTTTACCTGACCTTCAGCTTTGACCTTTGACTCCAAAAGGTTTTCAGATCTCCTTTGGGCCAAGAACAATTCCCATGTGAATTTGGACTGAAATCAATGGCTCCATTGAGGAGCTACAGTGCACACAAGACAGCATGATGGACAGAATTTTGCACCCACTAATGCAGAGACGGATAACCAATGAACAGTATGCTTTTAGGGTGGAGGCATAATTACCTTTAAAGTTTCAATAAAATCAATTAGATCTAGTGGTTTATGGGATATTTAACAGATAAGAGTTGACTCCAAGTCGTTAACGACAAAAATATTTAACAAATTATCTGTTAGAACTCTGAATATGTCTTGAGCAAGACTTAACTACTGCCACACCAAATTTTAACCCAATATTTGCAAAGTTGACTGAGTCATTTTTGTCTTTTTAAGGTATAGTAGCTTCATTTGAGTTGACTGTAAAAGTTGATTCTTTTAAGAGGCACATCCACTGATAACTTTCCACAATTATCAATAAAGTTCATCTAGTAGTCCATGATATATTTTGGTAACAGTCACATGCACGCACGCACACACACACACGCGCACACGCACACACACACACAGACATGGGCATAAATACCCCCTTTCAGTGACGGACAATTAAAGTAAAAGATAAATCAGTAAATATTTGAAACGTGTTCTGTTTATAAATCGAGTTTGGAGTTCAGATATTATTTTTCAAAGTTAACAGAGATCTGAGAATGCAGCTTATCAACAGCAACATCTTATCTTACACAATCTCTTCATTTCAGAGCTGTTGGAAAGGAGTCGCAGGAAGGAGGAGGAAATGAGAAGCCTTCAGGTCAGATTCATGTGTCTTTATTATTCCATGCACTATCTGCTTGTCAGCAGATTTTTTTTTCATGTTCTTATAATCCAATTTCTTTGGTATAAGAAGACAGTTTGTTACATACAACATGTTTTGCATGTCAGATTTTTACCTGCCAGGTTTTAGAGGAATCTTGAGTTTAGTGTTCCCAACATTTCTGCACAGCTGTGAGCCTGACACTCTTTGCAGGCTCGCTCCAACAAATAGCTAATTACAGCAGACACAAGGCCTTGGAGTTTAAAAGCCACTAAAGGCCTTGTCTGTTTTTCAGTGCAGCTACACTTGGCAGGCCACCCACTCACCTCGGCTGGAGCGAGTGGCCCCCGAACACCTCACAGGCGCTTTTATTTCCCCATTAAAATGCAAAACAGATGTGTGCACACATCTGAACACGACTAAAGAGTCTGCAAAGAAGGTGATTTACATGTGAAGAGGAAAAACAGGCTGCACCAGGGACACAGATGAGTTAAAAAGAAGTTGGGGATGAACTGATGGGGGGAGGGGAGGGGGAGCCCTTGTTAAAAAGCATCAACACGTTCCAGGCAGAGGGAGAGAGAGAGAAAAGCAGCCTGCTGCAGGGAGAAGCAGGTGTGCGTTTGAGTGGCAGATAAGAGGCCGAGCATCACTTATGCATCGTTAGCGAGGGAACATCAGTCAGGAGCTGGAGGAGTGGATGGAGCATTTTGTCTTTGTGTGCGTGATAAGAAGCCTGTCGTGTGCTACAGACTCTCCCAAAGCTTCTGAATTTCCTCCCCTTGTTATGTTAGAACACCTTCTTCCTCTCCTTTTTCACCACTCGCATTGTTTCTTTTCACCCATTTTCAGCTGCGCTCATGGTTTCATACACCCATCATGTTTGTTTAAGCTCCACACATGCAGATCTTTATGTTTCTGTAAAGTGTTTTTGTTTTATATTTTCTTTTAGGATTGTGTGTTGGATCTGGAAACGGTAAGTTTTTTATTTATTTATTTATTTAAGTTATAGAGTTCCCTGGAGTAAAATTAAACGTGGTTGTGAGTTTCAGCATAATTTAATATTTGCCACATAAGCAGGTTCACTCAAGGCTGTTTGTTTAGCAACCCATGGAGCCTAACACAGGGTTAGAAATAATTGTTTTAGTCAAGGCCCAGAGCTCCGTCAATCATCTTAAGTCTCACTGATGGTGCTTAAAACAGAGCCTTCCTGACAATACAGTATTGATCTCCCCCTGCACACCACTAATGACCCCCGCCAACATCCTTAATCAGCCATTGGATGTCAGACAGAAATTAGTTAGCGCTGCCGAAAGGTAATATTGACCCAAGCACTTTTTGCTCTTCCCCCCAAAAAAAATGTAAGTAAATGATTGAACAGACCTGAGGCACGCTGTTCATCTGTCACAGTTATTGCACCATGCTCGTCAGCTTTAGCCTTCAGTTAGCTGTTACAACATAGAAGAGGAAACGCCTCAGTCTGCCTTCGGCTCTCTCATTTTCTACTGGCTGCAGTGGCACAGAGAAAGGGACACATTGAACCGTTGTCCACTCAGCTCGGGTGCCTGGGATCATCCAGTAAATCTTAGCGGCATGTCAGTGTGCCTTTCTGTGTGGCAGTCGGTGTGACGCTGTCGAACAGTTGATTCTTTTTGGTGCTTAAATGTTCCCGCTGAGTGGGAACAGGGAGGAGAGCACTGCAGCTAGAACACTTCTATAACAAAAGATGGTGCTTTAGGTGTCTGTTATAACTAGTCTGTAATTATAAATGATTTGACCAGGCAGAGTGACATCATGCTCGTCACCTGGTTGACAGGGGACTTATTGTTTATTAAAACAGTTCAGTCTCAGAACTTACAGAAACTAGTTGTAATTTTGGAAGAGTTTTTTGGAAAAGTTATTTAAAGTTTCCACGAGTCGCAGGACCTCATTATTAATTCACAGTAACTAAAAAAAACTGTACAACATATTTTCACTCAGAATATTCATTGTTGTTTTTACGCATGTCAAACCTTAGTTTCTATGTGCCCAGATATGTGAAAACATATTGCAAATGATTGGAGAAAAAAAGTCAATTTGAAACAAGACATATTGGGAATAAATTGCTAAATAAAATTTTAAACGCAATTTAAAGGTAAATGTGTTCCATGTATTGTCATTGTCTGGGCCCATACATTGAAAAACTTTGTGTTTTGCATTTAATCCATCACACATGTGAGATGCACTCAAGTGAAGCAGTGGCTGTTCAAAGTTGGCTGCCCCTCCACTTCATGGCATCCACCCCCAGTTTGCAGAAATGTCCCATGAATGTCACAATTTATTCATAGTTACTCAAATACACAACATGCATAATTATGTGTCACAAGTACCAATTTATTGAGATTCCAAGTGTGTTTTCCCCAAATTTTTGTATCCCCAGCTAGTTGTCAACAATCAAAATTCTATATTTTGTTTTTTTGGTGAACAGAACACAAGAGCAGCTCTGGGTCACTTGGAATCAATTGCAGAGAAAAACTGTCTGTTGGATGACTTCAAAGATTTAGAGGTAGGTTTAAACAAAAACCACAAGGGTCAGTGTTGCTTTTTTGTGTTTAATAGAACTGGGTGGTATCCATTTTTTAAACCGTTAATACCTAATTTCCCTCTGGGATAAATAAATTATTTTTGAATTGAATTGAATTGAATTTAATTCACACAGCAAGATAATTGTGATGATTTTTGACCCGATTTTGCCCTCCCTACAATCTTAAGAACGTGCCGATTATAATTATGGCTCCAGTAAAGATAATCTTAGTAGTTATTCCTACCATGTGGTATGAAGAGTAATCTGGTCAGCTGGGAAGGACATCAGGACCGCAGCAAATCAGGGAAAATCAACATATTGGATTGTCTTGGCCCGATATCGCAGCGTATATGGTGTTCCCCGAACACAAATGAGCATACAGCCTGTTGAATGTGACGTGTATCAGAAAGTGAACTCACGTTTTTCAAGAAGTCTCACAAGATTTCAATTGAAGGTTTGTGAGGGAAATCTGTTTGTGCATGGTGTGTTGTCTTTTATTGTGTGGCTTTACACCACACACAAGCGTTTCCCCTACCATTATCCAAGGGGGGCAGGGCACCCCCACCCCCACAAACGAGATCGACCCCCCCCACCTAAGAATTTCACGGCATGTAGTCATTTTAATTTAAATTGCACCAAATCACGGCAAGAGCTATTTTCGCAGTTGTTCCTCCACATCCACCTTTCTTATGAAATGCCAAACTTGGGTAAAAAGAACAATGTGGATGAAAATGTGGTTCATATTCTGCATCACTGACACACCCATAGTCACGTATGTGTCTTTTATTTTTTTTTAGGCGTATCCCCCCTCCCAGACCATTTCCCTAGGGGAAACACTGCTGTGTGAACCAGGCATAACCCTTCATCAAACGGGACAAATCATGCTAATCCCATACATTTTGTTGAAGTGCAGAAAAGTTGAATTAAGTCTCTCCTGGTGCTGCATAGATATCTTTATATTCTGCTTGGGTCATATTTTTCAGTCTTTTCAGTTCTCTCTATTCCCTATTACATATGTATTTTGAACAATAACATCACGGTATTTGCTGCAGAACTGCTAAACAACGTTACAGACTTCCGGCTTACCAATTTCTCAAATTCGCAGTTCTTAAGGTTTGTGGTCTTCATTCTCTTCTCACTTTGAGTCAGACTCTGGCTTTAACATACAAGACTGGATATACAAGTCTTCTGTTGTCGACATCTTTAATTCAATTTGTAAAAATGGCCCGAATGGGTTGGAGTGGAATGCTCTTTGACCTGGAGGCGGGCTTCAAGGGTTTGACCATGTTTTTCCCCCCAAAACATTCAAATTAAAGTAGCAAAAGTATTTTGTCATTGCTATAGCATTATAAAACAAAGTGATTTAAAGGATAAACAAATAGATAACGTCATAAACAAAATGTTCATAAAAGAGGGACGTTAGTTGCTAATGTTTGGGATTTCAAAAAGGACCACCAGCATGATGTAATGTTCCTCCTGAGCTGAAAACTGAGTTCAGACATGTTTCCTAAACACCACAGTCACTGCTGAATATTGATCTTTCTTCTCTCTGAGCCAGACTCAGTGATATGAGTCCAACTCTGTATCAGTGTCTTCATAACGCATCAGATGGTGCTGCTTCAAAAATATCTTGTGGTGCAGTTAGGCTGCGACAATGCTAAATAAAACACTGCTAACAGATGACATCTGGTACCGTCGTCAGAAAAAGTTCCACGTAGGAAAAGGACTCTTTATTGGCTAAAATAAAAATGACTGTCATGTGACTGACAACCAAGAAAAGTGAGAAGTGACTGAGTTGGATGAATCAGTGGTGTTTAGTGTGTGATCGTCGTAGCATCTGAGATTGTTGTGAAGTGACTCGTCTGCAGGTTTATCTGTAATTTCTTAGAAGCTTCGTATTGTTAAAGGGAAAATCAATGTCACAAATTTTTAATCATTTTTTGCCTTCCTTAGAGGGAAGCAGGTGGTGTTTTATTTCAATCACCTTCATGCAGACTCTCCACAATATTCAGTCAGCTTTGTCTTTGCTTGTTTTCTTTTGATGCGTCTCTCACCACCTCAATTGTCCAAGCAACTACAACAAGTTCTACCAGAATGCCAGACTTGTTTTTATTCTAAGAAATCTTTACTAAAGATTGTAATAAAGTGACCTAAAATTAACATTCATAAGAGAGGTATTTGTGCCATCGAAAAGGCAGAGTTGCTTCCTGCTGTCCCCCTCAAACAGTAAATATCAGTACCCAGCAGGATCGACAGAAGGTTTTCCAGGAGGAACAATCCTAGTAGACCAATGTAGCTACAGTTTTACAAAGACTATTTTTTGAAAATTTACCATACCATATAACTGTACTACCACTCCACCCCTATGCAAGTGGGGGACTTTCAGGCTTGGGTAAAAATGTCTGTGTTTCACATCAGGTTGGTTTTACTGACAGCTTCTGTTTGGTTTGTTCAGGAATCCCAACAGCAGAAGGAGATTGTCGAGCAGCGCTACGTTAAATACAGAGAGATCGTCCAGAACCTGCAGCACCAGCTGGATGAGTCCAAACACAGAATCCGAGAGTACAGAGTATGTCACACCAACACACTGTTCTGTACCAGGGAAAGAACGCAACATTTCCTAACAAGAGCCTTTGCTTTTCCAAAACAGCACACTTCTGTTGTTTCCATCTGTAATATCACAGATTTGCTTAGGGGTGAGTCAAAGTCTTCAGCATTTTCACAAGCGTACAAACCGTACGCTTAGGGGGGAGGGGGTAAAGGGC
>JARVJO010000039.1:3854318-3872922 GCA_031762555.1 Cynodonichthys magdalenae
CTTCTGTGACTCATCACTGTGCTGTAGAGAGGATGGTAAGAGTTGTTCATGATTCCCTGCAGCTTTGCCAGCATCCTCCTCTCTGACACTGCTGTTAGAGAGTCCAGTTGTAGTCCCCAGATCAGTTTATTTAGTCTGTTGGCATCAGCCCCCCTCAACCTGCTGCCCCAGCATGCAACAGCATACAGGAAAGCACTCGCCACCACAGACTCATAAAAGATCCTGAGCATTGTCTGGGAGATGTTAAAGGACCTCAGACGTCTCAGAAAGTAGAGACAACTTTGGCCTTTCCTGTAGACGACCTTTGTGTTTTTAACCCGGTCCAGTTTATTGTCTATGTGCACCTCCAGGTATTTATAGTCCTCCACAGTGTCTACATTAACCCCTCTGATGGACACAGGGGTGGCAGGTGTTTTGTTCCTCCTCAGATCCACCACCTTGAGCTGTAGGTGGTTCAGCTCACACCAGGAGACAAAGTCCTTCACTGTTGTCCTGTACTCATCCTCATCATCGCCGCTGATACATCCAACTATTGCTGAGTCATCAGAAAACTTCTGAAGGTGGCAGGTCTCAGTGCAGTAGTTGAAGTCCGTGGTGTAGAGAGTGAAGAGGAATGGAGAGAGGACAGTTCCCTGTGGGGCTCCGGTGTGACTGACCCGTCTTTCAGACACACAGTTCTGTATTATGCGTGGGAAGTCCCTGTCAAATATTGGCAAAGTTCAGAATTCAAGACAGCAGCTACCACAACTGAACAGTGAGGAAAAATGTCTTACTTTTACTGTTAACAGTATTTCTGTGGTATTTAGTCAGTTGTAAATGTGGTACTTTTCAGTGTTTAAAAGAGGCTGTGTTATTGTTTATATGTAGGAAAACCACGTAGAGCTCAGTTATTTATTGGTAGCAGTGCTCAACTGTAGCAATGAGACATTTCATGTTTAGTCAAAGTTATCTTTGAAAAAGTGAAAGTTGTAAAACTATTATTTGAAATCATCTAACAAAACAACAAAATGTGAAAAAAAAATAATGCTAACATTCCAGCAGCTCTAAAGTGATTTTTTCTCCCATGAAGCAGCATAAATTTAGTTGTTTTTTTTACCCCAAAGTCATGATAAGAAGGTCAGTTTGCCATTTTGTTTCCCCTATGTGTCCAAACTATGAGGTTGGTTAGAGGTAGGTGCACGTTCCCCCACCCCACCCCACCCCACCCGCTCTCTAAAGACCACATCAAGTATCTGCCATAATCAATTATCATATTTTCGTTCTTCTTTCGCTGCAGTCACCTTCACAGCTGCTAAGAAAGGTTTGAAGTTCATCCGCCTTGTTTCATTCCAGGACCCCAGACTTCACGCTTTCCAGCTGGTCTGAAAAGGAGAGGGTGGGGGGTGGGGGCTGCTCAGAGAAACCCTCCCTCGACGGGGAACAGAGTTGGCGTCAAGGTACTTATTGCTTCGTTGGAATTCTCACTGGATCCAATCACCCTGTCAGGCTCCGGGTAGGAGGCCCGTCTCCCCAGGTAGCAGATGAATCAGACACACTCTTGAGCATCACTCGGTGACACAAACAGATGACGTTCAGCCACACGGAGCCTCTGCTGGCATCACGACTCCTGAATCCTCACACGCCTGTTGGCAGCAATGTGAGTTTTAGTGTTTGCCCAAGGCGAACACAGCTTTAGATTCAAAAACACCTTGGTGTGAGCTTTTTTTTTCTTATTGCCAACAAACGGTGCAATAATTTAGTGACCCCGACCTGCTGGATCCGATCCCTAGATGGCACTGTGTCCACCAGGCGAGACCACCACCCTGCTGTTTATCATGTGGCTGTGACAGTCTGTAAAAGCTTTTGTCAGAGGGAGCGAAGATTTAAAGCCCAGATTAGCACATTCATATCTTGGCAGTTAATTAGGGTTGAGGAGCTAACTGAAAGCGTTGGCTGCTGAGCAATGGAGCGGAAGAATAGGAGGAGGTGTGCCCCTCGCAGCGAGACACAAAAGTGAATTAAGTGCATATGTATACACCCGACTATTCTGCTAATGTATCACCCAGTGCACTCACTGAGACATATGAATATGAATGCTTAAACCCACACAACCCCTCTTTTTTCTGTAAACTTTCATTTGACCTAAGAGCTGCCAAATGTGTGCACACACACACCTCTGCACACAAACACTTCTTTCCTGAGGTTTCACGCATGAGTGTTTGTATGTGTTCGCCCTTCAGAACACTGGTGTTAATGTCAGCGGGCTCATATTTTACCTGTCAGGACTGATCACTGTCGCCTTCACAGCTGCTTTGCTTCAGTCCGTGAAGGATACAGAATCCTAAAACTTTCCTGAAAGCCCATGAAAAACCCATGAAAATAAGAGAGCCCACCCTGCTCCGCTCTCTTCAGGTCTCACTACAGTGTTTCAATCAGGTTGAGGTCTGAGCTTTAACTGGATCATTGCCTTGATTCTTTTCTTTTTCGGCCGTTCTTATTGGAGATTTGATGATGTATTTCGGTTGCATCGTCACCCAGTTTGGCTCGAGTTTTCAGCTGTTAGACAGATGGCCTCACATTTGACTCTAAAACCCTTTGGTCTACAGAGGAGTTCATGGTTGACTCAGTGCCTGTAAGGAGTCCAAATCATCAGCTCCCCACCACGGTACTTGACAGCTGGTCTCATCTGTCCAAAAGACATTGTTCCTGAAGTCTTGTATTGTTTTTTCAGATGCACCATAGCAAACCTAAGAATCATTTTCAGCAAACATGCCCAGAAAGTTTTGACCAATCACACTTGGTGAGCCATAAGGTTTGCAGGACAGAGTTCTGACTGGGGGCAATGTACACAACATGCTGTCATCAGGGGCAACAGACAGAAAATATGCAATCTTTTGCCCCTAACAGCTTTAACTAGCCATAAGTTGCTGCTTTGTTCTTTTTGTAACAGAAAAGAGACTTTTTCAGGGCAGTCTTATTTGTTCAGTGTCCCGTTATGAACTTTAGCCTCCTGAGGTCTGTAGAGTCTGAGATGGATATTTTGTTTTTCCTTTTCTTTTTCCCTTGTAATTGTTTTGAACATTGTGGCCAGATCTTGGGGTTAATTTGTTCGGTTGTCATATTCTACAAATATTGGCAGCTGTCTTAAATGTTTTCCACTTTGTTTTCCAAATTGTTTAGAAATGACTTTTTACCCCTCTCAGATTGACTGGCTGTAAAGGTTCTCCAACGTCACTGTTGTCTTTCCACCTCGGCTTGTTTTAACACACAACTGTCTGCTCCAGCAGCAAACTAGTAAAACAGCTTTTATAGAGGTTCTCACACTGATGATCAGTTGATCAATACATTTAATTAGCAGCACCTGGCTGCTACTTTCCTGCTTAAATCCTATTTTAAAAAAACAATTATTGTGAACTTCACCCACAGCTTTTTCATTTTCAGTTTTGTTTTATTTAATGATGTCATTTGTTGTTTTTATAAAGAACATTAGAATTTTTATTGTGTCTTGATACGTAAAATTTTAAAACTGATACATATTTTCCTATGACTGTATTCATCCATAAAATGCTACAGCTGCAGATGCTCCTGATGTGAAAAGTGTTTTACAGCAACCAGAACAGATTTCATCTGGAATCAGTGACGGGGCTGATGGATCAGTCTTATAAAGCTGCTGTTTATTTGATGGAAAACCTTCCATAAAGTGTTTAAATGGAATTAACCAGTTCATTAGCTGATGTAAATTTTCACGACAGGTCGGCTGGCAGATGTTTAATGCGATGGGAGGCGGGGGGACGGTGGGGGTTGTGGGGTGGGGTTCCTTCCCTGGTATCTGCTCCACAAAGCCCTGCAGCCCACTGGGAGAACGCAGAGCCAACGCCGCCGAACAGAAAGCCATTTGGAAAAAGCCATTAGCAAATGTAAATTGTTTTTCTGTCAATTAAGATATGAATTATCCAGCTGACATCAGCGCGACGGATGTAATCTACTTCTATTAATTTGACTAAAAGGAAAAGTAGTCACTACACAAAATCCAATCAATAAACTTTGCCAGCCAACAACAGTGTGAGCTAATTGGTAAAATCAAGTGAGTTTGTTTCGTCTGCCGGCGACCTGCTGGGGAAAATCTTCAAGTGACTACAGAGTGAGAAAATAACATCTTATTGTTACAGGGTTTTACACCCGTGGGTGCTACATGAAACAGTTAGACTTCCTTTGTGATTAGGTTAAGATTTTAACCTAATCAAGATAATAAAGTAAATCAGACATTATTTTCTATGTAAAAATGATTGACTAAACTAGTGTACTTTCTATGTACTTTCAGCAGCGCTTTGTCTGCTGCTGCTTGGTTTTCTTTCTCAGTTTTAGTAATGTTAATGTAGTCTTATGATACTTTTTGAGAATTACTTGGAATAAATCTTCCTTTTTTAATCAGTGCACCATGTGTTGAGGACAGTTTTGTTTTAATTAGGATGAGTCGATAGTCAAAGAACAAAAGAATAGATTAAAAACTTGCATTCTCAAAAAATACCCTGTTCCTGTAATCCTGAGGCTCAAAGTTTGAGCCCAGGTTGGTCAGGAACTCTGCTGTGTTGATGTGGAGTGCAACACATTAAATATGTGTGGTCTCCATCTTACTGTTTTTTAAACTTGACAAATTAACTCAGTTGTTGGTAAAACTTAGTCAAACTCAAACTATATCTCATCCCTTTATTATATTGAGCGGCTCTGTTACTACCTTGTTTTGTAGCACATTGGTGTACCAGAGGTGGGCTTGCTTTGATCCCCCCTATACCTTGGTCCATTCTGAAATCACATTGAGGTAACCAGAAGGCATCCGAGTCCTGGACTGAGGTGTTTTGTGAAAGAGCTCTGATTACAAAGCTTGTTTTAGAGACACGAAAACTATAAGTTTCTGCTTTTAAACTCAGTCAAACAAAAAGTTGTGTTTTTTGTACCAGTTGCACATGATCAGCATGGAGCAGTGAGGGGAGAGAGTGATGGGTGTGCGTAGTGCAGAACCAACTAGTGTGTGTGTGTGCGTGTGCGTGTGTGTGTGGGAGGGGGGGGTAGCTAAACAAAGTATCATTATTAGATGTAGTATTTCCTATTCTTTGCCTATTTATTGCCTATAAGTATTTTTTTTTCTTTCTTGCCTTTGATATTATTGATTTTGGTATTTATAATTTTTAGGCTTTCTAAAATGTACTTTATTTGAGTTTTTTTTTTTGGCGTCACTGAAATAAATGGAAATCGCTTCAGATCTTTTATAGTCTTTGCTTTTTTGAAACCTAATCACTTCAGCATACTGAGAAACTCTTTTCAAACACTGAATGAGTCACAAAACTCAAAATACCAAGAAGTGGAATGATGTGGAAAATGTCTATATCATTCTCCTTCTTGGTATGTTGTACCATTTTTTTAAAATCACAGCTGAATGTTAATGAAAGCTTTAGTTAGGTTCAGATTTTGTGCTGAACAGTGAAATCAGTTTTCAGCTGAAAGCTTTTCAAACTCCTCAGAAAGTCTGAAATAAATTATTTTTACTATAGTTGCATATTATGTATTAAATTGCAGGTATTTTAGTCTTCTATAACAGTGTAGCTCTTATTGATGTAGGAAGCACTATTTTCTTTCAATTTCTCACACTAAATTATGCACACCCAAGACTTAATTGGCCAACATTATATTTCAGATGAGAAAGTGTTTTTTTTCTTGTTTAGTCATATATTTTAAATAACACAGTGTAGAAACATATAAGTTATGAGTGACTTCCAGCTGCTTGTGGTTCAACAATTATTTAATACAACTTAGCTTCGGGTCAGCGGTTGTTTGTGATCCAGCTTCTGCTCAGTGGAGAAAACACCTGTTGTGTTTTGTATTTTTTACATTGTTAAGTAGCTGTGGTGTAGTGGTAGAGCGGTCAGCTTGGGACAGGAAAGTCGCAGGTTTGACTTCCCGCCATGCCCACATGGCAGAAATGATCTTTTTAGTCTATTTCTCTTCATTATCCTGTCCACAGAATTAGGGGTGTTCCAATATCAGTTTTTCTCAAATAGAATACAACTCCAAATATTTTAGTTTGAGTACTTACCAATACAGAATACTGAAACAGAGTACTTACTGATTAAACCCTAAGGATTACACAGTGATTTTAAAAACATTTTTATTTTATTTAGAACAAAGTGGCTGTCCTTTCTTACAGGTCTACAGTCCCTCTGACTGGATCAGATCAAATATACAGCATGATAAATACTGTAGCAACATTTTAAAATAACAAATAATAAAAATAACAAATGAGATTTTCTTTCAACCTTTATAACTTTCTTAAATGTGGAACTGACAAACTTGTCACTTGAAATGTAAACTAACACATTCAATGGAGTATCAATACAAACCATGATGGTACTGATATCAGTCTTAAGTATCGGGGCATTTTGTACAAGTACTTGTACAAAATGCTGGTATCCAGACACCACTACACAGAACTATTCAAACTAAATGCTAAATGATTAAGTGTGAAAGGAGTGAGATTTCTATTTGGTAGTAGTTTTCTGCAACACGTCTTCAGTAGATGTCATTGTAGGCGATGTTCTGAAGTGAATGTGACAGCTCGTTCAAATGAATGTTTCCTCACACTTTGACTGACCATTGTGTTGACTTATGTTGTATAAATTTCCACACTATTTTTTTTAACCAGAGAAAATAGAATTCTTCTTTGTAAATGCCTCAGAATGGGGGGAAAAGAATCTCCCTTGGTTAAATGAATCTCTGCCGGCCCTCTTGCTCCCTTTGCCTGTGGCAGGATGAATGAGTTAATATGCAGCCATTGTGTGAGCTGGATATACTCACACATGGCGCTCTGATATCCTACATCAATGGGGCTATTGCAAGTTAATGACCAGCTCTGTGAAGGCCCATTTGCACGAAATATGGACAGTGTAAAAGCGAGCGTGGAAAGCAGGTGCTCCTGCCGTTCAGTAGCTCATAACGGAGCCGTGTGCTTATGAAGAATCTCGATTTGGCTTGAGCTCTTATCACAAAAACTCAAACGTACTGAAACTCAGAACCATTCTCATCGTGTTGTGAAGGCTTCAGACCCATAAACATTTTTTTAATGCTCTCTGTTGAAGGTGGATAATAATGTTTTTGCTGCTACCAAATTACTTCATGAACAAGTGGACAAAATTTAATGAAACTCTCTAAGTAATCATTAAATTTTATTCCATAACTGATCCAAGATGGCTGCCACAGCCAACTGATCTTAGAAAACATAAAATTTTGTATTGTTCAGTTAATTTGACAAATTTTTACCTTAACATTTGTGTGTAAGGATGTGACATTGACTGTCAGGAAATAGCAACAGAATGCATAAGATCTTAGTTAACTGTGAAATTTACATAATTTAAAGTCCACTTTGTTAGGATAATATCTCAAACTACTGGATGGATTTTAACAAAACATCTACAACCGATTTATTTTTGGTGCTGACCTGATTGAAGATATTTGACCCATGACAACTGAAAACACAAAAATGGTTGTCTGCATATTTGAGCTAAAGTTTGGTGTGGTTGTAGCTGAGATTTATTCACAACATACACTCAAAAAGCTATTCATTGCGCAAAATCGGAAAAAAACATCTGCAGACACATGATGGTGCTGAGCTGCTCTGTTCTGAACTTTAATAAGAAACAACTCCAGGTTCAGGTAGAAAAGGAAGTCAATGAAATGATAACGTGTGACTCTGCAGTCAATCGTCTTTAGCGTCCATCTTCTTGCTGCGACGCCTCCTGATCTCATGAGACAAACTAATGACTGATGATTCGCTATGTAACATAAAAATAATAAATAAATCTTTTGGGAACAACATTTTCTTTTTATTTCTGGGAATTGTTTGAAGTCAAGGAAGCATAAGACAATAATTAATTGCCAAAATTACCAACACAAAAAAAAAATAAATTTAAAAATAAAATTAAAAATCAAAGTGGAAACACACACCGACTGACTGATAGATGTGAAAATAGACGACAAATAATTTCAGCAATAAATAAAGACACAAAACAACAACCGGAACATACTGTCAAATAAATGAGACATTAAATCAGCTAACTAACAGCAACTAAAAAAGTAAACAGACAAGTTGAACAGAAATGTCACTAAAAACAAAAAAACGAGCAGAAAGTATGTATGAGTAAGGTGCCAGCAAAGATCTCCAAATCCACCATCATATCTCTTTATTTGACGTATACTCTGTTTTTATCCAATAAAAAAATAAACAACATGATATAAGTTATTTCAGAAGAAGGGGGAGGTTTCCTCTCCCAGAACATTTGAGGGAGGCAATTCTTTTCAACTGGCTGCTTTAGATGGTCAAATATTCATGCGACTGAAATGAAACGTCATCCAGAGAGACCAAACCTCTAATCTGACAAGACTTGATCTCTGCATAAACAAACCAACGGCACTTCTTAACTCTGGGCCACAACCATTTTTTATGTTTCCACAGAAAAAAAAAAAAAAACAAATCAGTTGAAATTTTCTGTCTGCAAATAAGTAAGGTTACAAAAAGTTTTTTGTTTTTTTTTTCCATTGAGCCCAAAGAAAACAAACAAGGCAACTGAAAGACTCATACTTGTTCACACAGCATTGATTCTAGCCTGGATTTTTAGCCCCTCTTTTTAAAATGATGACAGTTTCATTGTTGACTCAGTGTGTTAAAACATGTGAGAAAATGTCAAAGTAGCAAAACAAATAAAGGACTCGAAGGCAAAGAAAAGCAGTATCAGAGATTTTAAATGGTTAGTTCAGGGGAAACAAAATACATGGTACTTTTATTGGCCAGGTTTAGATTTACTTTTCCACCATTTATACTTTTTTTGAGCACTGTCCAGTTTAGTCAGCCCTGACGGTTGACTACATACTTAAAAAAAAAGTAAGTTAAATAAATAAAAATAAATAGGTAAATGGATAAATAAAAAAAACAAAAATACAGAAATAGACAGCTCCTAACACACATACGCTTTACCTCCGTTGAACGCCACATTTAATGAACTGTTTTTATTTTTTAGCAAAAAATCGTGTTTTGACTTCCAACTTTTCCCCGACAATCAGTTTCTTGAGGTCCCTCGCTTACACAGATGCCAGCACCACATCACATACACCTCACATGCATGCTCAGAATGGCCAAAATGACAGTGATCATATTTTACAGGGTTCAATGGACAAGGTCATCAGAACTCCAAGGATTACGCACCTCTTCACAGTCACTTGGGGTTGTGTGGGGTGTTCAGAGTGATAAGTCACACTGTCAAATGTCTCCAGCAGGGACTTTGTAAAATTGTCCCAATGAAGTTGTACTGCATTGTCACTTTTTAATGCTTACAATAGTAAGTGGGCTTCTATAAGCCAAAGTTCTTTTGTAAATGATTCACCGACATTGAGTCTTGAGTTCTCACAAGATTTATAGTTCTTTTTAAATCACAGTTGCCAATATGGTACTGTCAAAATGTCTATAACTTTGTTCCAAAAAGTTTATTTATATGTTGTGAAATGATTTGTTTTCTATACATAATATTCCTTGTCCTTGTCCTTCGGTCTCTTGCTACTGGCACTACCTTTGGCGCTACCGCTGGGCGTTTTATCCTTTACCACAGCGCCATTGGTTTGTGCTGAGTTGCTGATGTAGTTGCGTGTCTCATCCACCTGGTAGGAACCCTCATCCCTGTTCCTGTACTTGTACATGGCATAGAGGAGAATGAGGATGCAGAGGGCCGCAGCTGAGACAATGCCCACCACCATGCCCGTCGTACTGCTGGATTCTCGGATCACCTCCGAGACCCCAGGGGGCACGCGCCTCACCACGCCGGGTATCGTAGGCAAGGCAGCAGGTACCGTGCGCAACATGGGTGAGGTGATGAAGGGGCCCCTTGGCTTGGTGCCATCCACATCAAAGGATGTGGGCAGGGGCAGCAGGACGATTTCCGGCTGCAGGGGTTTTACCTCACGATTGTTCATTTTCCCTGCAGGCAGCTTAGGTGGCGTATCCGAGGGAACCGCTGCCGGCGGTGTGCCTCGAATGTCGGGCAGAGGCAAGGTGGGTATAGTCCTACCTGCCTCTGAGGCTTTGCTAGGCCTCAAGTCCTTGGCTTCCCACTTGGGCGCGAGAACTTTGTAGCCACCTTCATAGGCCGATGTGGTCAAGGTCTTATCTGTTACCAGGGAGAAGGTGGTGTAAAAATCTTCATCGTCAGTCGGGGACAGGCTAGAGTCGAAAGCTTCACCAGAGCCAAACCCCGAAATCACCATGCCATCATCATCATCACCATCATCATCATCATCATCATCATCATCACCATCATCACCACCATCACCACCATCACAATTATCGTTGCTTCGGTCCGACAAGCAAGGTACCCCCGCCTCAGTGGCCATGGCCAAGGACTCTTTGGTGGTGTCGATAATGGTGAGGACGGGGCGGAGGGTTGGGGGGAAGGGAATGAAGGGTGAACGGGTGGATACAGAAGGGATGTCTATGGGGTCCTCAACTAGTATGGGGATGACTAGCTCCCCTCCTGGAAAGTGAAAGAGACAGAAACAAAAGTCAAGTAGCAGAAAGTCCTCCACCAAGAGAGCAGAAGCAGTCAACCAAAAGAACCAGTAAACAAAGAATGTAAGAAGCAAAGCTCAATATAAAGAGGAAATAAACAGGAAAGGATAAAAAAAATAACAGAAAGTACTGTAAAAGTGCAAAAACAACAAAACTCAGAACCAAACAAGACCAAAACTAAAAGAAAGCAACAGCCATAAAAAAGTATACATTGCATCAAAAGGCTTTGAGGGATGCACAAGGGTGAGCCACAATAAACTGACACCTCACAGGATTTTGTTCTATCCTACATGTTCTCAGACAATAACAGAATATGCATTTAAAATGTAATGTGCACTAGGTTTGGTATTATTTTAACATTTGGTCCTTTATTTAGTTCCTGCTACTGATTCTGTACAGATCTCAATATAAATTAGACTTTTAGATTTTTTTTTAAAGAAAAATCCTTTTTTTCTAATAATTCATACAGAAACAGCAGGCACCAAAAGTTGGATAAAAAACTGAAAATATTAACATTTGTATGCAGTTCAAACACAAGGCCATTTGGTCTGAACGCATGTTAGCTAAGTTTGAAATGAGGAACAATTTGTTTCAGACTGTGGCTCCTCAGACAGGTACTTTTTAACTCGTCTGACCTACATGTGCCAACAAATACAAGCAGCTGCTGTCAGAAACGCAAATATGACAAAATACTACTGCAAAGGAAGGACTCTAATACCGTATCTCACTACTGTGTATCTGCTTTACATTTCAATGGCATACTGAGAAACTGTAAAAAAATAGAATAATAAAATTGCCTTATTATGTATCTGATACTCCAGTTTATATACCATGATCACTCACAAGACCAGGCTGCCATGCAACAACAGGTCATGTCGAAAAATTTCTTATGACTTTAGCAACTTTGAAACATCACATATGCCTCCTATATATACCTCAACAAGCTATGCTGTAACGTATTAAGACTATACAAGGGTTTGGTTTGAACTGTACTTGAAGATGAGAATAAAAGACAGATGATCAGACAGAGAAAAGCCAAAGTAGAGCAGGAGAGCTACTTTGTTCTAGTGTAAGCATCTAGTTACAATCTAGGTGCTGACAGAAGACTACAATTTGCCAATTGCCACAGGATCATTGGAAATTTGATAGGACGATGTTGGTGCACAACGAACCAAAGGTCCCACCAACAAGAATAAGACAGTTACTCAACGTATGCCATTCTTCTTTCTTGCTGTAACTTCCCATCCTTCAACCCATTACAAACACAACATGTAATTGAAACACATTGTGAACATACGTCACAAGACTTAAATAAACACGTCATTTCTTCATGTTTTGCTGTTTTGACTCATGTAACACTTTTTGAAACATAATCCAACATATCTGGTGAAATACAAAACAGAGTATTTAGTACACGTCCACTTGGAGTGACTGAATGAATGTTTTCCCCTCAGCATTACTGGGCTCCCCTATTTGCCCTAACCTCTCGCCTTTTGACCCTACAGTTACCACAGTGGCACAAAGTCGCTGGGCAGTTCAGTGACACCTGAATGTTTGCTGACTTGAACGGAAGACTTGATTTTAGAAGCTATTTCAGTCTGAAACCAAAAAAAATCATCTTTATCTTAAATACACCAACTTTGTTTTCGAGTTAAACCTGTGGATGGACAACTAGAGTCAAGAAACGTTCAGATGTCTGTTGAAGCTGCTTTTTCTTATGCCAAAGTGGCTTGTTTTTTTTTTTAAGTTATTAACTTTCTTTTAACATTGCAAAGGCTCACAAACAGGGCACTATAAAGAGATGCAAACCCTTTGGAACAAAAAACAAAAACAAAACAATGTAAATGAGGAAAACAAACAAACAAAAAAGATTAGAAAATAAATAAATCAAAGCATTGCAAAAAGACCTTATAGTTAGAGCAAACATTGTGATAAAACATTCACAACGGAAAGCAACAGATAGTTATCCAGAAACAAAGGATTAGTAGTAAGTAAGTAGAAAAACAGGTAAAAACAAAAGTCAGCTCAGAAAATCATAAAAGCCTACAGAGAACCTAAAAACAAACAAACAAACAAAACAAAAAAGCAATTTCAAAAGGAAGAAAGCATACCATCAGTTTGTCAACTTACATCAACAAATTGCCCGCATGATTTTGGCAGGAAGAAAACAAATTTACAAAAGAAAGTTGTGTAAGAATGCCTTTGGACAAGTTAGACTCTATTTAACAGTTTCTGATTGAGTAGTATATATATGTATATTTATATATTTTCTATTTTTAGACAGGATGGTATAGGGAGGCAACAACACATACATCCACACATCATGACATGAAAACAATCTTCACCATTCTGTTCAAGATATCTTCTTTTTTTTGTTCTTTTAAACGTCATTTTTGTTTTTTATATATATATTTATAAAAAAAGAAATATGTACATCTACTACTTGGATGAATAAATTTCCATAAATGTCTACAGCCGGAATCAATCTTTTGACTTTAGCTCAACATTAACTTGTTCATCAGTCATGAACAAACAGTACTGTACAAATTTTGAGTGTCTAAAAGGGTTTAGGAGGAAGGAGTGTGGGACGGGGGGTGGGACCTATGAACATACTAGGAAGGAAATGACATAAATGGGGGTGAATGTGTACATCAGTTGCCATGTCCATGTAAAGGCGGCACGAAGCGGTCGGGCGGCATTAGAGCTTTTGGCTGTAAGGAAGGGATGGGGATATACAAACAATGAGCATATACATGCCCATCTACAAAAGAGAACAGCACTCTGAACACTGACAACTTTTACAAACCCTAAGCTGCAACTTCTTTGCCATGCACAAAAAAAGACAGACTAATTTGATCCAAATTTCAATAAGAGAGAGCTATTCAAGAAAAGGTGAGTAGTAAAGACCAGCATAAAAAAATAAAATTCAATAGTGGTGGTGGGGGTCTACTTTGGAGGGGTGGGCCTTCTCTTTTTTCTCTATGAAAACATTACATGAAACCTGCATAATTTTGATACACGGTTTTAAACCAAAAAACACGTTTGTGAAATGGGAATGAAATCATAGAGAAAATAGAAAAACTCACCAAAACTATGGCAATACTGATTCGAAACAATTTAGTAGAAAGTTTTTTTTTTTTATTTTATTTTAAATTGGACATTTTCAGGAAAAGAAAAAAACAGTTTCACATATATGTGTGTTAACATATATGCACAAATTAAATCACATTAACAAGCAAGAAGAAAAAAAAACAGAAAAAAGGCATTAAATTTCTCACACTATCAGAAAAGAAGAACCAGAAAGCACACACTGAGGCAGACAAAGAGAAGGGGGGGACAGTTTAGAGGCAAAGTGTCACCACCTTTGTGTAACTAATAACAACAACCCCTTTGTTATTAGTTACTTTAAAACGTGTCTCTTGTTAGTAACTTAAAGCACAAGACAGGGCGTGCAATCTGGATGTATGTTAAAAAAAATTCAACATTTTTTTTCTTTCTTTGGATTTGAATTCCACCGGAAGAAGTTGGGTTAATGCATGCTTCAGTAAGTTGCATTTAGGGAGAGTAAGATACAAAAAACAATACAGCAAGCCAGGGGACAGGTAAGGAGGAGAGAATGGGTGGGAGGGGTAAACAAGGGGTCTATGGTCAATAAAAGGCACCGCCACCAAGGGCTGTGGGATATTTTCCTCAAGCAAACCATTCATTAGCATCTAACAGGGAACAAGGTGCACCATGGGTGATGTATAACCAACATTAAATGGCATTTAAGCCCAACACATTCACTAATTAATCAAAAGGTGGAATATATGATAATTAACTAGCTTTTTATTCCAAAATGTTTAGATGCTTTGTTATGTGCATAACCAACAGCCTTTGTTCCAACACATAAACATCTGGAGTTCCACAAGAGGAGAGCTTATTTATGTTTCTGGTGAATTTAAAGAGATGTGCACATTTATCTTTAGATACCAGAATTTGGTTTCTCATTTGCAGTTTGATAATAAACCTTACCCTGACCACTTAGCAAACCAGACCTGAGAGTTCTGAGTTAATGTGCGATCTGTTACACTTCAAACGATGACACCATTAATGGGAATCACCTGATGTTTTGCAGGGACAGACATGATACAGAGTGGTGTTTTTACTGCATTAGTGACCTTTTTTTCCAGCAGCTGCTATAGGATATCCTGCCATGGCAATGTTCCAATAACATAACCTGCACTAGTAAATAAACAACAGCAGTGGGGAGTAGATCATTCCAACTCGGCCTTTATTTATCCAGCTCTATCCTAGTTGTTCCAGCTTTGTTTGCATCCTTTTCACTTCCATCTCAGCAAACAGTTTTCGGCAACTCTTTTCTCTACACTGTATCAACAAAATATTCGAATGGAAGAGGGTGGTGGTGGTGGGGGGCACTGCAGTTAAGGGTCTCCACTAAAGTTAGTGCAGAGGACCTTGATGTTTTGGTAAACACTTTAATCCTGTGTAAGCTCTTGCACAAGCATTGCTGCATATCTGAGGCAGACAAACACTGTGGTTGCTAATGGGTTTGCTCTAACAGATTGCGTTTGTTTTCCAAATTCGTTAAGATGGATGAGGATTTTTCACTCCAAGCCTCTGCCTCGCCGGCTGATAATTCTCATCGCCTGTGAAACCTGCTGCCAGTTACTTTGTTTTCTTTTTGTGTGTGACTAAAACGGAGCCCAGACTTCTAAAGAACAAGTGCGCCTTTGTGCCATTTGACTGGCCTTTGCATCAGTGAGCAAATCCCACTTATAAAATTAAAAAACATGAAACAAACTTCATTTTAAATATTCTTCTTCTTTTCATCCCAGCATGTAAGAAAGACGCTATCTGCTGCAGGCCTGCGTGGCCTTTTAATAAAAGAAATTGAAGTAAATATAAAAACTTTAAATGGCTGACTGACTACCCCAGCAGCTTCAAGGCTACAGAAGCAGAAATCTCGGAGCAGCACTTTTTCTTCACTACACCCTCTCTCGTTTTTTCCCCTTTCCTCATTCTGATCCCCGTGTCCATCTAGCCTTTGAGGCTTCCGAATGCCAATGAATCCAGACGGTGTGCAGGAGATTTGACAACACTACATCATAAAAGCAGAAAGTTGGTGCACCAGCATCAGCCATGGCTGAAGTGAGTCAATGGGATTCTGATGCAGCAAATTGTGGATGAGTCAGTGGTTTAGGGCCCCCTAAAATCCCATTGTGGTTTTGTGCATTGTGCCCGGAGGTCTGCTGTAGCATAATCATTCACCCCTACCTATTACAGGTGGTGAACTGATTACCAGGAAGGCAGCAACACATGAGTTTCCTGTGTGGACATGCTTTCAGAGACATGACAGGGATTGTGTTGGTGTGCTCTGCAGTGGCTGAGTTTTCTAAGAAACATGCACCACTTTACCCCATTAAAACATCTTATCTTGCCTGTGCACACCCCAGCCAAAAAAACTAAAAAAACTTCCCCTAGATGGGCATTTCATTCCAAAAAGTCAAATGTTTGATAAACAGGTACTGAATAAGAAAGACAAATGGTGGAAGAGCCAGGGAAGCTAAGGCTCAGGTGGAAGAGGGGTTGTGTTTTTAATTAAAATGGTTGGTGGTTCGATCATGGTTTCCCCCGTCATGTAACCCCCAATCTGACAAAATGGTGTGTGAATGTGGTGTGAAAACGATTTGAGTAGTCAGTAAAACTAGAAAATCACTGAATAAATGCAGTCTTTTTTTTCATTTACCACTTCTGGCTGGAGGAAGACCTCTGTTTTGAAATAGTCCTGAAGTTATGGCAGACAGCTACTAATCCATCTTCACATAGTTGACTGCAGCTTGGTGACAACGTGCCCTTGTCAGCTGATCATTTTGCTGTAAAGCGGTACCACTCGCTGGAATAACCTTCAAACTGATCTGACTTCTGTGAAGCAACAGTCGACCTTAACTGAAGACATAGTCAATGCCAAAAGGCTACTCAGAGATCCATTCAGATCATTTTTTACCTTATAGTTGTTATTCTTTATACAGGATAATGATGAAATTCTACAAAATTCCTTTAATCTAACATTAACATGAGTAAAGATCCTTAAAGTTATTTATCCAAGGCCAATGAGATGAGGAGACATTTATGTTTTTATCATTCATATTTAGATGTTCCATCTATTTGATCTGAGCTCCATTTGATCAAAAGCTGAGGGTAATGGTGCCTGAAGGACCATTTATGGCCAATTTGGTAAAAATACTGTCTTTTTAATGATGCACTTGATTTACACATGGGATGCAAGTCGCCCTCGAGGAAAATTGCATTGCTGGGAAATGCTAAAACAGAAAGACTGAAGCAAGCTCCTTGAATTTATATTTGGGGTCATCTTTAAAGCATGGTAGGATCACAATTTGTGAGGAATGTTGGGAGTTTTTCATGAATTCTTAAAGCATTCCAGTTTCATGTTTAATATCTTCCTTCGACTATAAATCTGCATTTAATCCTAAAAAAATTGGTCAAACTTTTACAATCTCATTGCCGGTAATCATAATTGCACTTTTTTATCTTTGATGATCTCTTTATTCCAGGAAATGGCCTGAATGAAGTTCTACCCTTTTAACTCATTTGATATGCATGGAACTGGGAAAATGTAGATTAGCCCTGCTTTGACTTTCACCACTTGCCTGGAAGTAGCTGCTCATAATCAACTCTGCTCTGGCACTTTTTACTCTTCATCTACACAATCAAACAGCTAATGAAGCGTCACTAATGTTATATAAACTTTATTCCACACCACTAGCTCTGACAAGCCCCACTTTGCAAGATGACATGATTTACTTGGTTTGTATAAAACCTGGGATATTTGAACAAAGACAACTTTGGGGCTTTGGGGTACAAGTTTTAGTTTAATACAAACACCACATAGATGTGATCTTTTGGGAGCTGTGCAATAGATATGAGCTGCTTTTCAGTTTTACATGATTTTTAAAAGTCACAGCTTTAAAACATCTGTACAACTTCTAGGAAATAGTATTAGGTTTTCTCCGGTGAAGTGGAGGGTAAAGTTGACTCCTCCTCCTAACTACAAAGCCAACAACAGCTTGTCAGGCTCTCAATATTACAAGGGGATCAACAAGAACTAAAACTGCTTAAAAAGTACTTTTACTTTTGAACTTGGCATTGATTCTACTTTTTATTTTAATTTTTCCTCGATTCAACTCAAAGATTCCAGTCAATGGAAGATCTTCATAGTCAGGAGTAACAATGTGGATTCCGTCCCAGTCGTGGAATGATGGACCAGCTCTTTACCCTTGCTAGAGTCCTTGAGAGGGCATGGAAATTTATTTATGGTGCTTCCCTTTGAGCCAATGGGTCGTTACATAATGGGGGCTCGTCCGGGTTTATGGCCATACTACCCCAAACATGGCTGATATTGTCTTATCTCAGAAGCCAAAAAGGGTTGGGCCTGGTTAATGGGAGACTGCCTGCGAATACCAGGTGATGTAAGCTTTACGCTATGACCCAGTGACTCAAAGGGAAGCAACATAAATGGGACAACCAGACAAGAGGTGTAGTTGACTACAAAATATTTGTTAAAATTAAAGGGCTAGTTGTAAGTGAAACCACCAGCCAAGCTGCAGCCTGCAGCAGAGGGAGGAGAGAGCAAATCTCTTCTCCCTCTCAGAAGTAGGATGTGGCCCATTTAGGTAGTCTGCTCACACCTGAAGATGGTTGGCATGATTACAGGTGAGAGTCTACCTGTAAAGAGAGAGACACATACATACTCTCATAACAAATGCAATCATCCTGGTTCTCTGGGGGTGCTCTGTGAATTTTATGATTAGGGGTTCATTGTTATGGACCATTCAGTCCTTAAAAATGGTGTGAGAGCCTGGTTGACATTAGCCGTGTTTCCATCCAATTTAATTCAAATTTAGAGCGAATTTTTAAAATTTCACAAAAAGGAAATGAATAATAAATGCGACTCAAGACGTGTTTCCATCAGCTAGCTTGATGCGAATAACCCAGTAATTA
>JARVJO010000039.1:3873022-3912029 GCA_031762555.1 Cynodonichthys magdalenae
GTTTCCATTCAGCTTTTCTGATGCGAAATTTCAAAATGCGAATTAAGAAACGTTGATGGAAACACGGCTATTGTCAGCAGTAAATTGGATGACTTCTTCAGTGTGAGAGTCTGCTTCCACCAGGGCCTCCTGTTGCCACTGATTCCTTCTATAACTTTTATGGACATACTTTCTTGGTGCAGCCAGGGGGTCGAAGAAGTCTGTTTCAGTGGCCACAGGATTCTGTCTTTTCCAGATGATAGGGTCCTGTTGGAATCATCGTATTGTGATTGTTAGCTCTCACTGGAGGGGTTCACAGTTGAGTGTGAAGCAGCTGGGGGAAAGACCTACACCTATAAATCTGAGGCCATTGTCCTGAATTGAAAAATAGTGGACTGCCCTTGGGGTTTTGTGTAGAAGCGAGGGAAAAATGGAGAACAAGATCAGATGGATCGGCAGGCTCTACAAAATTGTTTACTCTGTACCAGTCTATTTTAGTGAAGAGGGAGTTAAGCTACAAGGCAAAGCTCTTTATTTACCTGTTAAACTCTGGGTAGTGATCCAAAGAATGAGCTCTTCGGTACAGATGATCAAAATGAGTTTTTGCCGCAGTACGTGGGCTATTTTGAGATATAGGGGAGTTATCCGAAAGGGTCTTGAAATAGAGCCATTGCTCCACCACAATGAGAAGAGCCAGTTAAGGTGGTTTGGCCATCTGGAAAATATGCTCCCTGGATGCCTCCCTGTGGAAACATGTCCAACAGGGAGGAGACCTCGGGGAAGATTCAGTAAACTATGTCTCTCTGCTGGCCTAGGAATACTTTGAAAAAGAACGTGTTTTGTAAAAAGATGTCTTGGCCTCCCTGCTCAGGCTCTTGCCCCAAGACCCGACTTCAGAACAGGCAGCAGATAAAAGATGACTACAAAGCAATATTGTAGCATAATGAAACATTATTCTAGCTAATGTAAAAGTTTGTTTTTAAATAAAAACAATTTGATCATGTGAAATATTTTTAAATTGTTTGAATACAGTTAAAACGTGGAGTTTTAGTTCCATGTTGTCCTACAGTTAAAATCTCATATTGGCCACATCTTGTAGTATTCACAACAAAATTTAACAATGCCAATACAACAAAGTTGACTGGCTCAAAGCTCTTGTTGCTCTCCTATAATAATGAATGAGTAAAATCAGTTACCATGTAGCAAAGGAAAGCTGAACAGTAAAATTTATCTTTGGTTAACGGTCATGACTACGGTTTTACTTGTAGCTTTAATAAATGACTTAAAAAGCTCAAAAGTACTAAACCACAGACACAAACTAGGCCTTCATTTTATTTAATTTTTGCTTTACAGCATTTAGCTGATCTGAGTACAATTTTCTTCTGGCAGGTGTGTTGACAAAGTAAATGAGCAGTGTAACTAACAACAACAATAATAGCTTTGCTTTATTTCTGAATTTAAAGACGTGTAGCTATCTTTCTAATAGGACCTCTGGGAACCCGTGAAGCAAATAAAAAAAAAACTCAAATAATTTTATCATCCACACCTGTTCTCTCTCAGATATAAAATGCCAGCTGTGACACATTTCCACACCTACTGTTCAATATCCATGAAAATTCAAATTTATTTGATCTTATTCTGAGTAATAACAGCAACCAGATTAATATCCTTAAAGATTTGTAGCAACCAGCACTGGATAAACAAATCAAAGGTTTAAACAATTTTGATGGTTTATGCAAATCATTTGCATTAGTTACTAAAATGCAGTTTTTTTCAGATGACTTTCCAGAGTCTCGCCGCACACTCTTTTTGTTTGCTCTCTTGTGGAACTCTCGTAGGACGGGGGTTAAAAAGCAGGGGGGTCAGGAGGGGAAAAGGTGAGGTTTAACACTTTTATTAATACAGACAGACGACACAAGAACGAGACGAGCACAGACAAGACGGAGTACTGACAAAGACAGCCGGCACAAACACAAGAAGATGCTGCGGGGAACACCGGTGGGGTTTTGGACCCAACGCGAGTGGTCCCCCCAGCATGCGCACACTGACATGTACTAGAAGCCAGGTGGGGGTTAGCCTGAGATTTATGAGTGGAGAAGCAGTAGCAGATAAAATGGATACCAATCATGCAGAAGCTGAGGAGAATGAGGGGTGGAGTTAACAGTAGTTAGTGTTTTGTGCAGAGGGGCAGTCCAGGAGAGTGCATGCCACAAATGCCTTCTACTTGGAGCAACAGATAGAATAGAAAAACAGATATACTTTGTGGCAATAAAAGTCTTTTTATGCCATCTGCATTCAAACAGACATGTATATGCAGAGAGGCCAAAAGAAAGGCTGATTTGGGATGAAGGGGAGGGGGTTTTGGGGGTGGGTGAGGGAGATTAACACTCGCAAAAGGGGAGGGGGTCATTCTTTCACACTCAACTTTCTCGAGACAGAATGGAGTTTCTCGACACAAGACCCCAAAAAATGGATGATGGCAAGAAAAGATTTTGTTGCCGTTCATTTCCTCTATGTTATATTGAATATGGAGTAAAATAAACAAAAAGAAAAATAGAAATGTGTTTATGTAGACAACAAAGATGAGCACAAACGTGATGAGGAGGTGCGATTTGAGTTTTCCAACCACCAAAAGTTCATGCGGCACGAGATGAGGGCAAAAACGGGAGGAGTGGCTCTATCCTTGCTCGGAGGATGGGACAACGGATGATGATGATTATGATGGTGAAAATGATGATGAGGACACCAAAGAAATAAGAGCAATAATACAAAAAAAAAAAAGAAAAGAAAAACAAGCACAACAAAATCAACTAAAATGAAAATCACCCCACTCTACCCACTCTGGACCCCAAGATAAACAAAAAGAGCTCAAATCTTCAGCAACCCAGCTCATGTTCACATGTGCATCACAGGAGAAAACAAATAAAATGAAAAACAAAAAAGAAACAAACGTCATGCAACTGGTCATACGACTGGAAGCAGGTCAAGGAATGAGGATATGAATTTCTGTGTCAACATGGTGAAATGTACAGTTAGTATGAGTGTGTCTATATGTTGCCACTAAATGAGGCGAGGGTACCATGTTCTACTGGTCAAACATTTACTCTTCTGATTTTTAAGGATACTTGGGTTTGAAGCTTAAAAACTGCCCCAGCCTAATCTTTTGCCCAAATATAACATTTGAAAAAGTCAAAACGTTTTTCTTTATTATTTATTGAGACGGTAAATTAAACTTCTAGATGTCCACCAAATAGACATTCAGTGACTGGAGGATTTGATGCAAATTTGTTCGTTTCTTTATGGCCTTTCAGTTATAACTGTTTAATATTCATAAAAAATACAAAGTACCAGGTTTAGAAAAATTAAAATCAGGATTTAGGACAATGTAAAACATTGTGGTGGTCAATAGTAAGGAAAGCACAGGGCTCAGCGCTAATTAATTAGTAACAAAAATTTTAAATAAATAGGAAATAAATAAGTACAATCGATTTTAAGTGGCTCAAAAGTAGATTTTGTGTTAAGAGCTTGTTGCTTATTTCTTTAATTCTTAAAAAAAAGGGCCAGCAGTGATGACACCGTCAAGGCTTTTAATAAGAAAAGAGGTAGTATTTTTTCTTGTCTAGTGTAGAGTAACAGATCCTATCAAGCAGAGAGAGCTATTTTATCCACAACCAAGTACAGTGATAGAGCCAGGGGTTGACTTTGGCCACCATAGATTAGTCTTTGGCACCCTCATTGGGCAACCCAATCATTTGAGGAACAAGACTTTTAAGCAATAAGAAAACTAGAAAGCACAGTTTATTTAAATAATGGGGTTGGCTGATTTCCATATGTATTAGGCAGTGGCTGTCTTGGATTTTGACGTGGTGACCCAATTTTCGATAAGAACCTTTCTTACTTCTAGATGCAGCCACACACTAACATGGAAGTCAGCACTTTACTTATTTTTCAAGTTATTCAGTTCACAAGATGGACGGATAAACAGACGGTATTTCAAAGTTCTCTTTTACTCAACGACGGGAAACAAAAACAATGGGCGTTACAATAACGCAAATGTTTAAAATAAAAACATCTGCAGTAGACTCACTGTGTTCATTTTTTGATGACGATCATTATTTAACATTTGGCTTAAGAAATAGCTGGACAGATTGGTCGATCTCTAGAAACCATAGTAAATTATGCAAACTAGATAAAATAGATAGTTTTGCTTTAAAATAAATATTTTGTTGCATTCTGCATCCACCTTTTGGGTAGGTTGCAGCACTGTTTCTATTCAGGCTCATTATTAGCAATGAAAAGTGGACATATGCTTAGTGTTTAGTCGAGCCATGTTCAGGCAGATTAGTGGGCATCAATTAGTCCACTGTGGTGGTATTTTGAAGGACAGTGAAGCAATCAAATAGCCTGAGCTGTTAATGATTTCCAAAGTGCCTACGGGGAGCAGCTTGTCAAGCGCTGAGCCAGTTTTTATACAGCTCACAGTCTCCTGGTTTCCACCACATTATTAGGACATGTGCCAGCTGCTCTAGGGCATGAGAGTGATTGACAGCTGCTTACTACAAAAGTCATCCAAACCCAAGCCGCCTCAAAAAATACCACTCCTTTTGAATCTGAGGCATTATTTCTAGCTCTGTTTTTTTAAATTCTAAACTTCACAGTGTCTTATCACTTTGATGTGATTACAAAGTGATACTTGTGTGTTTGTGCGTCTGGGTGTACTGAGCGTGTTTGTGTAAAGGGAGAAAGAGAGACAATGTGCACAGAAATTCGAGGATATCTGTTCTCTATTAGAATGTTTCAGGTAAGGCAAGCCTCCGACGAGGAAACAGAGGTACAAAACAAGAGAAGAAGAGGGAAGGAAGACGCTCTGTTGCAGTTAGTCTGCTACATATCACAGTATCTGGGCTGAAAGCATCTTTGTTCTCGAAAGAATCTCAAAATGTATCCTCTGTCAAGAGAGACGCACACACGCACAGCAAGAGGAAGTCAACCAAGTACAGGACAGATACATTTTGAAGCATCAATGCAGGCGACATGTGGCTTGATACTAATTTCGTACTTTGAGTAAAGTTTTGCTCTCAACCGAATGCCGAGAGAACAAAATTAGTATCAATGCTTTATCATGTCTGCAACCAGTGGCCCCATAGCTTAGTGTAACTTATTTTAGAGCTGTGTGCTTTTCATATATTTACAGTTAAGGCTGTGGCTTTCTGAAAAGGTTATGCTAAGTGTGTGTATAGACTCTACTTTTATCCATCTTTAAAGAGTTTTTAAAAAACTCTTGATAAATATTGAACTCCTCAAACAAAAGTATGTTTCTGACTGTGACTGTATTTTTTTATTTTTTGGAAGTTACACTTGAAGCTCCCATGGGGCATGATGCTAGGAGGAGAAGCTCCTCGGTAGCAAATCAAAGAAAGATAAAGGAGAAAAAGACCAGGTTTCAGAGCAAGCACAACTCGACACACTCATCCCACCTGTGTGTCCGGAGTCGCACTCCTCCAGGTCCTCGTCGTCGCTGGAGCACTCGGCGGACGAAACAATGTCATCTGTCGTCTGTGCAGGAAACGCATTCACAGAGAAAGGGAGCGAGAGAGAGAGAGAGAGAGAGGGGAAGGAGAGAGAGAGGAGGACATGGTTAGACCTGAGGTTGTGCACACAGTCGTTCCATTCAAGGATATCTCTGCACACACAGACCCCTCCGCCCATCCCTCCGCTCTCATATATCACTTGGAGTCAATCATATTTCACAGTGTTTATCATTCTTTACTTTATGTGCTTTCCTCCTCCGCAGATAATTGTTTTCCTTCACCCTCCGCGCTCTGCCTCCGATTATTTATCGCCTCTCTCCTCCTCCATCGTCCACAATCAATGAGACCCAGCAAGCCCGCACAGATCAGCCGCGTCCCAGCTTCTGATTTGTGCTCGAGGCTGCGGGAGGAGGGGAAAGGATGGGGAGGGGGGGCCTGCCAGAGTCACTGGCTACACCTGGACCAACCATGGATTATCTGCACCCTCCAGTTTCCACAAATCTGATTTATGCCCACCCCCCCTCCTTTTGGTCGACCGACAGAAGGGGTGGGGTGTGGGAGGTGTCGTATTTCAGCAGAGGTGTGCTGGGCAGCCGGCATTTATTAGAATGAATCAACGGGGCGATAAAATAAGCCCTGTCACCAAGCTGGGTTATGAAATCAGAGTGCTGATTGAGTTTTCCCCGTCCTGGCCGGGGGCGTGGGGGCTCTAAATATCATTGGGTTTGACAGACTAATGAAACGCGCCCCCATGGTTGTTCTGCTGCATTCAACAGGGCGAACGGAAAGCTGTCCTCATCTGCCATATGCTGAAGCACAAACAAGCCGCACGATGAAAAAGCTGATTTTTCAAAGCATATTCCTAATGTGCTTCGTGATTACACATGATGGCCCATGCCATTTTCTGTATCAGTACATTTGTAAATGTTTTAGTGCATGTTTACGCTGCTGTGCATAATACACCACATTATGTACTGTACTCCATTCTGAGGAGGCTAAAGCAGGAGGGGAGGCTCGAGAGTAAACTGCTGTGAAATATGGCCTCTTGGTAAACATGACATTATTTATTGAAGCCACATTACGGGCGTAAAAGTCTTGCTTATTGCTTGTTATTATGATAGCAGCAGATGTGGGAGGCAGCCACACAGAGGGGGGAGATGAAACACCACTTCAAAGTCTGTCCCGGCGATTCCCGACTCGAGACGGTCTCGACAAAAAACCCCTCCGTTCTCGCTCGTGCCTCACGTCGCCGCAGCTGACGTCAAAAACATCTCGGCTCAGGAAACATTTGCACTCAGATGGAAGCGCCTGGATCTCACGGGTTTTACATATTTAAAATCCAAAAGTTAAGCTAAATAACAATCTGCTGAATTATACACAACGAGGACTGCGGCATCAGGTGTTAAATATTAAACAAGGATTGCTGCACCTGAGTAGCATTATTATGAATTGTTTCATAAGAGAAACATCTGCTTTAACAGCAGAGATTACTTTAATAGTTGACTGGAGCCAATGATGGAGATGGATTTTTATGTTTAATCATTTTGCCTGTATCTGTGTTCATGTGTTGATGTGGCTGTGAGCAAAAATATCTCATGAATTACCGCATGGATTTTAATAAAACTTTCAGGGAATAATCATTGGATGTACAAATACATCTGGTTAACTTTTGGAACCAATCCAATTAAAGATGGCTGGCACAGCAAACTGATCTTAGAAAATACAAAAATGTCTTTAATTCTGTCAATTTTACGGTTATTGTACTAAATTTTTGGGTGCTTGTAGTTATGATCCCCTTCGTGAGAGTTTGCTTTTTTGTGTATTGTTCTGTGTTTTATGATGTTAATAATAATAATAAAAAAAAATCATCACTTAAAAGCTTAGTTTTGACAGGTTCACATTTAAATTCTTTCCAATTCAAGATGGCGACCACACTTTAATGTTAATAGCCAACAGAAATACAGCTGCATTTTGCCAATTTAAGGTGCTGAGTTTAAATTTGTTGTGGTAATATCTGAAAGTCATTCTCAATACACACTCAGTGACATTTCACATCCATCATGCCAAATCAACTCTGTCATTTTGATTTGAATTCCTTCAAGGCATGCTGGGACTTCATTATGTCTAGTCACACTAATACCTGAAAAGAAGAGCAAATTTAAAAAAGGCAGATCACTGTAATGCCTTGGCTTAGTGATGAACCTCTTCAGGCCTTTTATCAAACTTGTTGCCGTACAGAGGTTAAAAGCTCAATAACACACTACAGAGTTGATGGGGAAAAGAATCCACTTTAAAGATCGCCAGGTTTGTTGAAGTTGCATATAAAAGGCAGAAAGTCTGAAAACCATCTGCTAACTCGGAGTAAGAGACCCTCTTATTGTGATGACTCTGACTCCACTCAGAGAAATTGAAAGGGGGGTTTGAAGTGCAATGTTTGACATTTGGAGATCCACTAGATGTGTGCTTGATTAGTTTTACAAGCATAAGATGCATCTCAGGAGTCTGTTTAGAATAAAGTGCTCCTTGTGTAAGGCTAAGGGTGCAGTTTCTTTGCATTTGAGTTAATACAGCACAAATTAAGAGTCGAACATGGAGTTATCCAAGTCGACCCATGACCTCTGTGCAGATGGTACCAAGCTAGGTGTGTGTTTCGGACTTCAGAGCACAGCATGATGTTTCAGACAGTCTGCAGGACTACGGAAAACTGAATTCAAGGCCGGGGAAATCCAATTTTCTGTTTAAATCTTCATAACATAGTGAGGCATATGTTTGGCAGCAAAAGTGTTTTCTTTTTTAGATGAAATTATTTTCAACAAACCTTGCCATCTTCATGTTTGAGCGTCGGGGTGGTAGGATTTCGGTATGCAAACCTTTTCTTTCCAAAAAAACCCCCAAAAAAGTAATTATTTCTGTTCAGAGGGAGAAAAAAAACACCATCAAACCTGATTATCTTGTTTACGCAGCTTTCAGTTGATGCTCAAATTCCACAAACACCAGAGACAAATCAATACTCAGACTTCATTAAAACAGCATTTACCTCTGACCACTTCAGTACAACAACCAAAAGGATCACATCAAAGATCGATGCAGACAGACAGTCTCCTTGGGACACGGGTTTAAGAATAATAAAATAAACAAAAAACAATACACAGATTTCGCTTTACAACTAACGGCACAATCAAAGAAGAAGGTGGGCCGTATTTAGCTCAAAGTTGTTTAGTCAAGAGTTCTGGGAATCAGCAGAGACCACTTTACTACACTTGGACCTGACCTCAGACTAACTGTAAACCTGAAGCCTGGACTCCAGTTCTTCTGTTGTCTTCACCATCAAGTCCACAGGTGAATATTTTACCTCTGGAAGACAGTTTGGGAGTAGAGTGATTGATTGTTGATCCTATATTTTCTTCCTGTAAGGAGATTTTGTCCTGCAGTAATTCACAGTAAAAAGTGTTACAGTTTGGTCTAAATCAGGTCAAGTCAGCCCTTATTTATATTTTGCTTTTAAACATCATTGTAACTTTTTAGAACGGTTTTCAGATATCCTAAAAACCTATGGATTACATTGATTTTTAGACCAAGATTTTCTTTGGAATTTGGCTGCTATAAACTATTCAAGGATAATAAGGCTTTGAAAACCAAAAGATGAATCAATATGTTTCCAGAGAACTTAGTAGTAAACCAATTTTGAAACGTAGACATGCAGATAATCAGCTGAAGAATGATGCATCTTTCAGATTTTTTTTCAGCTCTTTGCTGGATTTTCTTTCCCGTTTCCAAAAAACATTTTTTTTAGACACTATCTGTTGTGGATAGCTTTATTAGGGCTTGACACCCTCTTTTTGTCCTTTACTTGCCCTTAAAGTAAAAAAAACAAACTTAAAAAGATCTCCTGAAAGCCTGAAGTGTTATTGATCAAAAGATCTTTAAAGAATTAAAACAAAGTCTGTGTGTTTGGAAGCAGAATCTAAAAGAAATGAAGGGGGTTTAAAACTTTCGCACTGTAGCGTTTAATAGGATTTTTAGTATTTAGTTTTATCTAATGGAGGAAATGTGGCCCTTTAACAAATCCAGGTGGCTACACAGCAGTATCTTTAATCAACATTCCCTCTTCCATTACTGCCCATACACAGCCATGATAGTTTTGCTTTTAGTGCAACCAAAATATTACAAACATACTTTAAATACTCTGCTTGAATCGCCTCTGTGTGGACACTGATGGAGGACTAATGCTACTGCTGCGATTCTGCTTAATGTGCTGCTTTTGCTATGAGGCTGTCACTCCCCCACTAAAACCACATCAAGAGGGGATAGTTTCAAAAATGGACAGGCGGAACACTCAAAGCAACTAGAGAAGCTGGAACAAACATGGACTTAATGCTGTAAATTCAGCACATTAGGAAAGAAAAAAAAATCATGAAAATCCATATTAGTATTAGCTTGAGAGGCACGGTGGGCTGCCACGCTCCACTCCATCTAGCAGGTAACGAAGCAGGTGTCTGATAAATGTCTTCCAAAAGCAAAAAAAAAAAAGATATTCCGCACGAAAAAGCCACTCTTCTTACATGTTTAGAGTACTCTCGCTGATCACAAATACCTTGATTTGAAAAGGATTCAAAGCAGAGCCGAGGATCAAATTCCTTTCATTCCTGTGCAAAGAAAACTATTCAATATAAGGTCTGAAGAAAGAAACCGTGCATTCACACCACCTCTTTGCAGGTGTCTAAAAATAAACAGGAAATATTCAATAAATTCTCCCTAAAATTGACATAATTTGCTCAGAAATATTTCTAACACGCCACTCTGTTAAACTCTTACAAACCATCAACTAATACGTTAAGGAGAAAATATAGTCACATAAGCACAACAAGTGTTAGACTCACCATCTTAAAAACAAATGTCACAGCCTGAAATAATGACCAACTTCATAACTTCTGTGTACTGACAGCTAAGCCTACGGGTCAATTCGATTAAAAGAGAAATATTTCAAGTTGGGATAAAACTCATCAAATACATGGATGGTAACAAGAGCAGCTGCTGTAGCCGCGGCTGAATATTCTGCTGAGCATGACAGTGATTTGATCAATCACATCAAAGCCTGCGCTCGTGCTCGGCGGCGGGAAAGAAAGACATAATGTACTCCACGACCGTCTATAGTGCCCCCTTGGGTCAGAGAAAGCATTGTAGAGGCTAAAACGCAGCCGCGGCCCTCGGGTTACAAACACAACATGAAATATGAGCGAGAACAGAGCCGAGGCTCAGGGAGATGCTGGGAATCTGGGCGCACACGCTTAAGTGCGCCACACTGAGTCATATCATGAGGGCGGCGCTGAATGTACAGCGGCCTATCATAACAAATGATCCTCGTGTGTTTTTAAGCCCACAGGCCAGAGGAAACACGAAGAAACAAAGCCTTTTGAGAGAAAGGAAGAAGACGCTGCATAATAGATCCACATTATGGCCTCGCTATGAAACCCACTTTGGTTTATTCACAATGCCAGAGCGCTCTATGCCTACAGCAGATTTTGTTTTACTGATGGAAGTTAAAAACATAATTTCTTGAGCATGCCATCTTGTTTATCAGCACTGAGACATTTAGTGTGGTTACATTGACAAAAAACATCAAACTAAAGACATAATTAACTCATTCTATGGTTGGAGATAGACCAATTAATGGATCTTTCAATGGTTTTAAAGGAGACAAATGCTTTTAAATCATTTCATTTCACATTTAAACCATTCTGTTGGGTACACTAAAGTGGAACTGCAATGCTTTGGTCTGAATTCCTCGGTATTGTTCCTCCACAGACCCTTCTTCAGCACCCTCTTCATGGGAGTGCCTGTATGCAGTTCTCCATGCATGATTCAGCCTTTGCCAAATGCGTCTCCATTTCTGGTCTGAACCGTGGTTTCAGAACCACCTCGGCAATTGTTCCAAGCAGGTGGAACCGGGTATGGTGCGCTTATGATTTTGACATCAGTAGAAGTTTTTTAGAAGTTGGGCATAAAATACAGTGACATTATTGTTCAAAATATGTAACAGGGAATAGAAAAAACTGAATGGACTAGAATATATGACCAAAACAGAGTACAAAATGGTAAATGGACTAAACTTATATAGTGCTTTATCAAGCTCCATAGGGGGACCCCAAAACCCTTTACACTACAGTTATTCACCCAGTAACACACACTGATGGTGGTAAACTACACTGTAGCCACAGCTGCCCTGGGGCACACTGACAGAGGTGGGGCTGCCATGCACCGGTGCCACCGGACCCTCTAACCATCATCAGTAGGCAAGACGGGTGAAGTGTCTTGCTCAAGGACACAACTGAGACAGCTGGAACGGGGGATCGAACCGGCAACCCTCTGGTTAAAGGAATTAACTCTTAAGCACTTTGCCAGAGCTGCAAGATATATAGATATTTTTGCTGCACCGGGAGAGACTAAACTCAACTTTGATTCTCTCCTAGACACTCCAAGTACACACAATGTATTTATGGGTTTAAAAAGTGGATTTTGCATAATGCATCCCCTTTAATGTCAGAATCATGTAACTCTGAGTCAGACGCCCTTCACACTAGATCAGGACCTACATGACATAGAACATGACTGGATTGTGGCAAATGTGGAAAACCTGTGCCCTCACCCCTCAATATGCCAGCCTTATCATGACTGTCTCTGATCACACCAGGATGAAGCTACATGCTAGAACCTCCGCATGATGTAAGCATGGTTATTGCATCTGTGCTAGGTTGCTTCCAAAATCTTGTCACAATCACTGTCATAGCTTACGGTCAGTGCGGTTCGTTCTGTTTCAAAATTTCAATGAGAAAGTCAAACAGTTCTGCGTGTGCTCCATGTCTTGGATACGATGTCACCACATCTTTGCTATCTTACCCTAGTAATCTGCAATATCTGCAAAATTAATTACGAGCCTAAAATGAACAAATAAATTGGCTTTATACCACAAGGTGTAAGATGCCCTGAGTTTTAAAAATAGTCATGGGCCATTAAAAAACATATCAGTCAGCCTTTTCATTGTTAGATATATGTTACTAGAAAAGACATACTGCACGCTGTTTATCCAGTTGAGAAGGTGACAGAAATATAAGGTCTTCTATTGTTTCTTTGTCGCTGTTCTACTGGTTCCCATTTTATAGCTCACCAGCCCTCATACCCAAACAGGATAGTCATCTCTGTGGTGAAAGCTAAGCCCAACTATTGATGGCTGCATGATATGCGTGTTATCATGTCCGATCTGAGCTTTGACAGCCTGACAAGGGATAGGCTTGTATTACAAGGGGGATCAATGGCATGAGCCCATATCCCTATCAATAGGCTGCCACAACTCTTTTAGCTCTTGTTCTCGCTCTGTGACAGATAAGATGCTCTAGGAGTGGATGGGGGCCAAGGGGGCGAATTCAAATGGCAGCAAAGAGAAGTGTTAAAAATAGGACACAGTGTTGATTCTGATCAAAACGTTTTATCATGAGATTTCATTTTCATCAGAAACAGCATTGTTGAAGGAGAACCAGTCCTGTACAATAAGGCTAGAAGCCCTGCTGTCCGTCAATTTAGTGCATAAATTACAATAAAATGAGCATAGAACCAACTTGTAGTGCCAGAGCCATATGCTAAGTGATTCCCAAGATCAAATATTGATATTTCAAATGAGCACCCACGATGGGCCTTTTCTTTGCAGCCTCCTGTAGTCAGCACTTTTTCTTTCAGGTTTACAGAGAATTGGAGAGCAGTAGGGAAACTGCTAGAGAGGTGGAGAAAAAAAAAAAGAAAAGAAAATGCATTTAATTTGTTTACCGTCACCACGGCAGGTTAGCTTCAGCAGAATGGGTTATGTGTGGAGTATTTCTCTTTTTCTCAAGGACTTGCTTTTGTACACTGAGCAGTGAGGGTTGTTGCTTCACAGCAAACTCTAATAGCCCTCAGGCCATAGGCAGCCACTTTCAAACAGGGTCATTCATCTTCCCGCGGAAAAGGAAATGGTCTCTGGCCCGGTTCCTTAATCACCCACATGCCACAGTGTACAAGGTCATCAAGGGAGCTGTGTGACACACACCTACTGTATGTACCTACACCAACACATGAGCCGAGAGCATGCAGTGCGGGGGTCACGTGGTGGGAGGTGAGAGGAGATGAGGCAACATAAGATGAGAGGAAGCATCCGGTCATCGTTCAAGACCATCCTCAGGTGGAGCGATTGTACGTCACGACAAGGGTCATGTTGCATTTTTATCCCCCAACAGGTAGGCAACCATGATATTTTCCATGTCATGTGGCTGTTAGAAAAATATCTAATGAACCAATAAACAAATTTTAATTAAATTTCAAGACAGCAAAAAAAAAAAACAAAAAAAACACACTGATCCTCAACATATATTCAAGGTTTGACCAAGATAACTAGAACTCCATCATCTCTCAATGCAACCTTAGTTTAAAACTCTGGCATGAAAGGAAGTGGGAGACCTAGATTATTTCAAGAAACCCTAGGCTTTTAATGTAATTCTGCCATCAAAGTGAGGAATTCATATAGATGTGATGTTGAGTTATACGCTGAAAGCTGTGAATGATGAAAAAAAAAAGCTGAGAGAAGATGAGAGCCACCAGGGAGTTGGAGGAGGGAGTTCAGAACATGAGAAAAAAGAAGAGGTTCTGCTTTTCTTGGGGTCATAAGACTTTAAGGTACTGATATGTACAACTTAGATCACCTGGTAAAATAATATTGCAAAGCAGGCTTCACTTAAAACATGACTGTGTAGTTTAACGTTAATAACAAGGATCTTATGAAGAGCTTGCTATATAGTTGCATCACGCGTTTTTCTTTTTCTTTTTTTACAAGACTTTTCTCTTAAGTATTCTGCCTTTTTAAATCTTCTCATTAATCCACATTAGTTTTGTATTAAGATTTCCAAAACTGGATCTGAACAAAGCAGATAGCGTGATCATCACTTCTCATCATGCCTCCTGCAGCACATTCAGACTGCAGTTAATGTGTGCACTTCGAACCAACCACTGATCACGATCATCGCCAATTAATGTTCTGAAAATTTCGAGTCCACGTAACTCTCACTGGGCTCGAGTCCAAAATAATGTGATTATATTGAGCTCTGCAGGAAGATGATTTACAACGAGAGCAAGCAGAAACACACCTGTACCTGTCGGTGTGTGGAAAGCTGCCAAATTGTGGCCGTTTTCAGAGTTTGACTTATTTTATCTTCATTAGACATATTTACATGATTAATGCTGTGTGTCTCTCAGCATCACAATTCTCCATCTCCATTTTTACTGTGAACTGATGTGATTTGGGTCTTGATGGCCTCCTGAGGTCGATGTTATGAAGCTGGGAAGATGCATATTTCAACGAGGGCTGAATTCATTGGAACACATCTGGGTTTCTAGAACAATTTCATTCTGCTTTACTTTGTTTGACTCATAATGATTTGTGCTTTCCTTTTTCGCTGATTTGCAGTCCCAGCCCTTTATCTATAGCTTTTAAAAGGCCAAGGGGCACGGTGTACCACCAGCTAAATAAGCAATTAAAACACAATGTTTGTTAACTTGTTGCTCTGTATTTTACATGTTTCTTTTAAGTTGCACAGTGTGCATAAATGTATTGTTGACTACATCCTATACTAAATAACTTCCTGTCTGGAGGGAATAAATGTTTTTATTTGTACATTAAAAGGCTATGTTCATTTGTTTTTTGTTGTTTTTCTTTTGCAAAGAGCACAAATATATTTGTTTTTTTATTTCATACTCCACAATTACTTTAAGAGAATTTATCCAGTTAATGTTTTAGTCATCATTCATAGAAACAGTCAAGTAAACTAAAGTTTGAATTTAACATTTGAATTAATATAAATGTCTTTATAAAAACATCAATAACAGGTCAAGTTTAATAATCTTGTGGGTTACCAAACAAACATTCAAATGTTTGTGATCACTTTTTACAGTCTAATTACTGATATCGGAAACATGGTACTGAATCAGTCATTTTTCTATGTAGAGTGTCACTTCACTGTCTATTGGGAAATTTTAACAACCAAGATTGCAGCAAGCTAACAAATTAAACTGGTAACAAAGCTATGTACACAGTGCATGTAAAACATATTTATCTATTAATGTCTGTCCATCAAAAAGTGAATTTATAGGCAGAAAAACTTGATATAGCACATAGCAGACAAGTGTGGGCCAGATCTTCAGTATTCAGTTGGTACTGCTGGCTGACAGCTGGCATGGCAAGTGGTTTGTCAACCGGATGTGGTCCAGGTCTGGCAACAAAGGCAACATTTTCAAGCTGGCATGACACAACTGGCCCAGTTGTAGTTTGGTTTATGTGGTGCTGGCCCATGCATGGACCACTTTTGGCAAACCAAATCAAGGCCACCAAAGGCCTGTCATTCTTTGAATATTACAATGTTGTGTGGGCCAGAACTGGGCCAGATACATTTTGCTATTTTGATATAATTTAGTTGCAGAAATTCTATGCATATTTCACAAACTGAAAGTATCCTTTTCTAATGGCAACCAGATGAGTGTCACTGGTGTCAGTCAATTTATTTTGAGGATAAGCTTCTCGTTGGAAATATGTGGAGACTTAAACAGCTGGAATTGGGCCTTGCTGATTCTCCTTGTGAGCTAAATTTTCATCTCCCTTTACAATCCTTTAGTAATTCTCCCAGTCAGAGGCTATGACGGCTTTAAGGCAATAATAAAGAAATCAATGCGGGAATTATGTAACGACTGCAGGTAGAAGCTTCACATGTCCCTTATTAATAAGGAGTCCCATTTGGGTTAAATTTCTAATGAGCACAAACCAAATTAAGCGTTCAGTTTAGCTGCTTTTTAGAAGATGAAAGTTGAAACCTAATCACTAACCAACAGAGAGATTACTTAAAATACACCGTGCATCGGTAGGCCTCCTGCAGTGCTTTGACATGCCTAAACAAGGCTAGCATCCCACGCAGGCACACACACACACACACACACAGACACACACGCATCTGCCCAATTATCTTGCAGTCTTTACTGTTAAAAGCAACAGGTTTGATGGTAGCTTGTAGCAACTCTCTGCAGACAGCAAGGAAAACATGACTGGGCTTTGCTAACAAATCAACTGAGCAGTGCAACAGAAAACAAACCATCGCTAAGGAGCATCAAAGGCTTTGTACCATGTTTACGGTAATTAAATCCTACACACTTTGCTGCACACAGATACATTAATAAAAGCAGTGAGTAATCCCTCTAAAGTCCAAGCTATCTATGTATCTGTATCTCATTTACAGAAATTATACAAATTCTCTTCAATTTTTGTAATGCTATGTTGCAGTCATTCAAAACTAAATACTGAAATGTCACATTTAAACAAACATTCACACAATTTACTTAGTATCCCTTTGGCATGTTCAACATTAAACCCCTTTGGGTTTGATGCACCACACTTTGTTTTTCTTGGCCTTCTTTGTACATTTTTTCAAGCTCAGTCAGATTGTATTGGGACTGTGCAGATCTAGGAAAGACCTGGGCCAGGCTGACCCTTACAAAGCAAAAGGGCCATTCGGAGGCTGCAGTTTTCAGGTCTCATCAGACAAGTTTGAATTAAGACCTGGACTCAGGCTCGTCCACTAAAGGACATTCACAAAGGAGTCCCAAAGTCACTCCTGTGTTGTTTTCATTACTTTGGGCCATTGTCCTGATGAAAGGTGAACCTTCTGCCCAGTCTGAGTTCTGTGGAACAGGTTTTCATTAAGAATATTTAGTTTTTGCTCCATTCAAGTTTATTTTTAACCTTTAACTAGCCTCTCAGTTCATGCGTCTGAAAAATAACCCACAGCATGATGTGGCCACCACCATGCTTCACTGTTGGGAGTCCTCCTAGCAGCTTTCAACTTTTCTGAGGAAAGACTTTTGATTCACCATAAAGGTTAGATCAGTGAGGCCTGTAGTTCTGGTTGTCCTTTTGGAACTGTATCCTTCAACACAACATGTCAGAGTGACCATTGAGTTCTTGGTTACCTCTTTCACTTCTCCCTTTTTCAGTGTGACTAAGAGACAAGCTTTTGGATAAGTCCTGGTTGTTCCAAACTTATTCTAGATGAGGAATGTGAATCCCACTATGCTTCTGGAAACCTTTAGTGGTCAAGAGATTTTTGGAGCCTTCACTAGATCCGTGACTTGCAACTGTCCTGTCTCCGACTGGGACTGTTCATTTGACTTCATTTATTGGCTTCTGTTATAAATGTGTCTATAGAGAGCATGTGTGAGTTTTAAATGATGTCTAGTAAATTTTTCAAAGGTTGACCACAATCAAGGTGCGCAGAAACATCTCAGTTAAAATCAAAAGAAATGGGGAATCTTGGGCGAAATTTGATATGTTTCTGCGAAAAGTCTAAACACTCTAAAAATGTTATATTTTAATTTGTTTTTTGTAAATGTATATATTTTTTAATTCAGTTTTCACTTTATGAGGATACGGGAGACAGTTAATTAAAGTGGGAAAATAATTTATTGGTTACAGCTTAAATGCAACAAATTTGTAAAGGTGAAGGAAATCTGAACACTCTCTACAGCCTCTTTAGAGCCTCATATCATAGTCTGTATAACACCGATGGTACATAATTATTGTAAAGGTCTGAATATGTCTACAACAAATTAGCACAGGATTTTTAGCACACCGCATGAATAAATCGAAACATCTGAATGCCAGAAGAACGGGGCGTTTGTGTAATGTCAGAAAAACAGTAGCCTCCTTGGTTAGACTAACTTATAAAGTGTGAAAAGAAAGAAAAAAATGCTGGCGACAGCAGTTAAACTTTTGTAATAGTTTTGTTCTCAGAACCGTTGTGCTGGAAAAAAGTTAATTAACAGCGGGTGTAGGGGATCTCGCAGCAAACTCACGACTCTTTAAAACGGCTTGGCAGAGAATTTAATACCAACCGTTCCACTTTGATAATCCATGTAAGTGTACTGGCTTGTGTCTGGGGAGAGATGACATCTGTAGTGTGAAAAGATGAGTCTCAGTTTGAGCTATTAAACTTTGAAGGGAAAATTTCTAGATGTCTTTATTCTGCAGTATTTAACCTATCTGTCTAAATGGAAATCATCCCGGTTTGCTCAGTTCAATTATATTTTTAACTCAGTAGCATCATATTTTATTTTGTAAGTTCGAGCTTTTAGTTGGACAGGTGCAGTGTTATAACCAGTCAGGCATCTCTGGAGGCAACGCAGCTTGAGGTGAGTCCGCACACCACCCAGAGTCTGCGTCGAGATGGTCAGCCAAGAAACAGACCGCGCTGTAGGTGTGCTCCTGGATCTGATGTTCTCGGTGTGCGAGTGCCCCTGCCGCGACAATGGCGCCTGACAAGACAGGTTTACACATAAACACGAGCAGTTCTGGAGGATCTAGATAAGCTGTGTTGCGAGGCATGGAGAGGAGGGGGAGACATCCATTACACAAAACCCCCATGGTCCAAAAAACCCCCGGAGCTAGCTGCCGGTTCTCACACACAGAGAGACAAACTGCTTTAAACTCACACACCCGAAAACACACACTGAGAAACACATGATGTAGTGACATGAAATTGCAAACATCTACAAACACTTTCACACAGAGAATTCTAATGGAAACAGCTCTATGTACATATTCTGCTGCACGCCGAGCAGCATGAAAAATTCATAAAGGGAATTACAGGCGTGGTGCTGAATACAAACTCTGCCAACAGACAATCGAGACAGGAATGAGTGTGTCATGTTGATATTAGGGGGGCACTTTTTGATGGATAAACACAAGATATTTTGTTGCGGTGCTTTGACAGTGCAGGAGTCGATGCTACTGCGAGGGGGGGTGAGCATTTGCATTAATTTGCTCCAATTATGGTACATTAACTTGCACGCTGCAGATGTGCGAGTCAGAAATTAAAGCAAGAGTTCAGATTGTTTAGAATGGGGTTCTGCAGAAAAGTTATCATTTGTAATATCTTACCTGTTGGAGATACTGAATGATCTCAGTTTGGACCCTGTTTACACTTCATTGAAATTTTTTAACCAACAATTCCTGCTTTGTTTGCGCTTCCTGTTTCCACACAAACAAACATGTAGAGAAACTCAGTCTTTGGTTTTTCATTATAATTTATTTGGATTCAAAATGGGGTGGAGTGGTTAGGGGAGTCATCCTGTAACTGGAAGGTCGCCAGTTCGATCCCCCATTCCAGCCAGTCAGTCATTGTGTCCTTGGGCAAGATACTTCACCCTTCTGCCTACCTCTGGTGGTCAGAGGGTCCGGTGGTGCCAGTGCATGGCAGCCTTTCTTCTACCATGTAGCTTACCACCGTCAGTGTGTGAATGTCTGTAAGTGTAGTGTTCAGTCCAAAATACAGAGATGTGAGTCACAGCCAACTGCCAGAGTCTACTCTAAAACAAAAACAATCAATACACAATAAAGCTGTTGTTACTGATTTTTTTGGGCAAGTCTCTTGTCATGTAGCCAATAAACACCGATCATAACAAAGGAAAGTGGAAAAGGTATATGTAAAGAAAAATTTGGGAGAACATTAACATTTCTTTTGTCTGTAATTTGATGTCATTATTGTAGATGTTCTCACCACTTAGTGCAGGGCTATTTATCTGGCAGCCCGCGGCCACATTTGACCTGCGATTGACCAAAGTTCGGTTCGCCAATTGATTCATTCATCTCTTAAGCCCAAACCCCCGGTTTTCTACTTTAATTACTATAAGTTATTTTAGTTAGACATAGACGTGTGTGGTATATACAGAAATGTCCGAATCCTGGCTAGAAGCTGGTGAAAACCATTTCTATGAACAGCCAAGACAGTTAAAATCACAAACAGTTGAAGATAAAACTATGAAAATGAAAATATAATTGTTTTAAAAATTTGGCAAGTCAGAGATGTAAGAATAATATTTGTGTTAAATTTGTTATTTTTTTATATTGTTTTATTATCATTACTTTAATAGTGTTCTGTAAGTTGTATTCCTGATTAAATGCAGCAAAATAAACTATTTCAAAGGTAACAGATCTCTGTAATACTTGGTTTATTTACATAATGACTTTATTTGCCCCTGAACTGTTGGTCTGCATTAACTGTTGCCCCTGGAGCAGTTTAGTTGAATTGCCCTGACCTGTAGTGCCATAGACAGTGTTCATAATTTATACTTTTTGCTAAAGTAGTGTGGACAGAAAAATAACAATACACTGAGTAACAAATATTGTTAAAGTAAATCTGATGTGGTGCAGACAAGGCCTAAAATTTGACCAAATTGATGAACTCATAGCTAGTCCTACTGAGGTAAAGTCAAACACTGTTTGCATTTGCCTTAAAGTAAATTTAACCATCAAAATGTCAGTGGTTCAAGCAAAAATGATTTTATACATCTTTACATTGTTGTTATTTTCACATTACACTTTTGTTGCATGGAGTTATTTGAGTTTTTACAAACAACAGTAGCAGCTAGCAGTAGCTGGTGCCTCCAGAGCTCTTCTAGCAAGAATATATTTCAACTTGAATTAGTTAGTCATTAGCTCATCAATTCAGTCAAAATTAAACTGAAGTTGTTCAAAAGGCTAACTGTAACAGGTAAGATTTTATATCTTTACAAACTTTCTACAGAATCCAACTTCAAAGATCTGAACTATCCCTTTAAGCTCCCCTTGAACAAACTGTGCTCGTGTATGCCTTTGTGTGTTGTTGTGTACACCTTTAATGAGCCACACACACCAGCGGGGTCGCCATCACTCTGCTGTCTCCTAATTGGACATACTGAGCAACCAGCGGACCACCAGCATTCATCTCCGACAACTTACTGAGAGCAGAGGGGCCTGGTGGGGCAGTCAGAAAAAAAAAAAAGAAGAAGAAGAAAGCATTTTAAGAAATACCTGCCCGCTTGGTTTGACCTTTACACAATTAGTGGCAGGTCCAGGGCTCAGGTTGGGAGAGAAGCTGAGCAAAACAGAAGACTAATAGCAGGTGGACAAATGAGGCACATCTGCCCGCTCACACCCATGCGATTAGGAGTACGCTCATCAGATATCATCTTGTGTGGAGGAGCGCAGCACGATGAGCAGAGTTCCCCCCACCACCTCTAGTGGAGAGAATAAATTAGTGATTATCATACATCCCTATGAATTCCACTAGATCCTCTGTAGAAAGTGAGAGGAGCAGGAAAGCAGATCATTTTAGCTTAGACCGTGGAGTTTAATCTGTTTTCTGACATTTTACACCTGCTGCACAACTTTTCTAAACTTCTCACCAACTCTCCACCAATAAAAACTCACTGAAGAATACAGAAACAACACGAAGCCTTAGACTGATCCATGCCGATTCAACGGAGACTGAATGTCATTGTGGGAACTGTTTCCAAATACAAGCAGAAAGAAAAAGTCTCTTGATACTACAAACTGTGTACCTCTCATTTTCCTCATCTCCTCGGTATTGGACCGGTTGAAGATGATGGACGCGAGCAATTTCTGTAACACGGCAAACATGCAAATCACTTTTAGTGTCTCTCCCTCAGCAGTTTCCCCCCACGGTCCTCTAGATTGCAGCCTCCCATTCTAATTGTTCCCAAACATCTCACACCAGCACAGAGAGTTAATTGAGAACCAGAGACGCTGATCTCCCATGATAGAGAACCTTGCATAAATGAGTATTTCCAGAATGACTAGCCACATCAAATTGGCCTGAGTAAATAGGGAAAAACTGAAGCAAAAGCTGTGTAAAAGCTCTTAATGTGATTACACATTAAGAGCTTTAAAACATCAAGGTTACAGGCATGACTAAATGTAGCAGAAAATGTTATCACCTGAATGATAATCATGAGCCCCCCCCCCAAAAAAAAATCTTTCAATGTAAATTGCAACCTAATAAAATCTTTAGTAAGAACAGGTTTTATAGTAAATTTCAGTATATCTATAAATTAACAATCTCAGTTTGGAGTCTTGACTAGTTTCCTTCTAAGACTAACAAGCTAAATGCTAGTTTGCTGAAACTAAAGTGAAAAGCTGCCATCTTAAAACAATTCCATTCTAAAAAATTCCTGTCTGTAGTGTCCCTGGATAACCTGGAAATGCTACTGCTAGCTTATTGATATTTGTGCTAGATAACCAAAGAAAATAACTGTGTAATACAAACTAACAGCCTTATAAAAATTGTACTTATTATCATTTGCTGCAATTGAACTTGGCATTAGTTTAAAGTAGATATATCATGCTTATAAATCCTTCCTTTTCACATTTAAATCATTCAGTTGGGGTCTTTATAAAGTGGAACTACATTGCTTTGGTCTGAATCCCTCCTTATTCTAACTTTACTAGCCCCTCTTTCACCACTTTTCTGACGTATTTCTCGTTTTGATACTGTTCCTTTAAAGCACTTAATGCCCCTTCCCCACCGGCTTCCAGACCGGTCCAATCCAGTTTGAGAGAGGGGTTTACCATTTTCTAGCATTGCAGAAACGTTCAATGTAATTTAAAGATGTCAAACTTGTCTATCCAGCCTCACATGTTGGAGCCAGAGTCTAGAATTAAGATGACCAAATTGAGTTGATAAGTCCAGACCTTATTTGGCAGACACAGCAGATAAGTTGGTGTAATAGTTTAGAAAAGGTCGTAGAAAATAGAGAAAACTGAATGGGCTGCAATATGTGACCCAAACAGAATATAAAGATATCTTTGCAGCACCAGGAAAAACTAAATGAAACTTTTCTGCCTCCTAGAGACTCCAAGTACACAACAAAATGTATTTAATGGTATTTAAGTCGATTTTGCAGGATATGTCCACTTTGAGGTGACTAAATATCCGGATTTATATTCAGGGACTTTCCAGCTTGAAGATAAGTAATTAATAATTGTTATGAAGATGAAATTAAGGAATGGAGACAATTACAGTCATTCATTCATTTGTACGTATTGTACAGACTTTGCTAGTAGCTATCTATTAAGCACAACAGAGTCAAGTTTCAATGACATCACACAAGATCTTCATACACCCCATCAACAGAAAATGTTTCCCCTAGCACACCCAGGAAGTACCTCTCACTCATGGTGTCATTTTACAGTCAATAATACCGACTTAAACATGAACAACTAACCAACCAGAACAACTCATTTTCACACTCATGAATATATTTAACAGTGTCACACATGCACACATATATGTCAAGTAAGTTACCCAGCATCCCTTGCAACTATACAGCCTTTTTAAAAGGTCGGGCTCATCTCTTCTTTTACTTTGTAAGATAAACAGCAGTACAATCAGCTACTGCCACAGCTGCTATTGCACTCAACGTGCTCACTAGAGCTTTCTACCAGTAAAACGAGTCCACATGCAATATTTTGTTCTGATTCATAAAACACAAAAACTTGGGACATTTCTGGGGACAGCTTTAGCCTGGGACAGTTCATCCAAAACAGGGACTGTCCCCAGAAATCAGAGATGTTTGGTCCCCTTATCTTAGTTCATCAGCCCTTTTGGATTTTCAGTGGTATTTTTTTTATATCAAATCAAACCATTTTGTATTTGTTTGGTTCCCTATTAGTCTTGCTCACATGCAAAACAACCAGATAATGACATCAATGAAAAGAAAGAAAATAAAAGTAAGCAAACCATGTCAGTACATGTTCCTCTTCACAAAGCTATCATTAATTAAGCGTGAGATTTGTCTCTTTACTTCACACCCCTGCTTCTCATCCTGTGAAAGCAAAAATGTCAAGAGATACACCTCTTCTCACCTCAGCAGGTGCACAGGTAGTGCCGGATCACTGGATTTAAAATCTGTGAAAATACCAAAATGCACACACACACATTTTAGCCCACTGAAGCGGACCCATTTCAGAGCGCACACTCGAGTCCAAAACGGCACCAGGCACCTATAGCTCTTTTTCACCACAACAGTAGATCATTAATGATAGCTCAAATCCCCAAACTCCCCTATACTACCCAGAGGGGTGGAGAAATCTGCCAAACGGGTACAGGTCTTCTCCTTACTTCTCACACCACAGTATTTGACAGCCAGCAAGGGAACTGTAAAATTAAAGGCCTTGGCAAATGAAATGCTGTGACACGGCAGCGTGAATCAAAGCAGAGCCTGTCAGGGGGGGCTTGTGGAAGAGAAACGACCAAGGAGTGTTCTCAGAAGGAATACAAAAATAAAATTAAAAAGTTAGCCTGGACAGAACACTACATTGCTTTTGTTAAGTTATCCAAAGTGTATTATTTGGCATCTGACAGCGGCCATCCTGGATATCGACTGAAGAGATACAGGTTCATCATTTCACCTTGAAAAGTTAAGCACTTTGTGTAAAAGCTGGAACTTTATTGATGTCCTTTGATATCAATATCAAAAGACAGCAATGAGATCCAAAGTATGGTCAGTGAAATGTATCGCAGCTGAGTCATCATCATTGTCAACCTTCTGCTTTACACACATATTTTTTTAACTCTCAGTTAACTCTTTCCCAAGTTTCATGTTATTTAGCAGTTTTCTAGCACATCACACTGCAGCTTTCCTTCACATTCACACTGAGAGAGATACAAGTGTCAGTGCTGACATGAAGGGCCTTCATTGTGTTCCAGGCAATCTGATGTTGAGGTGAAGATGATAACAGTGGTCCATCATCCAACAACCAAACCTCTCCCCCACAACCATGTCCCACCCATGACGGAGAGTTATTGCTTTAATATAGACAACGAACAGTTTAATTTGTGCTCTGGGTGTCAAAGCACAGCTGGGCGTGATTACTTTCTTGGCACCATTTTGAAATTCATTGGCTTGGATTTGGAAAGTATTGGAGAAAGGCTTCTCTCAGTCCAGAATGGTTGGTTGAGTGACAGATAGAAGGAGAAAGAAAGATGAAAAGAAAAAAAAAGAAAAGAATGACCGGCTTTGCACACCTCAGTGAACAGCAGCACTTCAATTCTCCACAGAATGAGAAATACAGTATCCTGACCTTGACTGATCAAGCGGAGTGAAAAAGGAACACAACTAAAATTCAACTGTGGTCAGTGTAAAAAAATAAATAAAAGTACAAAAACCACATTAAATAGTTAAGAAAAAAAGACAGTTCTTGTGTTTACTCTGGCATATCTTTAAAGATGCTTAGCAAAAAAACAGAACCACTAAATATTAGATAAATAGCTTCTTTCCAGATGGAGGATACAGATTTCTGCACTGAAAGCCTCCAAATATTCTAAATGTCCACACCACACTAAACAACATATCTATAATTTTAATTTTACTAAGCTTTTGGGGAAAAAAGAATGTATTGTTTTTGGTAGTTCACTGTTGTAATATCACACTTTCAATAAATATCAGATTCAATTTTGACAAAAATGTGACTCAAATTACCAGTAAACACATTATTATTTCTATTTTTTTAAATTCACTGGAAAACAAACCAGTAAGATTCAACAACTTTACCTGTGAATGATATCACACAATGACTCACCACATCATACTTCCTCATCATCCCAACAGCCGTACCTGAATAGTGGGTGGGGAGCGCTGTTTTCGGGTGGTTGTAGTTGACAGGGTGGTGGTGGTCTCAATGAAGGTGGTGGACATCTCTGGTGGTACGGAGGTGGTGGTGCGCGTCGCGCCCCGGCTTGTGGGAACATCGCCCACCAGCCGCACGCTGCCGTTCACCTTGATGTTGGCGTGGCCCTCTGCGGCCATGTTGAGAACCTTGAGCCCGTTGTAATAGAGGCCAGAGAGCTGACCCTGGTAGGGTCGCTTCCGGTCATTCCCACCGATAGAGATCGTGGCCTGGGTGTTGAAGATGGTCAGCTGCCGGCCTGGTGCACGGGGGAGGGAGGGAGGGGTAAAGATGCTAAGGACTTATCTGACATAGCAGGCAAAATAATGATAATAAAATGGTAAACTGACATACATCACCTTCATTCTTCTCTTCACTAGAAATGACTGCTTACATTTCATCACTGCATAAATCAGTGATGTTACGTATGTTCTTTAAAATGCCTTGAAAATGCAGCCTGCTTTTACACTAAACTTCAACCCTGTTTCTCATGACCCACTGTCCTGCATGTTTTAGATGTTTCCCTGCTTCAACACACCTGACTTAGATGACCAAGTGATTGACAGGCTTTTGCTAAACTTAATGACATTTTGAGTAGGTAATTTAATTATTTGAATCAGGTGTGCTGAAGCAGGAATTAATCTAAAACATGCAGGACAATGGGTCACAAAGAACAGGGTTGAAGACCTCTGGTCTCTTATTTAAGTAGTGCCATTATTAACTAAATGCTTTTTCTTGCATGTCTTACTGTCTGTCATTCACCTCAAATGTTGAAACTCTAATCTGAGAATAATGTCAAAATCGCCAAGAGTCACAAAACAATAGGATTTGTTAATTTTTTGCTCATTAACCAAGCTAATTACAATTAGCAATACAAGTCCATAACAAAAGATATCTATGTATTCTGTATATTCAAACACTGTAGCAAAAGGCTATTCTATTCTATTCTATTCTATTCTATTCTATTCTATTCTATTCTATTCTATTCTATTCTATTCTATTCTATTCTATTCACTAGTAGTGTTTGTGTGTGTGACTGGATTAACAAGATACAAACTGACAGATTAAAAATAAACAGATTTCTATTTCACCCATCACATTTTCTCATGTGAGTTAACCATGTTGGATTTTGCACCTAAAGCTGTTTGGAAATCTCAGATTGAGAAAATATTGACCAAGTTAATAACTGCCTTGTGCAAAAGGCCTATAGTGTTTGTTAGAAGAGTAAAGATAATTTTAAGACTTAGTTGTGTAAATGCTGGAGATTTCTTGCTGCATTCCTTGACTCACACATGAGAATTTCTCTCTGATTTTCCAAACTGAGATCTTTCTGACTGCTATCCACTTCAAGTAAGATACTGTCTACTCACAAGTACTCAACACATCCACTTAAAAAAAAGAAACTGAACTATCCTGAAATTCAAACTGAAAACAGTGGACTATATTGGCAACTAGAGTAATAAATGTGCATACTGCATTGATTACATTATTTAAAAACATTATGAACTGTGTTGTGAATTTAATTTGGCCAAACCTAAAAATCACAGTCAAAACACGCTGCTCATGCATTAATCATGGAAGGAAAATGCACAAAACGTTCACAATACAGGAATCATAATTAACATCTAATTTGTATAATTCACAGACTGGTACACTGCAAGCTTGTTACATTTGCTTGTTATACAGTACATAAAACATTAAGTATGGAATGGCAGGGGCGGGGCGTTCATATCACAGGAAATGATACAGCATGTGTGGAGTCATGCATGCAGCAGTAATGAGGTTTTATTTTTTTCCCAAACGTGGAAGTGTTTTAGCCGTTGTTAAAGGGACTTTTATAAAAATGTTAAGGTGTTTATGTGCAATGAATTTTAAGAAAGCAGTTTATAACAGTATTATGCGAAGTGGGAACATGTTTTTTACACAAAACAAAAATGAATAAATAAAAAAGCAGGGATGTTTTAAATCCCTGCACGGGTTTATAATAAAAAAAAAACGAGATGCTGAATTGATAATCTCAGCGACTCATAAGTACAGCTTTATCAGGCCTCAGCGCACCTTGGCGGGTGCACTATGACACTTTGCTGTCAAAATGGCTCCAATTATCTCTTCATCATCAAACAGAGGTTAGAAATCCATTTCGTGTGATAAGTACAGCTAGATAAATTACAGCGGAGAGGAGCACCTGCTGTTTGGAAAGTTTTCAGGGAGATATTCCCACTGATTAGTTTGTTCTCAAACACTGCCATGGATGAGAGCCAGGGGAGTTAATCCTCCTCTCCAAACAGTCTGCCTACTGTTGCTGCATAGATAATAACTCCTACCAGTCACTTCTGCTTGTATGATTAAGAGCTCTTAAACTTAAAGGATTATTCCAGCCATTTGGAAGTGAGGTTGTGTAAAAAAGGTCTGAACAATAAGTATCATACCTGTTGTAAAACACTCTCTGAATGACCTCAGTTTGGAGAGAAAGGGTTTGATATGAGCTAACAGCTAGTTTGAGTGAGGCTAAGGTTTTTTTTTACAACAACTTTGATCCAAAAATAGATATAGTGGATCATGCAAAAGCTATGTCAGCTGTAGCACTTCTGGCACAGCCTGGAAACTACTACTTTGCTAAAATAACCATAAAACCTCTAACTGAAGGTGATGTAAAAAACTTAAATAACAGTGTTTGCATGAATTGCCATCAAATTTTTATGATTGGAGTTGTTTTCAGTCTGCAACTATCTACGCTCATCAGTAAAGTCAGCATTAAAGTGGAATAATATTATCCTAAAATTAATTTTAAAATTAAAATTTTAAATTTCAAAGCAGTTTATGCCAATGCTATTTAAATCTATGTTATTAATTTGGCACTTTAGAGCTATTTTGGTGAAAATGTAGTAACATTGTTTCCAGAAATGACGTCAAGCTTTGACAGAAAAGCTACTACTAGCTGCTGCTGCTGCTTTTTAGACTTAAAACCCACAGAGTTCATTGTAAACTATTGTGCAGTTTAAACAGCAGTGTGATGGTTTAAGAAAAAGTATTAAGACTGAACTTAAGATGGCAGCAAGCCACTTTGTTCTTAGCCCTACTCCAAGTAACTCATTTGGTATCTTGTACAAACTCTCCAAATTGAGGCTCTTCAAAAAGATATTTACAATCGAAAAGATGATATTAACCACTACTCAAAACGTCTGGTATAACTCTTCACAATCACCCTGTTACAATCTCCTCTCAGTCCCTTTAACTGGACTCTGTGATTCAACAATAATTAAAAAGAAATGTGACAATGGCAAAAAGGGACAAAAGGTATAAAAAAAAGGATAAAATCACAAAAAGCCTTGTTTTACAGATTTTTAAGGGGTTTTACAGGATTTATTTTCATTCTCAAAGGTTGAAAGGGAGCAAGCCGATGGAATGACAAAAAATATAAAATAAAAACTAAAGAAATAAAACATTCTAGAAGTTGGATAAAGATTTACCTTTCTCCTGAATCCAATCTTCTACTGGCCGGGTATATTTGAAAGGGATTTTCTTATTTGCCATTTGATAGCGCTCAATGTCGCTGTTGCCTTTAAAGTTTGAGAATTTAACAAACAGCTTGAAACAGTCGGCGACAGCAACAGACAACAAACATTTATACACTGGTTTATGATGAGGTTTATCTTTGTTTAGAATGATTTATAAAAGCTTTATGAAATAGGTTTTTTTTCCATGTAGCGTTACTTTAGTTGGTTTTAGCACACTCCACACTTGTACAAAGTATTCATAAAAGCACAACAAAGTGCTATATAATCTCGTGAAACAATAAGAAACAAACATCATAGAGTACAGAACATGGTTTAGAAGAAAGCAAAGAAAGAAAATCAAGAGCTTGGGTAGAAAAAACTTCATTTTACCGCCTTTCTCTGAATAAAAATTGGAGGTAATTTAAAAGCACTAATTCTCCCACTGGACACCATCTGCTTTTACATTTCAAGGGGCAACAAATGATTTGGAGTAGTAAGTTATTTTGGAAGGAAGGAGCTTTGTAGCCAATTTGCAGGAAAAAGGAGGGCAACATTAGAGGAGGGAGTTGGTAATTCAAAGTATGGCAGACCCATTGGGGGTGAAGTCCCACAGCGACACAGATTTGAAGAGGACAATGCATACAAATGAGATCATTACTGACTTTGTGGGAGGCCTTTTGGGTAAAAAGAAAAAAAAAAGTACAACCCAGCTGCCACATTCTTTTCTTTTGATACGCGTTCCAGGTATAGGAGAATTAAGGTTAATAAACCTTTTTTTTAACAGGAAGTAATGTGTGCACACATTGTCTTTTTTTCTAGCATGACACCATTTCCCTTTGTGTCTGTGTCAGGGTACAATGTTTTGTCTGACAATCACAGTCTGCCGGCGCTGAGGATTGAGGCGTACACATCAGTCTTTGGATGCTTTGAACTAAAACAAAGAGGAAGTGAAGGCTGTAAAAAATTAGAAATGACAGCATGACGTCAGTCAGTACCCAGGTGAGAAGGTAATTTGAAGCAGAAAGGAATGGAATCAATCATGGTAGGAAACAAAGAACAAGGCTTTGTAAGTGTGCACATGTGCCTAGAGTGGGACTGTCTCTGGTGATTGAGCTACTAAATGTTAACTTCATGAAACACACACACACACACACACACACACAGACATACTTTATTTTTCTGAGCCACCTGTGATTACGCTGTCTGGCCATGATATCATGCCTGTCCTCACAGCTATCCCAGTTGAGCTTCTGTTATTCGCTTTCATTACATTATATTACGCACGGTTGAGAATGAAACACAATCACGTAAAACCATACAGTTCTTTTCCCTCCTTCCCATATTCCAGGAGAGAAATCCAGCCAAGTGCCTCGTTTACACCCAGCTGGGAAGGAGTGTGATTAAGGCAGCGAGGGATCTCGGGGAGCTAAAGGACTGTGTCAGGAGTGTGCCAGCAGGTTAATCAGCCACGAGCAGGACTCCATTCGCTTCCCTTTGATCTCAAACAGGTTTCAGGTGGCGGCCAAATACACTTTACTCTGGACAAAGGCCACAGAGGAAACCATTACAGTTGTATGTGGAATCAGAGGATAGTGAGAGAAAGTTTGCTTTTAAATGCAGCAAGTTGTTATTTAGGGGTTCACCGATTGCAGTTTTCTGGCCGATCACTGATCTTTAGAGTCTGACTTGCCCATTCCAATTTTGGCCGATAACGACTTTTTAAATAACTGACATAGTTAGGTCTTATAACACAATATACCTTCAATGTTCTAATCTTATTATATTGAAAAACACTAAACAATACCCTTGAAACAATACAGCTTGTTTTAATTGGACATTAGGTAGTGCTGACAGCAGAGCAAAAGGGGACAGTGGCTGATATTCAGACCTTTGTGGAGGTAGATGAGAAGCTGATCTTTTCTACTGATCTTATCAAAGTATTGGCCGATCTTCCAATATTAAGGAAATTCGTACCCCAAGTTTTTTTTTTTTTGGTCGAAGCAATAAGTTGTGTTTAAATTCAAGACGAGAAACCAGAGGCTTGCTGTGCATTTCTGTTGGCGCAGTTCCAGGTGGAGTTCTTCCACAGTTCCAGGTGATTAATGAGGTGACAGTTCCTTCATAATGAACACACCACAAGCTAATTGTCCAACTAATGAGAAAAATCTCTACAGTTTTTCAATTTGATATTTAATTTCTTGAGGTGACTTGAAAATGGATAACCTTGACAATAAAAGCATTATTTTGTTGATTATTCAGTCAGTCTGTCTTTTTTTATATTTTGTCTTTCAAAAGCAGAGGGAACTGAGAAATGTCCTCAACCTTTCACTTTGAAGGAGAAACAAGAAGTAGAATAAACTAACATTTTTTGTGAGAGATATCTTAAACCATTTTATGTGGAGTATTTTCATGCAAATGTAAACATTAGTGGTTATTATTCGATGCCTGTCTTTAGAAATCAAGACAACCAATGGCTAAATGCTGATTTATGTGCCTGGCTCTGGCAAGATGTGTTAAAATGTAGTTATTTTTGCCATTCTGAGACAAAAATGTGTTTCTGTTGCTGCGCAATTTCCAAAAATCTGTTCTGTACCCAAGCTCCTAGCAAAACATTATTTCTTGCAGGGGTATGCAAGAAGTATTGGGTGTGTCATTTCTTGTTATGAAACAGGATGCTGAAAGTTGCAATGTACTGTAGACCAGTGCAGTTTGGACCCCAATGTGGGTCCTGAAAGATCAAAGTGGAGTTGTGAAAATCTTTTCAGAATGACATTTAAAAATGACTACTAGTCTTTGTTGTTACAAAGGAGTGTGGATAGTGAACAAAAAATGAACAAAAGAAGCAAAATGAACATTGTTACAATGCCTGTATTTGACCTGATACCAATGTTAATCACCCAAAAACAGTTTGGATACAGGTCTCTACTACTGTTATTTTGTTGGTCGTAAGCTGAAAAGTTTGGGAAACACTGCTGTAGACAACTGTTTTTATCCTTGACTATAAAGGTTTGTTGTTCATACACATTGTAATCTACAACATTCTAAAAAAAAAGAAAACAAAACAATGGGTATTAAAGAAATTTGGGCAATTTCTTACAGTTGGGTGTATGATGGTCAATAATAGTAAGAATATTTTTAAAATGGTCTTTTTAGGGTTTAAAGTTTTGCCATTTTCTCTGCTCAATGAGAAATTATTCCTTAAAAAGCTAAAATATTCTAGTCAACTTCCCTTGGAACCTGCTGGTGAACTGGCGGACTAATCAAACTAGCGACTTGTAGTAAAAATTCAAGTTAATTTCACCAATCTTCTGAAACAAACATTTTCAAAACAGCCAGTTTTATTTAAATTTTTAAACAGAAGTTGGTTTTAGCTTTTCTTCTTTAAAAAGTTTGATTAGAAAGTACAGAAAGACAGAAAGGCACACGAGTTTTTGAAGATCTCATGGGGTGTTTGAATGAAAAATCCGATTTAAAAAAACACTCCCACTCAGTTCTGATGGTGCAGCAAACCTTAAAACTTCATTCTAATTAGCACAGACTTGAGATTTCAAAGTCTTGCTCAAACTACAGAGCCACTTGTGATTTTCTGACATTCAACATGATGCAACCAAATATATACTCATGCTTTTTTCTGCTTATAGCAGAGGTTCTAAAAGAACTTTATTTTTGTCAGTGACTATTGTGTCTTAGCCTCCACATGCTATGACATGAATGCTAACCTCTTTAATCCTCTAATAACCTATTTTCCTTATGTTTAATGAGATTTATGTTTATTCACAGTCTGCTTGTGTCTATTTTCACCCTCACACATGCCGTCGCTTATTTTTTTCCCTCCCAAAACAATGTTTAGCCTTTATTCCCATTGGTGGCAGCTCTTCAGTCAGCACAAACACTGGCGCAGCGACAGTCATCTGCTGATTTGTCGCTTCGTTCTACTCGGTTTGTTTGCCAGACTGATCTCACCAGGGTTCCATCACAGGGCCAGAGCCAGAGCCAAGAGCACATCAAGACTGTGAAAATGGCTACCCTGACAGACTCCTGCATTTTTTTTATTTTACCATTTGGGGAGGGAGATGATGATGAGTACATTTGATATAGCGTGGTACTGTCCAAAAATCATCATTCCTCAGCTCAAATCCAGAGCTAGCCGTTGCAGGTGCTGGTTATGAATATCCTGTGCCACCCACCTCTTTGCAATCTACACCTGACTTTCATCTCTCCTCTCTCAGGTCATTCCCTCCTTATTCTTTTTTTTTTCCTTCTTCTTCTCTTCAGCTCGCTGTCTGTCCAGCTATATTTCTGCTCCTTCATTTGCTCCCTGCTATTCGCCCTCTCCCGTGTCTCAGCAATCAGCGCGCGGCGCTCTTCTCGGGTCATTCAAGCCTCTTCAGCCACACAGCCGCAATTCTGGTGTCATTTATCTACTTTTCTCTCATTCTCCATTTCATTTCTCATCTTCTATAGCTCTCTATCAGTTTATGTGCCTGCTTTTTCTCTCCTGTGTCAGCTAATCTCAGTTTTCTACTCCATTAAAATCAGATTTTCTTTTTTTTCCCCTCAGTAGGTGCATTCATGTCTCCTGTAGGCTTTCCCTCGATCCTCCCCCCATTCTCTCAGGGATGTCAGACAAAGGCGGGGAGTAAATTCATCATTTATCAGCTCTGCTTTAAACTGATTGTGTTGAAAAGATAAATTAGACCGGCGGCGTGCACGCTCAGCTTAGTCTGTTCTGAGAGCAGAGAAGATGGTGTTTCAGATAGGGCTAGTCATGTCTGGCTCACAGATATGTTGGGATCTATCTCAAACTTGTATTTCAGGTCAAAGATTGCCAGATATTTTCTCTGTTTTAGGTTGTAGAAGATATAAAACCGTATGCATCAGTGCATGGATAAAAGTCTTTGTGATTTTGAGTGGCTGTACGCTTGAAAACGAGTGCAAGACTGTTATTGCCATAACCCACTGGCTTGAACACACACAAACACACTCAAACCCATACTTTTCCTCAGGCGCAAACAGAGTAGTTAGGCTAATGGTCTGTCATCTGAGACAACGGCTGAGCTACGTCCAGCCCAGGGCGAAGGGCGATGTGCAATTTCTGCCTGGCCTGGCTCATGTAAGCCTTTGATTCAAAGATTCAAACTCACGCGGAAGAGATCATGTAATCAAAGAGTGCAGCCTTTCTGACTGTTATATAAGGAAATTGGAGCCCTCTCACTAACACAAAGGCGAACCCCTGCAGTAATGTGGCTTGTCACATGAGTACACGGGATTGTAGGAGAGATGCAAAAATCGAGATGAGCTGTGACTGGAAGAAGAGGAGGAAAACACACACACACACACAAAACAAAACAATAAAAATCAAAGGACAGAGGAAGAATGGAGATCTGAGAGGGGCACTGTTGGAGGGGGAGAATAATTAGTAAAAAACAAAGAAAAAAAAACAGCTAAAGCAGTCACACACAAATGCAACACCCACACGCGAAACACGCATGTGCCTGATGGGACCGTTTCTATATTGGCTCAGAGTGGGTATATTGTTGTACATCAAGTCTTCAACAATAAAACACCCTTATTTTTCTCTGGTAAAAACATCCCCCTGCACCCTAAAACTAATAGAACACTGATATCTAACAAGCTCAGTGGTCTTGACAATAATGTTGTGGAACTTAATGTTTTTTCATTGTTTTCATCTTTTAATAGATTCTGTTGTCTCCAATTTGAATTGCCAATGAGCAATTTCAACGTTTCTCTATAACAACCTCTATTTGATTTGTTTTTTGTTTCGTACACAGTTGTTAAAAAGCAAACAGTCATTCAGAATAAGTGTAAACTAGCCCAATTGTTATGGTTTAAATGACTCACTCAGCTACTTTATAAACCTAATCCTCTGATTTTATCAGTTGTCAAAAACCTCGACTTCAGTTTCTTTGGAAAAGATTGCTGACATCCACAAACAGACAAGTCGATTCAAACGCTGTCTGACCACCTTATCAGGTGCTGTACACATCATCAGCAATCCATTTTTCTGTCACATATTCTTACTTTATCAAGCTTTATCTAGTTCATTGTGTTCTGAGATACTACCAAACCCATCTCTATCAGCAGTGTTGTATTTCACTGCAACATATTAACGTATGTCTCTTCTCTGTCATATAGTGCAGCCTACTGCCAAGAATAAGGCTCCATAATAGGATAAAGTTACTGTAATACTTCTCCTATAAGATCAATCAATGTTTAACATGAGTACTTCTGGAAAAGTACAGCTCATGACCAAACTGTTGAATGAGATTTGAATTGATTTTACAGTTACATCTCAGGAAATAAGATACAGAAAAAAGTTTCATTTAAATACAAGGCATGTGATGGTCAAATATTCAGTTTAACGTCTAGCATTCTTTAAAAGAATGCATGTCATCTGTTGCCTTTCATGTTAGAATAGTAGAAACTTTAGTTAAACCTTGAAAATAACATGCAATACTGCAAGAAGTCACAATTAAAGTATGTGTTGGGACATTATAACATGAAATTTTAGCTAAATATTTTGTAAAATTGACTGAGTTGTAGCCATTTTTCTGGTGGCTAATGTTGATTAGCTGTAATGTCCATCTTACAATGAACAGACTCTAAAAGTTGTCCCCTGTATCACCTGTAGATGAAAAACAGAGTTGACTCTAAAAGTTTAAGTTTTCAATAAAGGTCTGGCAAAACAAGAAGCACACCAAATTTTTTCACATTTCGAATAATGACTGGATTATAGCAAATGTCTTGTTTTTTTAAGGTCAGCTTGAAGTGGCAGCCATCTTGAATAAGAATGACTTCAAGAGTTAATCAGTTGGTTGCCAGCTTTTCACTGTGCATATTTATCTATTTCAAATTGATCCAATACAAATATTTAATAGTCAACACTCTACAGGTGGGTTTCTGTAACAAATTGGTAAAAAAAAAACGACTAGTTTTAATTTGTGTATGCTTTGGTGTCTATAAAACAACTATCAAGGTTTTTCTTTTTACACAAACTGCTTGTGGCTTTCTCTGTTTCTGTCCATGCTCAAGATTCTGATATCTCAGGTTTATCTGTGTCTGGCTCTCCTATTTTCTAATGATTTGTCAGATCTTCCATGTTTACAGATGTCCTCCTGTAGGACATCATAGAGCTGCTTCTCTGCCTAAAAGACCAACAGTATGAAATACAGTTTGATGCTTATTTGGGTGCTTGGTGACAAGAGTCAATGCAATAAATTAAAACATTAAGACTCCCCAGACTGTCACTGACAGTCATGGTCAAAATATAACACCCTAACACGGGGGGGTCAAACTAGTTACACAAAGGGGGACTAAATTCAGAATTTGGTCTAAGTCAAGAGCCAGTTCCTGTCAATATTTATTGAAACAAATTATTCTTATAGCGCTAAATATACAAATGACCTAAATTGTTTTCTGTTGCATTTGCAATATGCTACAGAAAACCTAAACCTAAACCTAAAAGATTGAATTAAGAAAGACTCATCTTCAACGTTCATCTCTTAAATTGTTTCGTCTATCAACAACTTTTTCATGTATTATTTCTTAGAGATGCATTTTACCACAATCCAGCAAATCAGGTAAAAAAGCCCTCACAATATATATATATATTTTTTTTAACTTAAAAATAATAAGAAAATACAGAACAAGATAATTAAAGTTGATTTTCTGTTAATCTTTTCACACCAAAATCAAAGATTACTGAAAAATTCAAACTTCATTTAATTGGCTTAAAGTTGACCAAACATGAGAAGAATGAATTAAAGCCAGTGAAAAGAAGAGAAACAAAAAACATTTTTTCACATTTAAAGGATTACCTTAGGGGCCAGAAAAAGTGGTAAAGTGGACCAGGTTTGGCCCACAGGTCTGCAGTTTGTAAATAAGCTAAATCGCTGTTCTGCTGTTGAAGCTGATGCAAGTGAAGTTTAAAACTGAGGTTTGCAGGTACAAAAAAAGACAGGGACATTTGATGGTCCAGAGGGAAAAGCCGTTGCTCAAGCACCACTTGACGTCTATCTGTGCACATCCATGTCTATTATGGTTTATGTTGTTATTAATTTATTAACCAGCCTTAAAAAAAACTCACATTTAAAAAAAAATATTCACACAAGAGACAACCAAAAATTGTTCTCAACTCAAAGTGCTGGATTGCAGCACTTGCAGCACCACTAAGGCTCACGTTATGAAACTTGTCTAAAATCATCTGGTCAATGAAAAACGAAAGACAGCCAAAGGCAAAAGAAAACCAGAGACAGAAGGGATGATTGACACCTGGACTAGCACTGAACCAAACCAATCCACAAACCATACCAAGTCAAGAAAGAGGCGTTTGTGAAGGCATGCCATGCAGGCTGTGGTGCTCAGAGGGTCAACCTAGATTTGTTTGCTCCTCATGACTGAACAGCAACAGCTTTAAAATGCTTTGTTTTAACTCTTTGGCTGGTGTTGCATCTTTCATTCTTTATCTCACGTTTGTGCTGCACCTGAACAAGTCTACCTTCGCCCTGTCTAACTGTGGCACGATCAATGGAATTCATAGTTTCTCATGTCAGCCCTTCTTTTTGGTTAACTGAAGCTTTTTACCCATATTGTTTCCCTGTGTGTGCTCTGTTTGACTAAGTGAAAGTGAAGAGAGGGGAGGGGGAAAAAAAGGAAAACCGTGGTTTCTCGCAAGCTAGTTCACTTGAAGACTTGAAAGGATATCAAACCTGAGGAGAGGCAGCTTCATTTAATTGACCAAGACAGACGTAGGAAAGGATTTTTTTTTCCCACTCCCTCCTCCTCTCTGACTCCCTCACCTTGCCGGCTGAGCAGCACATATCTGCTCTAAGGGAGGAGAGCACCTGAGCCTCCAATTGGAGCAGGTACTGTTTGATGATCCTATTTGTATTCTGCTGCCGTGCTGCTTCTGCTGACCTGGGAATAAGAGATACAGGAAAGCAGCAGCTTTATCTGGCCAACAGGCCACCCTTAGTTTTTGCCTCCATCCTTCCCTTGCTTGCCCACTGACCAAATTCCTCTTGGTGTGTTTGAATCCTTTATTTTTCCTGCAATGAACCGGCCAGATGTTGCACTATTAATGCCTCTAGCAAGACAAAGAATATTAGCTCCAAGCTGTTTTCTCTTGAGAAGTCAGGTGTGATAGTAAGAAAGAAATAATGTATCTTGAGTCATAGTTTATTTAATTAGCATAGCTTGTAGATACTTTTAGACCAGGGGTGGGCATCGAGGGCCACAGTCCTGCATGTTTTACATGTTTCTCTGCTCCAACACACCTGATTTCAATGAATGGGTGATTATCAGGCTTCTGCAGAACTTGGAGGTAATTAAATGACAGAATCAGCTGTGTTGGAGCAGGGAAAAAAGTAAAACATGCAGGGCTGCGGCCCTCGAGGACCTGGATTGCCCACCCC
>JARVJO010000039.1:3917863-3934866 GCA_031762555.1 Cynodonichthys magdalenae
TACCTGGTGAATTAGTTATCTGCTTAGCACAACGTTCGCTTGCTCTCACTAAATAAATCAAAGCCATTTTCTTTATTGTATCTGACAATAAAGACGGACCGGAAAAAAAAACGAGATGCTCCTCCTATTTAGACACGCATCTAGTTTTGTTCTGGTCTAGCGCGCCCAATGCCTGAAGTTGGACGCCCTAGACCAGAACAAAACTAGACGTTTTAGATGCTCAAAATGCATTTGGTGTGAACTCAGCTCTAAAAAGGACCCATTAGGCAGACATCTAAAACAAACTAACTTTTGGAGTCAGCCTGATTCAAGATGGCTGCCACAGCAATGCAATCAAAGTGAACACAAAAAATGGCTTTAATGCAGTCCATTTTAGAGATATTGTGCTAAATTTTAATGTGGCAGTAGCTGAGAATGATGCCCAACTTATACTTTGAGTAACACATCCCACCAAATTTAAAACATTTGCTATTAACTATTGGAATCAAATCTGTCAGCAAAATACTAATTTACAAACCACTAAATAAATTTTATTAAAACTTTTAGACATTAATCATTGGGAGAAGATCTATAACTGTTTAAACTTTGGGTTGAGCCCAATTCAAGATGGCTACCGCTGCCAATTGACATTATGTAATACAAAACCAGCTATAACAAAGCTAATTTTACAGATACTGAATTAAAATTTGGTGTAGCAGTAGCTGAACACGTCCTCAACAAATTTAAACTTGACACATTGCACAACATATTCGTCTAAAACCTTAGCAGTGATTTTTATAATCAACCCTGTTTTTACGTTAGCAAAATATTTTATAAACCACAAGATGAATTTTAATGAAATACTTATAACTTAGTCATTGGTTGTAACTCTACAAACATATCCTACACAAAAACAGCTTCATCTAACTAAATTTTACACATAGAGCTAACAGGATAAACAACAAATTGAGTGTTGCCATACTACATGATCTAAACGGTTTATAATTATTAAATTATCATTTCTCAACATAAATTGAACTTAAACCAAAACTCTGGAATGACAGACAGCAATAAGCATTCTTATAAGAAATGTCAGACCTTTAATTTACAGGATGTTTGGGTGTTGAAGTGAATACAAAGCACATGACAAGTCATGCATCAACTGTGACCTTCAGAGGTTGTGATGCAGCCACGGCTCTTCTGTGTAGCTGCATCAAAGCCACATATCCGACCCACTAATATATACAAGCAAAGACAGATCATCACCCACCAGCCTCTGGCTCTAGTACAAACACTCAGCAAAACACAACAACTGTACACCCTTGTAACTGTTGCCGGGAGCCTTCAGGCACTGTGAAAACAGAAATAAAGGGTACCGTGTGTATCAGTGCTTCACCACGGCACGCCTCTCCCTTTTTTCTTCTCTCTACACCGTTCCCGTTGTCCGGCTACCCTCCCGCCTCTGCTGCCACCCACCTGTCTGCCCACCCCAGCACTGCAGCAACGTTTGAGTGACAGATCCAATTACATTTTTTATTGGCCTGTCGCTCTCGAGGCAGGAAGGCACTTCATTGTCTCCTGAGCACAAAAAAAAGGGGGGAATAGCTATTGTTCTCTTAGTGGAAAAGATGATGGCCACTATTCTAGCTGTAAACAAATGATGCGCGCAGAATCACTCACAAACTTACACACGAACACTTTATAAAACACACACACACACAAACGCACAGGCAAAGTATGAAAGTCTTTTCTCGCATGAAAGAATTCAACACGCACAAAAAAAGTATTTAAACATTCAATCAGCTGCCTCCACTGGCTCTAAATAGAAAAGCTCCAGACTTTAAATCACGGTAATTTACTGGTATGATGCGCTAAAGCCTTTTCATTGCCTAAAATGCCCCCAAGTATCTATTTGCTGCCAAACACACACTAAGGCTGTTTCAGCACTACAGAAAAATATTATGCAGACTGTGTGTGTAGGCATGTTGTATTCACACTCTGAGTAACTAAGACCAATAAATGTATAACTCCACGCCCCCTTTTGCTGTAAGCTATCCCGGGCTTGGCACGCGGTGCTCCAGTGTTCCCACGTGTCCCGGCGCACGCTGACATCAGTAATCAGGCCTGCCGCAATCCAATTCAGGACCGATCAATGCCTCCAACACACCGAGCGCTGCTGGCAGAGTGAAAGAGAGAAAATCACTCAAAGCAGTAGCGGGCAATCCTGCCGACAGCCATCACGGCCCTCAGCGAACAGCTGCTGTACAGAAGACCAACCACTCACAATAGACCTCGTCCCCGGCTCGCTGAATGGTCATTCTGTTAAGCCACGGGCCCCTGGATGGATAAATACATCTGACAGCCATTTTATAGAGGTGACACAGGTTGAATAAGCGTGTTTAGCTTCGCTGGGGAGAAAACCAGCTGACAAAAATGATACAGAGGCTGAAAAGAGGGTATATGTAAAAAGATATCATCTACAAAGAGAGCCCAATTTAAAGCACTTTGAAGCCAGACAATCATATTTAAGGGGGAGTTTCCCTGTAAAATGGTATTGCATTCCAATCAAAACTTGACTAAAATCTGGTAGGGCCAGTAAGAAGCCGTATTGTGAATCTATACTAAGGCTTAGTCTGGATGGAGGAAGATCTGGTGTCCAGAGCGTGAACACATCCCTGGGCAGGAGTTTGAGTTACAAACCCATTCTTTCATCTGACATCAGCGCTTAACTTAGCTTCTGTGGTCAGAGGCCATCAAAAATGGATCGTGGAAGTGGTGGAAGCAGAATCAATAGAGTACAGAAGCTAGGACAAACGTAAGACACGCTAAAGGGATGCTCCTGGCCTTCACGGTGCCAAACCCATCTATCTTAAGTAATTGACAGTGATAACTCAGAGACGTCACAATGATTTGTAGCTGTCCGTTCTTGTATGTGTAAAGCTCCTCAGACAGAAATTTGCAAAGAGGTAGGTGTTATAGTTTTTAAAGAAGGAGATTATGTGTGTGTGCTAATCCAGAATGGACAGAATCATTGGGCTAAAAAAGACAAACTTGTTAGGGTTGATGAAAAGTCAATGAAACTATGAGCTATAATAACATAAAATTTCCTTCCCAAATTCTAAAGTTCATGATTTATATAGCAAATATGTGCAACCAAATCAATATGAACAGAGTCCCACAGAGGCTGCTGCTATGGTGACAAGGTTTTAAACCAGACAAAGAAAACTTAGCCCCTGTAAAGCTGTGCAGATCATTTTGATTCCTCCAAGGTACCCAGAGCTGATGAGGAGTTCAGTAATCAATGACTTTTGTGTCTCTGTGTCTGTTGAACTTTTTGGCTGTTTGTGGCATATTTTTCTCCAAACCTACAAGTCTAAGGCCTCTTTTAGAAAACACTTGGGTCTTAGATGCTTTTTTTCAACAGTCTTGATATCATCTATGTCAGGACCAATGCATAACGAGGAGATAAAGTCAACCTTCTGTTATTACACCTCTGAACCACCAAGAAAGGTATTGACAGAAGTATAAAGGTCGATGTGCATGTAAGGTTAAGTCTGAATTGTGATTCACGGGGGTAATGTGATGATGGATGATCTGTGTGATCAGACGCCTGGATTAAAAAATAAAATTTGGTGAGATACATTCTATATTCCCTATAGTTCATCATTTAAGAATATGCTTCACATTAGATGAAGCATACCTCTTTAAGCTTCTTCATGAATGCCATTTACAATCTTTAGGGTTAGAGCATACATCTTATTGGCAAGTATTTGCATAAAAAATAGCTATTTTTATTCTTAATGAAAGCAGCATATCTTAAATACATTTCCATTGCTACTTTGTGTGTAAAGGTTTTAGAGATTTCAGCCATTTGTTAGCTCATGACTTGGAGATGACTTTCAGCTACTACTGATTGCTGAGGTCAAATAATTGTAGCAGTCATATTGATTTGGTTGATTCCAAGTTAATCAGATAAAGATGTACATCCAGTGATTCCTTATAGAGTTTCATGCCATTTCAAGGCAGTAGGTGATAAGAGACTAACGTGTTAAACTGAGATCAAGTATTTAAGACCATTTTTTTAAATTCCGTTGTGTTTGTCAAAAAAACTGCTTTGCCCAGCTGTTGTAAAAAAATTACTTTTTTTCTGACTTCCTTTTACAAAGAGGGGAAACATCTTTAAAAAATAAAAACAGACTAAGTAAAGATAAAAAATAAAGAAGAGTAATATGTCATATGAAGGTCTTTAAAACGTGGCACGAATTGTTCTGCAGATAACACAAGATCATCTTGAATCTTACGCAGACAATCTGCCCTGTCTGACATAGCGATGAATCATTTATCACTCAAACAGAATGACCATTTTAATCTAATTAAGTGGCCATAACTCAGGGGAAATTATGTTCTTTCAACGATGCGCCGCAGAAGCAAAGCAAAGCTTTAAATGAGACAGAAACGCAAAGAAACACATATTTCACTGTTATAAATAAAGCACAGTGACATGTAGAAAGTGCTCAGAGCAGTGATGCATGCACAGCATGGCTGACAGAAAGAGAGAGAAAGACAGAGAGAGAGAAAGAAAGAAAGAAACAGAGCACAAAAAGGCGCTACTAATTTTGGAAAGACATGTCCTGCTGTGGAGCTGCATCAAACATCGCAGACAGGGTTCTACTTTCGCACATTTTAAGCAGAGGCTGCAGCAGTGACGATATGAATGCACTACTCAAATAAACATTTCTGTGAAAGCTGTGAAATCCCATGAATCATTAAGTGGCTAAAATGTTCATTCAGATGTCAATAATCAGCTGCGGAAGTGTTGTGAGAGGCCATGTGTGAGGATACAAGGCACAGAGGTAATGGCACCTCTGAAATATTGATTGCACCTAAAAGAAGACAGCGGTCTAGCACAGACTGGATTTTACACCTGAGAGTGCCAAGAGTCCTTCATCAAATGGACAGGAACAAAATGGCCTCCACCTCGCTTTTACTTTGTGCTAGTGTAATTGTTGGGCTAATACCAGTGAGTCCATTAGCCTGTTGGTGAATGCCTGGTTATGCCAGCTAAATTTAGTCCACGCCAAAGAGAAAGACTCGTTGCATTTTTAATAGAAACACAAGCAGCAGCGGCAGCATTGCCAGGGAAGGGAACGGCTTTGACTCCTGCGCTTGGCTCAATGTCAAACTCCGAGTCGCGCTCTTTGATCTGCTGCTACAGAATATGAATCGCGCCGGGTCAGCCTTATCAATTATTTACACGCGTTCTTTCTCCATTTCCTGTTTGTCTGCTCGTGTGGCGGTAACTTGCCCTGACACTAATGGCGGACGGCCTGGTGAAAACATTTATCAGTGTTACCACAAAGTCCTCTCCAGCTCTGTGTGATCACTTTCAGCCCTTTTGGAACATAGACTACTGACGGTGCACTGATCCTAATCATTGCTGCCATGCTCTGAACTGTGTTGTCTCAGGAAAAGTAGCTTCATGCTCTGTGGATCTTTCACGACCAAATAATTTGTAGCTTACAAAAGACACAAATAACCAATATGAGCTATTTATTTTTACGTATTTGATTTACTACTTTTAAAATGTGCTTTGCTCAAGTTGTCACAATAAACTCTGTCTGGTGAGCTTTTGTTTGCCCAATTAGTTTTTTATTCCTTTAACACAGTGATGCTGATTTTTTTCAGGTTAACAACTAACTCAAATTATTTGCACATCACAATATCTTACAAAAAAGAAAAAGGGTTGTTATGCTTAAACTGACTAAGACATTTTTTCTAATTTGTTGCAGGATATTTACTAATTAAATTTAAATAATGAATTTACACTCAGTGAAAATTATGCAATGACAACTAGAGCTGCATGATATAATTTGCAATGTGTGTGTGGGTAATATACTGCTGGTCCTATGATGTATGGACCAAATTAAATCAATGTTTTGTACAGTGACTAAACCACTATACCATAAGTCACTGAACTCAACGGTCACATTATGGTTTTTATTTTGACAGGTTGCTTCTGGTACCAGAAGTGGGCGGCTTTATTAAAGCAACTAAAACTTCCATTTCGTTGTGAAACTTCTGGGACAATAATGGCAACGTTTTTCAGAGAACGGAATTCTTGAGCTGTAGAGGAAGACGTCGAAAATCTTTGGAGAGAAATGGAGATAAAGAGGTAAAATTTGGTTAGCACGAATGCTAACATTAAAGCGCAGCGGAAACAGAAACTAAGATAGTGGTACAACGCTATTCACATTTGCACAATAGAAGGAAAAATGTAGTCAGGTCCCAGCTCAATAAAAAATAGGCAATGAAAGATAATAAGAATAACTCTCAAATACAGACAAAAACATACTTGTAGCACGCACCAAAAAGAGATGAGATTGGTGAAGGTTCTCTGTCAACAAGATGGCAGCATAACAAAGTGTTATTCAAGTCATCTGATGCCAGGAAAAATTAAAAAGAAGTAAAAACCCGCATATAGTGCCTTTAAAAATAGTTTCCTCTTTCTAGTATTTTGCAATGTTGTGAAAAATGCAACACAAAAGCTGATGTAGTTTTGGCCAACACAGAAACCAGCATTTATAAAACAGAACCACTCAAATGTTCCAGTGGTATCGTTCCATCTCTGTTTCCGGTCAGAAGGCTACACAGCTGTGGTAATTGCAATGCAGAATGCATAATTACAAGCTTGCTAAACCACAGACGCGTGGCAAAACTTCAGCCATGAATTTTCATCAGCCTGAACTGCTGCTATGCCACTTCATTTGCACTATTACACCAACGACAGGTAACCAGGAGAAGCTGGTGGGTCTCAGCCCCCAGCAAACACACACATTGCACAGCTTGAACACATAAGATAACAGATGTTAGGATGGTTACTGTGAAGGTATTTACTCAATTTAGACTTTGATTGGACTTTATAATATCTTAATTCGTTTTGGAAAAAAAAAAACTGTGACATCACAATGTGTGGTGTTGGACCACATGGTCCCCATGCATCATGATGCTCATTAAAAAAGAGCCAATGAATAGGATTTGTGCTAGATGGAATAATATGCTGTGAAAGTCCATTAGGGACCAGGCTAATGAAATTGAAACAGCTTGGTGATCAAATTAGAATCTGTTCGGCAGATATTTAATTTAATGTGCTGCTGAATTTTAACAGTTTCCATTTGGTCGCCCCAGAATGGAGGCAGAGCACAATAAATCAAGCGGTCACACAATTCATCCTGCATTCATTCCTCCCCTTCACTTTTATGAAATGAACAACTTGCCAATGTATTCCCAAACCTGCTACTTTTTTTTTTTGTCAGAGACATGGAAATAAGTACAGACACACCAGGCTGCCGCAAACGTGCATGTGTGGTTTCGTACAGATCATACCTCGAGTCACAATCAAATGTGTCGCCGCAGCTGCTCAGTAACGAGTCGTGAGGTGAAATTATTTGAATAGAGAAAAAAAAGTTTCAGCTTGTTTGAACAGCAGCTCTTTGAAGAAAATATTTCTATTTTTTTTTTTTACATGATTTCATCAGATCTGTGTTTAAATACAAAACAAAATCCCACTTTGAGTAAAAGGGAGGGAAAATAATAAGAGCTGTTCATTGTCCTAAGTAGCAAAATAAATGGCGATTATTAGGGAAAAAGATACAAATTTGAATTTATGGGGACGTTTTAATAAAAAGACTAAGAAAATGAGGTGGAACACATTAGCTTTCTTGTCGCCGTCTACTACTACTAAGAAAATCTGGGACTTTAAAGAAAGCAATAAAAAAAGCATTATTTGGGTGTTTAACTAATAATAGAAATAATTTGGGGACTAAATATGACGTTTTACACGTTTACAGGGTCAGGACTAAAATGTGAGACACGGATAAATGATAAGTTCTGTTTTTTTTTAAATATCTTGACTTCTGTTTGTTTGCTGCTGTCATTTGAGCTGCATTCAAATTTAATGCCAACTCATATGTGTTTAGGAACAGGTGTTAAAATGCTAATGCTAATGCTAATGGGCAGTATGCTGACCCCCTCCACCCTTTAAAGTGAATTAAAACCAAGTCTGGGTGCTTGTTCCCAGCTCACAGAAGATGATGAGGCAGAAAAATAGTCTTTTTCTTGACAATGGGGTCAGACTGGGGGTGGTTGCCAACGTTGGCTCCAAAGCCTGTTGGATTGCCCCGAACACACAGACAACAGTGGGAGCTGGGTGGTCTGTTGCCAAGGGTAACTTGCCAGGGATCGGGACTCTACTTTCAACCTTGCCTGCTGAGGTGTCAGGGACAAAAGCAGGGAAGAAAAGAAAAGGGAGGAAAAAGACAACCGAAGCAGGATGAGCACAAAAATTACATGAGACGACAGAGGCTTTTGGGGCGGGAGGCAAAGAAAATGAGCCAGAAAAAGATGATTGCATGAGCATAGGCACCTCAGCTCTAGCCACATTCCTCTCTGTTGAGGATTATCTACTGAAGAGGAGAGTCATTTTATTTTGATTTGAGGTTCATTTAGTTTCAAGTCCTCCAACTTTTTTTGTGCTAATATCAACCCACCAGTTACACTCTCATTCTCTCTCCTATGAAGCACCAAATGCTGCAGCTTTTTAAAAGTTACACCATTTGCACAGTAATTGCTCCAACCTGGAGAGATTATGATTTAGGATGAAGATAAAGAGCATGTCTAGATACTCATGCTGATGTAATGGAGATAAATTAAAGGGACAAAGAGATACATGGAATACTTGTGCAACTGGTATAGAAGATGTTTATCATTTCAGTGACAAAGAAGGCCTGGTTGGTAAACCTTAATAATCTAATCTCACCCACAGCAGATACTACAGATGAATGAATGTCTTCCAAAATCTTAATTTGAATAAAAGTCATGAGGTCTTTGTAATCACCTGCCATAAAAAAAGGGTTCATAAAGATGTGGCATGGATATGTGGGTTTCGTTGGCTGTTAGCAAAATATCTCACAAACAAGAGGACCAATTTTAACTAAACTCTCAGTGACTGACCATGTACAAAGAATTGACTTTTTGAGTCAATCCAATGGCTGACACAGCTTGCTGACATTGGGAAATATAAATGCAGTCATTTGTGCATTTATTTTTTTAGGTTTGTGACACCATCTTGAGCCATTCACAAAGCATCTGACCAGTACTACACTGCTGCAGACAGACAGGTTCCTGCAGGACCACAGCCAGTTCTCCAGTTCACCACCATGAAGGCTCACTCATTGCTGAACAAGACCAAGTCTGATCTAGTTCAGGAGCTGCAGGGGTGCTGTGGCTCTGTTCCAGCTCTTCATGGAGAACAATCTGCAGGACACCTTCAGAGACGGTGACTCTGCTGAAGATTCTCATCACATCTCCTCTGACCACAGCTGAATCTGAGAGGAGCTTCTCAACACTGAAGAGAATCAAGACTTTCCTCAGGTTCACAACATCACATCTCACTGCACTGACCATGCTCTATAGAGAAGAATCTTGTTCAAACATCTCTGACCAGAGTCATGAAGAAATTTGCTTCTCAGTTACAGAAGGGCAAAATTTATGTACAAAAAATAAACCACTACATTACATTGTAATGCTGTTTTATTGTTTTCATTGGATTAATAAATACACTGGCATGATACAAATTAGTACATGTTAGATTATTTTTTGAGATATGTCTGTTTTGGAGTTGTAGCCAACCTCTGGAGAAAAATCCACCAGCCGCCACTGGTGTATACATTTAGCCAGTCACACATGTTCAAACACTTGTAACATAATGTATTTAATAAAAAAAAAGCTTGCACAGTAAATTGTCCTTACCAATCATGCAGTTTTACTGTATATAGATAAAATACAGTATGTGAGAAAATCCAAATCCAAATGCTTTTTCTGCAGGATTCTCTTCTTAAGAAGAGAAAAAGACTTCTGCAAGCTTGATTCATGCTGGACTATCATATGTGACTCATTAGCACCACTAGTGTTTGGACATGGAACTGCATCCACCATCATCACACTCAGGCAAAGAACAGATGAGTGACAGCACCGGAGCTCTTCAGGGGGTCAATCATATTTCAGCAGGGGCCAACGCCCCTGTGGCCCCACCCCTAGATATATGCTTTCCTTTAAGAAAAACTAGACCTTTAGTAATAAACAAACAGTGATCATCTCCAAACAACAGCACTCAAACCTATGGTAGTAGCCTCATATACTTCTACTTTTGGTAATTTAAATTGGATTTTTTTTAATGATTATAAACAAAGGCATGATTTAAAAAAAATATTATGAACTGGCAGCCTTCGGGATGTGTCTCTTTTTATTCTTTTTATTTTATTAATAATACCCTGCCCCCATATTTTAAATATTTCAAATATAAATTAATTTTCTCTTTCAAGTACCAGTAAAAATCTTAAGCAATGTCAATCACTTGAAGCTATATTATTTTAGGCAACAACTTCCATTTTAGTGACACAAACTTCACATTATTAGTCACAATGTTCAAAGCAGGTAATCCATTTAGCTGTGTTGAGTATTATACTAAGCTCATTTAGGAAAGTCTTTGAAGGTGTTAAAAAATAATGTATGCACTACTGAAAGGTAACCAAACATGTTGAATGTATTCCAACCTTTTATCGCATCATCTTTCAACAAGCACACAGTTTTTGTTCTAGTGTATAAAAAACAGTGTCTGTGTGAAAAAATAATACATTTTATCAGCCTGTTAATTCATTACCTTTGTTTACCTGCTTACATGGCCAAACTTTTAATTTAAAGTCTGGTTTGGTGGCAAAATCAAAATAAAACAACCTGCATACACTAAAGTGATATTAGCTAATGTTATTGGCATTTCAATTTTTCAATTTTTATTTTTTTTTTTGCTGCAAGGCTGATGTTAATATTAGTTGACAGTGATGTTCCATGACATATTTGTTTATTCCTGAAAGATACTTTCCACTACAGCCATGATGGCACGTCCATCATCTGGCTGGAAACAGAACTGTATATAATCCATCAACAGAGTCAAATCTCTCCTGTAGTGATAGTGCAGAAACCACACTGGGCAGCATATGTCAACGCTGTGTGCATGACTGTTATATCAGCTTGATGCTGGTCCACAGTCCAAGATTCACTTAGCATTTATTCATTCCTAATTCATGACCACATCCGGTGCACTAAAGCTGCGTTAAATCAACCAAAACCATACCAAATCCCCTGGAATTCATAAAAAAGATCATCTGTTGGTCGATGAAAGGGGTTGTTTGAATCCAGTGGTCAATTTTTAAGGTTTATTTTACACTACATATTGTTCTGAACTTTGCAGCAGAGGGCAAATATTAGATAGTATGAATAACTGTTTTTGGACATGGATTTAAAACAAATTGGGTATCAGTTCAGAGCAGAAGGACCCTGACCTGCTGTCTAAATGTGCTACTGCCATCTTTACTGTCAGAGAAACATTAAAAAATACAGAGATGGGGGGAAAAAGGGAAAAACTAAAATGGAGACATGAATAACCAGTGCCTAAAATGGCTGAATAAACTGAAAAAAATCTAGGTTGGTCTGTCTTTCCCACTTGAAGGAACATTGAAGCAAGTGACCTACTTCTTGACTGCTTTGGACACTTTCAGGCCAAGCTGTTGTCCAATCCTCTCTTTGTATCTGATATCCTGAGGAATATCAGGAGGTATTTATGAGCTACAAGCATTACAGCAAATTTGCATTCTTGACTACGAACATCCTCCCCGTGCGTTTGTCTTTCCCTGCCGATTATTCTCCATAATTATTTTTCCTAACCATTTCTAAAAAAGAGCATTATTTTTTTCATGAAATAATTGGCCTAATAGTAATGAGGCACCAGTCATTTTTAAAAGCCAATTTTCTTTTCCCCTTAATATGAAACTGCTAAGAGATAAGCACATATCAAAGGCTCGGCAGATAGCGCTCCTCTTTCACAATTAACGGGGCTGCCTGCAGAGAGAGGCATGAAATTTAGGAGATTGGAATGCAAGCAGATGCCAATGTAATTCCGAGAAACGCCATTAACGGTAATCAGGAGCGCCGTATGATTGATTATGCCAATGCTTTCTTGCATGTTGCGAGTTTGCAAGCAATCTGACGCACGCTGACTGTTGTAAGCATGTCCAAATGAACAATGAATAATAGAGGACGTGTTTGGCAATGCGTGTTTCTTCTTCCTTTTTAAGGTTCCAATTTCAGCAATAGCAAGATGGTCAGACTCAATTTAAATGCTTCAGTGGCATGAGAGTAAACACAAATGACACAAAAATCTAATTGTTTCTTGGCTTAGAAACTTGACACCAGATAGTATCAATAGTGAGCTGAAGAAAATGACAATTATACTGACTCTTTTTAAAGGCCATACAGATTCTCTCTGAGGTCAGCTTGTTCCATTGCTGCTGAGAACAACTGCTGGAAACTCGTAGCTCTTTAACAATTATAAAGGACAGGATCAACATATAGGCTTTTGGTTTTTGAAAAATTTCCAAAAGCGGTGACTCCATCATGAGCAGGTTTCTATAAGAGGAAAAAATGAGCAACTATGAAGGTTGAGTCATGGTGGAATGAAGTTACTAAGGTTTGAAATAGATGATTGATTGTCTTGCTATTGCAATTTGACCAATATTTTTCTTCTTTTGTTTAAAAAAACTAAACTAAGTGACAAAGAGTATAAACAGCCTGACAAAAACAAACCTTGCCAACATTTTTTCTTTTTTTATTCAGTGTTTGTATCTCCTGACCGAGTTGCAATCTAAAGTTTTTACTCTAACAGGACTAATTACTGCTCAACTAAAAGACTGAAAAAAATATTTCATGCGCCGTACAAGTTTTTATGAAACTCTCAGAAAGAAATCATTGGATGTACAGCTACAAGACAATTCAAGATGTGAACTGACTATCAGAAACATACATGTTCATTGTCATGTACAACATGGTACATGTCTCCCAACTCCCAACATATCAAATTGCATCTCACTATTTGTAAAACTGGCTGTGCTGTAGCCCTTTTATTCCTGTACAAGTTTGATTAGCTATGGCAACCATCTTGAACAAGGTCAAAGTAAAGATATTTTGCTAACAGGTAGGATTGACCCCAACCCTTAACACTTGTCAATCAGTTAGGGCTTAATGTGTGTGTTGAAAATAATTCTCAGCTAGTGACAAGTCAAATTAAAGTTTATTATTAAATTGTTAAATTGATTCAAAGCCATTTTTGTGTGTTTTTTTTGTAAGGTAAACCAGTCATCTCAAATCAGCCATTTTAAATCAGGTTGACTCAAGTAATTGAGTTGAAGATGTGATTACAATAATTACTTTGAGTTTCAGCAAAAATTATTCAGTGATTCATGAAACATAATGTAAACAGAGATCCAAAAAAAACCGAACTAAAAACCTATTATATGACACATAGTTCAAATGCCTTGTCCAGATGTAAAACCAACATGATGCTTGACTGAGTGAAAAAAGGTAGAAAGAGAACACCACCCCCCACTGCTTTCCACTGCTGTGAAGAAAACATTATTCTGTTCACCTCCTGATTCCACCACATCACTGCGAAAACCACCCACCCACCACCATCTACCTCTGCCCTTCCCACCGACGCTGGAGAGCAACCTGGTCCTGCCCTCCTCCTCCTCTCCGCCTGATGTTGGGGGGATCCTGGGCCAAGTTGGGCTCAGCAGTTGTCATTTTGGGCTCGCTGTCGGACGAGTTTATCTGTCATGGATGGCGTGCCGGCCCTGAAGGGAGATTAGACACACTGCGCTGACTCTCTCTACCTCCATCTATCTCTGTTTTCTCCATATCTCCAGCTCATGTCTGCTCCCTCCTCCCTGCTTCCTTCCCTCTCCACTAACCCATCAACATTTCCTTTTACTTGCCTTCAGTGTCTCTGTCCTCTATCGTGTTCTCCATACTCCTTCCCTACTGCTATTTGTCAGCTTGTGCTCCACTGAGCCAGGACTGAACAAGTTATAGTAGTCAGGACGGGACATCCACCAGAACCACCCATGCAAGGCACAGATGGGTCTCCTTATCCATTCACCAAGACAGGTTATACTATAAAATGGCACATCCAGTTGTAATTTAGCATTATCTGACAGCTTGGCTAGAGGAGGGTTGTCAGATATGAGGTTGTCACAGTAAATGGCACTAGGGCTGCCACGAAAAAGTTGAATAATCAATGGCGATTACTTTTCTCATGAATTTTCCTTTTAAATTTCTACTGTGCACTGTGCACCGTGACCAGGGACCTGTTGCATGAAACTAGGATGATCGATTATGCTGAGATTTTGGTGTATTCCTGGATTAATTAATTCTTGATTCGGTTTTACAAAAGGGGAGGCATATTTCCATAGTAACAAGTTCCCTGAAATTATTTCTGGTCCCGACCAGGTTTAAAGTGGAGCTTAATTAATCTGTTATTGTGTCTGAGCAGTAGTCACTTTTCCATCTAAATCTTACAATCTTATATCCAGCCAAAAAGTATTTTTGATCTTGTTTTCTCGTCGATAAAAGCAGAATATGTTGGATTATTAATCTTGTTAGCCTGGAAATTTTTCTTTATTTCAAGAAGTCTTACCAAGTGCAATGGTCTTACTGAACTGGTAGGTTGTATTCTTTGTGTTAGTTTGTAAATGTATTATTTTTTCTTTGCATTACAATATCAGAGTAGATACTATATATTGTTATCAGATCTTCAAAAAAAAATTAATAAAAATAAATAATTCACCACGGCAAGTTGGCCCTGTTGAAACACCTGCATGCTTTACTTTGCCTGTTTTGAGCCCATTAACTGTAATTGTGCATAATGGTATTTGATGAATTAAATTCATTTGAATCTGACAAATTTGTTCATAATGAATTCAATTAAAGAAGAAAATCCAGAAGTATTTATTTTTGTTTTACTTATTTATCTACATTTTTGATAGGCAAAGCCGTGCCACAGGTTTCTGCAAAAAGGAGGATTTATTTTAATAATTTGCTGCAGTTCTTACCAACAGTACTCTAAATATGCATGTTTCTTCTATAATTGGGATTATTTTTTTGTCATAATTTGTTGTAGTACTGAAAATACTATTATTGACTTCGGAAAAAAAAACAACTAAATAAATAAAATTTTAAGTTGCTTTACAAATTTGGAGAAAAATAGGCCATTTAGAATAACTGATAAAAAAAAATTAGCTGATAGAATAATCAAAAATAGTGGTAGCACTAAATGACATGTTTTTGTCTTGATGATCTGGTACATGTAAAGCTTTAACAAGAATTTCCTGAGGTTATGTCAAACATTGCACCCCTTAAAATAAATTTGCATTGTACTGAAGAAAATAAAACAACAGCCCAGGAATTGAAGCCCAGATGAATTCAAGCAAAGACAGAATTTAATCTCATCCCTGCCAGCTCTGCTGAAGACATTTTTCATAGTGAAATGTTATAATTAGACTGTTATCCAACTTGTGCCGTCCCCAAAAAGTGGCTGCACTGACACATGAGAGGAGAAGGCCCCTTGGAGGCTTTTTGGTGCATAAGACATATGTAATGAGTCATGAGGTCTTCACTTCAAATGCCATTAATTGGTATCCAGGCAGAAATCTGCTGGAAAACTGTCATCACATGAGCAGGTGAACTCAACACTGGTAACGTTGCAAAACAAGCACACCTCTTCTCTAAACTGTAAGGTTTAGTTGTGGGAAAAGAAAATCTTTTTAGATCAAAAGACAATGCATCTTCTCAAGAAGTGAGATCTGATGAGCTGTTGAATGTGTGATGGTTGAACCTTCAAAGAATTCCAACAAATTATGTCATTCCTTTCTCTTCTGTAGCAATTGTAGCATGTTATAGCAGGATGTGAATGAATTAAAGATCACGTAGGATGAATTAAGCATGTGCTCCTCAGCTTTCAGACCTATTTTATCAAAGAGGTCTTGTGAAATTCAGAACGAGGGGAATGGAAGGGTCAGGAGAGTCGTCCTTAACATCTGTCATCTCTGTACTGACTTTCTGTCACGGCTGTAAGGAATGACTTGAGGGCGTGGGTGTTCCAGTTTTGCACACAACTGGCAACCTCTGTGTTTGCTTGATGAGCCTCAGCCATGCTTTATTTTATATGTGCACACATTACCATAATCTTAAAGAAAATTTGACTTTAAAATTCTGCCTCGTCTTGCTGGTTGGAAACTGTCTTTTTTTTCTTTTTAAGAAGTAGTCCAAATCTGATGCAAGGCTTTAAAAGCTAAGTTGTTTTTGTCTAAAGTTCTAGAGAAAATTGTCCCTTCACTTTTTTTTAAATTAAAAACAGCATTTTTGACAAATTTTAGTCTAGTTTTAAACAATACTGCAATTCTGAAAAGTTGTAATTTTAACTGTTGACTCAGAGAACTGTCATGCTGCCTTTGATAATGTAGATTATAATTTTCTTTTATCACAACTTCGACACTGTTATCACTAGTTTAGGTTAAACTTAACAGACACAAGCTCTCTGTCCAGATAAATTAACATTTTTCGAATTCAGCACCACTTTTAAGTGAAGTTCCTCAGGGGTCTATTCTTGGCCCAGTCCTGTTCTCACTATACATTTTGTTTAAGTTTTCTATGCTTAATAAATATAGGATTTTAGTTTGTTCCAGGACAGAAGACATCTAAATCTATCTGCTCTTAAAATTTTAATTTAACTATTCACTGCAGCCTCTGTTGCACTGCTTAGATGACATCAAAACATGGAGAAATGATCATATGATCACAACATTTAGATACGACTTTAGGCCAAAGGTAGTTTGTATGTGATTTTGAAAATGTTTGTCAGTGGGATTCTTTGATAAAGTCTTAAATAAGTCATTCCTATATAGTTTGCAGCTGGTACAAAATATGTATAACTATCAATGAGTGAGAAAATTTAAAAGTGATACGAAAATATTGGACTCATATTTATTACAAGACAGATCCATCCATCCATCCATCCATTATCTATACCCATTTCTTCCTTTAAGGGTCACGGGGGTCACTGGTGCCCATATCCAGCT
>JARVJO010000039.1:3977047-3995516 GCA_031762555.1 Cynodonichthys magdalenae
ATGTCTGTGAAAAGTGCTATATAAATAAACTTTACTTACTTACTTACTTACTTACTTAGAATGCACAAGACCTCTGAAGTGACAGGTGGCCATGAGTTAACTTTTTTGTTAAAGCATAGTGTTAATTATAACTCAATGAAGTGCCTAAAGGCTCTGTGTTTTTTTGTTGGTAGTTTTCACAGAGTTCAATAAACCAAAACAAAAAAGTCGTGCCTGTTTTGTCATTTCTGAGCTACTCATGCAGTTACTTGAAAAAAAAGATAAAGACAAAGCAATACTACTGAAAAAAATCACTTTATAAACATCAACAAATTATAATTGAATATATTACAATGTTGCCATTTTCACATAAACTGTTTTTGTGCTTATTTACAAAAAAAGTTAACATTCTTATCATATTTCTGTAAAGACTTCACAGCGAGCTCCACTGAAAATTTAAAACTGAATGAGTCACCATGTGATTTCACAGATCAACTAAAGCATCTACAATGAAAATATATTTTACTTTTGTTAATCACAAATAGTTAGGCTTTTGTTCCTAAATTACCATAACCATAGGAGCCCGATCATAGAGTGTTTTTGATCCAGTTTTAGGAACTCTTGGGATTATAAAGAACCCGTGTGTTTGTGTTCTCACTACCAACCCTGTTGTTCTGCAAACAATGCAACAATTACCATAAACAACAACAATGTAGGATTTCATAGTAGGAGCAGTAGTTGTGTGAGCATTAGATTGAATTTTTAAAGCAAAGTTTGAAAAAGGGCTCTTAATAGACAGAAAAAGGTTTTACATGAGCCAAAATTCAGATCAGGCTACTTTGTGTTAAACAAATTCAAAGAACAGTATGCTATAGCTAAAGGTGGCTATATGAGTATGAGTGCCAGAAGAGCATTAATCCTAAACTACTAATGTTTATTAATGAATGAAGCATCACATTTCTTTACTAAAACATTCCCTGTCAAAAAAGTGTTTCATTTGAAGTAGGAGATAAAAAGTGTGTCTTAAGCCCAAATCACACACGATAAGCATCGTCTCGGGACCCCATGTAATAAATTAATTATTCCCCGACATCTGTTTTTTATGTGTTGCATTCGCACGGGATAACAGGAACCTGAGATTTTGCTAAGATTTATGGACATCTCCCGGATTTGATAACTCTGCAACGGCTGCTCGCGACCGGCACCATTCAGTTTGTTTGTTCGTCAGGCTTTTGCTCTCCTATTTACATTTCATAAGTTATAAAGTGTACTGCCACGTGTACTTTGGAGAATACTACAACATAAGCACCAAGTACAAACGCCTACACAGCTGGTTAGCGTGCACACGACCTGCGCGAGTACCCAAAGCGTGACTGCCGAGCCACGCTGCGCTACGGGCCCAGCTCAGCGCTGTGTTACTGCCAACGTCAGCCAGAAGGCTAAAAACAGATACAAGTATTCTTACCATACAGTGCAATGCATGACGTGAGCCGCCATTTGTGTCTGATTTTGCTACTTCTCTTCAACCTTTTCTTTTTGATGCAGCACGTTACAGGTCGATAGGGTTTTGCCGGCACGAGACCAAAACGATTTTCAATGCGGCCAATCCAGCCTCCATTCTTCACTAAAAGCAAACAAAAATGCGCCCAGAAAACAAAACCGCCTACTTATATATCAGATTCAGCCCATTCCTGTTCAAATGACAGAGATGCCTATTCGCATTGGATTAGTATTATCACAGGACCTCGGAGTTCAGCGGAATATAGTAGGTAATTTGCAGGGGAATTTTTACTTTACAAATTACTTACATGTCCGATTCGCACGGGATTAAAAACAATCCCTGCAATTATTACAAATACCACGTGGTCTCTAGGTAAAACAAATCCCATCAGAATAGGGCATTAAAAAGCATAATTACGACAACTATAAAATACCATCGTTCTGGAAGTGAATAAACTCTAAAGATAACGACTGAAGAAAATTGTACTATTTGTTTCCCCGTTTCTTTTTTTTTTTTCTTGATTTTTGGGTTAAATAAAAACTGAGTGAAATATACTGAAACAATTTTTATTAGTCTAAAACTAGAAAAATAGCAAATTCTCAGAGTGTTTATCACTGCCACTGGATTCTAATAATGGAACGAAATTCTGTGGTCGCTGCTTTTCTAATCCCCTCCGGCAGGTGGTTTGACTTTAACCCTCTATCGAATGTGTCAACCTTATAATTAATGCCCTTCCTCCTTTCAATTCACCTCCAATCTGTCCTCTCGAATCTTTTCCTCCAACCCTCCTTTTCGTCCAGCATTGACCAGCTTCTCTGGCATGGACTCGTCGGTAGTTCTGCTCAATGTTTCAAGGATGCTGGACGAGAGACAAAACCTCAGCAGTGGCCCAAGCCCAGCAAGGGAAATCGTGCAAGGAGCACAATCCATCTCTTTGCAGTGATTTAGCCACAAAGCCACAGAGAGGTCGGTTCTGCGCCGCCTCTTCTGTTATCTGTTTCCAATCCGTTATCAAAAAAATAAATAAAATAATAAATAAAAAAAAGATCAAATTGCTTTCGTGGAACAGAAAAAAAGAAGTTAAACTGCCCCAAAAGCCTATCTCCGAATAAATTAAGTTGCAGTTGATAGGAAAGGAAAGGAAGAAACAAATGTAGGGTAAAGCTTTTTTCTTCAAAAGCTATAATAAAGCAAATTCTGCAGCAGGTGTACTGGAATGATGATAGGCAGGATGTGTCATACTGACTGAGGACCAGGCAACGATAGCACATGTTAGAGGAGTTTTTATCCACCCATGGAGACTGTAAACTGAATTGTGGGAAAGAGAGTGTGTGTGTGTGTGTGTGTGTGGATGTTTACCCTGATCAGAGGCCAAGGCTTAGCTGAATTTGCCTGGAGTGAGCTTGAAAGGGCCTGAGGGGGTTTAGAGGGCAGCCGGATGGAACATGCCGGCCCCTCGGTGTTTCTAAGTGCTTGTCTAATTAAAAGCTAAGCCAATAAGTCGGCCATGTTTGCTGCTGCTCTTTTGTGTTTAAGCATGTGAATGTGCACATAGATAAAACTACTGCTGTGGAGGTTTAAGAGTTAAAATGTCTCTTGTTTTTAAAGAGGCTTTTAAACTGACTGCACTAATACATGTGTCCTGGATGGAAACGTTTGAAGGTAAAGTTGAAGCAGCCATGTTCTTTTTCAAATGATATATTTGTTTCTTATTCTCTCTTTTTGGATAGATGTCAATCTTGCAGGTGACTTTTTGGATAGAAGTCAATCTTGCAGGTGAAAACCCCCTTACATTAAACTGTTTATCCAGCAGAGGTGCCCCAGGCTGCAGTGAAAGCGCTACAGCTAGTTGTTGCTGCCTTTATTAGTGCTTGCTGAACATTGTACAGGTTGATGTAAATAAATGCTTTACGTGCAATTCACTGTGTCAAAAATGTTTACAAAGAGGCTTCCCAATGAACCTCAATGATTGTTTTAAGAAGTTGCTTTTTAATGCTAAGCTGTTAGCTTGTCAGTCAGGTTAGAATTAAGCTAAATCTCCGAACTGAGGTCATTTAAAGAGCTTTTTGCAACAGACTAGGTATTATTTCTTCATACTCTTTCCACAGAACCCTACTTCAAAAGGTCCAAACTAATACATGACCAGAATCTTACTTAAATAAAAATAAGCTAGATTATATATTTCTTTTACAACCTAGAAAGCAGACCTGTCATGGCAGTTCCCACTCATTTTTAAAAAACCTTAGATCTACACAAAAAACAAATGACCTATTTTGGAGAAAAAGTGTGTTTGAATCATCTTTTCTTTTTACCTTTTGTTTCAGTCTTTCACTCATACCTAAATCCCAACCAGCAGCTGTTCCCAGGTTGCTGTCTTTGAAGATGCACTTAGCTGAACTGACATGAAATTTAAAGTAAGTGATGGATGCTTTGAACAACTCCTGAGTGCAAGGGAAATCTGCCGTTTGTTTGTGCAATTGTTTCAGCAGCAAGGTAATAGAAACTGGGACTATAAGCAAAGCTGCCTTTAGTAAATAAATCCAGTCTCGTACACATCCCGGCTCATTTTGCACAAACAAATATGAGCAACTGCAAAACAAAGACAAAACCTCAGCTTGCAGGATGCCCAACATTAGGTGTGGGAAAACAGATGCCACATATGTACCATTTATCTGTATTTGCCTTGGGACAATAGAAGTATAGTAGTAGAACCCACCCCTCCCCCAACTAAAGACAAAGTGAGAAATTTATTCCATTGCCCTTGGGAGTCAAACTCATTAAAACATATTATTACCTCTATAGAAACACAATCTACCTGATTTAAAAGACCAAAAAAAATCCAAACTGTATTGTGACCTACACTCTTTAAACATGTCCAATAAAAAGATGGGGCGATAGGGCCTTATTGTATACTCTAGTTGAGGCCTGAGCTCCAGCTTCATCAAAGGGGAGGCATCAATCTGTGCGGTGAGCCAATAAGATATTGGCTGCTGCAGTCACACAGTGTCTCTCAGGATCCAACTTCATCTTACAGTACTGTTGGATATGAATACTGATAAGAAAATGTTTGTGGCAATGGGAAACTGAAGAGAACCATGCTATGCAAGAGGAGAAATAAATACTTCTTTTTGGTTTTGAGTGCATGTTTACACACACAGTTTTAATGCTTTGCAAGTTGAGAACTTGGGCCGACTAACTGTAGGTTCTACATTAATTGTCTCCTGTCTGGAGCTATGAACAAATGTGTTCTGTATATTATACAGAAGGAGGCCTGTTCACCTTGAGATAAAGCCACATGCTGCAGGGGGAGAATAATCATACCCTGAATGTGATCCGCAGACTAATTATTTGCTTGAGGAATATGCAAAAAAAGAAAACAAAAAAGTGGATTAAAAACACCCCACTGCAGTTCTTTTAAGTCTATCATTTGTTCCCAGTGGAACCAAGAACAATTTGTACCAACAAAGTCTGACATGAAAAAGAAAATCCTAGCTCTTTAAAATGTCACTTTTTATGCTTTTGCATATTAAAATCAAGCACTTGTTATTTTGTGCACAATTTTCCTACCATCAGTTGCATCACTGGTGAGCTAGATTATAAGTAAAGTCTCAAACTGATTCTGGGGTTCTAGCTGTCAGAATGTTGTAATTAATAATGTAGGGAGTTCATTCCTGTTAAGCAGATTGTCACTGCAGCTACTTAAGAAAAACCTCCAAAGAAAAGTAATGGTACTTTTAAGTAAAAATAACATATTGAGGGTGAAAGAGAGAAATGAATCTAGCAAGTTTTGGAAATCAAACATTGACCAGTGCTGGAAAATCCCTGACACTCAAATCTCACATATTTTTTTTAATAAGTCATGTTCTAAAGCCCACAATCTGACAATAGTGGAAGTTCTAAGCGATAAATGATGTCAAGGAAATGGGTTTCTATGAAATATTCAACTGGAAGGTCTTTCTCTGCTACAACAGAGCACGATTACGTTGAGTCAACAAGCAGCCCTGACATCAAACAACGAAACGACCTAAAAACATCAAAACTGGTTTAGGTAGAAAGATTTACTTTGTTAAACATCTCATTATTTTGATCAACGTGGACTTAAATGTGTCAAACAAAAGAACTGATTACAACTGAAAATTCTATCCATGTTAGGAAAACTGAAGAAAACCCTCAAAACAAGAATAATCAATACAGAACCAAATAACATCTCCCAAAATTAAACTACAAAGAGGGTGGTCGTGGGGGATGGGTATAACCAAATGCAAATAATAAATGATTGGACACTGATGGCATAATGGACGGGTTGTTAATGGGGCTACCAGATTAACGCAAAGACATGAAGATTAAAGGTGTCGTTTTTGCTCAACAAACATTTAATTCATTTTTCCTCTCAGGGAGTTTTTCATGTGTTTAAACCTATTTTGAACATAAGCATTATATGAAAACATTTTTTTGATGATAATATTGAATATTGTCAAAAAGTAAAAAAAAAAGGTTACACTTGAAATAATGACAAGGGTGGTTTGTTGCTTTGTTATTTATAAGAGGCTCTAAATTAATTCATTGCAACTTGGAATTTATTTCAGTTTATTTTTAAATGTTTATTTGCACTGCTGTAGTGTTCATATTCTGCTAACAGCCACAACATCTGTAAATCCTGTAAACTATAGTTTGTGAATAGATGAACTGGAATTTGTGCAAATACGTTATACTTGTCAGCTTTCTGTGTGCTTGTTTCATGTCTTACATGTGTGCTTTCACCAAGTCAAATTGAAAACAAAATATCTGTCTGGTTGGGGGTGTCTTATAAGCCAAAGCAGGGTGCGGTAGAAAACAGTTTTGAAACCACTCAACTAGTATGTTAACATGTGGCACTTATAAAATAACTAGTGACATGTTTAGGAACCAAGAGATTTTCAAAGACTCCAAATTATGACACCTCTGGCTTTCCATGCATTCGTTTCTCACTCCACTCCTGCTGTAAACCTCTGAGAAACTTTTTCCACAAAGCAGATTTGAAAAACAAACAGGCAGGACTTCAAGCTCTACCAAGTCATTCTTGCATTGTTTTAGTGGAGAGTACAAAAATAGTACCTCTATTCTCTCTCTTCTTAACATACAGTATGTGCCCTCCTCTAAACAAGCCTGATCATCCCCTGTAATCAAGGTATTCTTCTTCTGATTGAAAGTATCAGACACCAACATTTATGTTATGAGTTTGGTACCTTTAAACCCTCAACATGTTTTTACCGCAAAATTTAATAGGAAGCCTCATATCTTTTTCTGTTGGCTGTGGAGTTTCTATGAAATATTCCCAGACAGATATTTACCTCTCAGTGCGTTGATTGCTTTGCTATTGACTGGTTGAAAGTAGTCCATTATGGTGAGACGTCGGGGCCAGTGAGGCGACATGCGTACCAGAGTGGTAACTAAAGGTGGCAAGAGTGAGAGAGCTAATGTTTGGAAATAAACTCTTAATGTGCTTGTCTAGCAGAAAAAAAGAAAAAAAAAGAGAAAGATGGGAATATATGAAGCCTCACATCCCATTACCCACAGCAATATTCTCCAATGCAAATATTCTTTGTACACGCCTCCCGAGACTAACTACCCTGCTCTTTCTGGCCAGTTGTGTTTGTATGTAAAAACGCATGAAAATGAACCATCACTCAAAGAGCGTAATTTAGACCAGAATTACTGGTGGGATAAAAAAACAGTCAATTTCTAAATCTTCCAGTTTCATCCCATCAAGACCGCTGTTGTTCTAGCCTTTCAGATTCTCATAAAAGATGTATTAGCTATCTGAGCTTGCAAAACCAAGTGGGGGAGATTAGACTAACCAAAAAAAACCTCCAAAGAAAACTATTTGCTGCTTTAATCTCAGCTTTTATCCCCTCCCAACATATTTCCACAAATTGTGATTTTAATGAAGCTTTATTGAAACTGAGTGCTGCAACAACTACTTTAAATATTTCTTATTTTTCACAGAGAGATGGGCTGGTTGTGCTATGCTAAGTTCAACAAGTATGTGTTACTGATTATTATATTTGTTGCAAATGAAAATAGTGGAAGAGCCTTATTTAGTGACTGGCTGTAATAGAAATAAGAGTCCTTTCCATTATACACTATCAACAGTATCAGGTTGGACTCTAAGGTGTTTCACTTATCAAAGAAGAAAACCGAAAGGCTATTGAGCTCTTCTCTCATAAAACACTTTAATTGGATCTTTAAGGATAAATCTGCGGTTCCTAAAACACTACCTGGGTTATTAATTAAACAAACACTGCACCTTAAATCACACCATCTTGAACCACAATGTCACATGAAGGTGAGGCCAACCCCATTGCTCTTTCCTTTATTAGGCTAAAAACATAATGGCATTTATACTAAGTCAAAAATGGCATCCTCAAGCCGAGTTGCCTTATTTGGATGCCACTTCTGCTACAGACCCCAAACAACCCAATTACCTAAACCTGACACTCCTCGGCTTCAGCTAATACGAGGATTATTCAGCCTGAACACATCAGCAGCGCTCATATTTTTCTCCGAGACGGGATAAATGGACCATTCTCGTACTGCCAATAAATCAATAAAACATTTTGCTCATGCAAAAAGAGAGTTCCCAGGAGAGAGGTGACAGGTCGGTGAGGGGCCGTGCTAAAATACTGTCTTACTTAGCTTGTTTTTCTTTTTCATCTATCTTGGTTGAAGACAGCTGAAAGGATAGATATTAATAAGAAAGGAATATAATGTAAGAAGTAGTTGCAAATTTAAATTTTTTTTTTTTTCCAATTGCTTCAGTGTAAAATGTTCTACTATGAAAGCTGATGAAAAACCATAATACAAGTCAGAACATTATGACCACCCAAGGAAAACTAGGTGGTTCCATTTAAAAAAAATTGTTATTTAAAGGTGTCCAGAAATTTAGGCTCAGGATGCTGGCCATAGAATCCCATTAGGGTCTTATGAGTTAGTTGTAAGGTGGTTCTTTGAGTTGGTATTTCTTCCATGATATGCCAACAGATGGCTATCAGTGCAGTTAAGAGCCTAGGTGAACACCTTGGACATTTGTTGTTATTTTGGAAAAATTCTAACTGAACTTTTACAGTCAACTTATGTTCTATGAAGGAGTTGGCTGGCATATATTAACACTAACAATCTTAACTAGGCCATTCCTATCAATTTATCTCTTGGAAAGGTTAAAGCTAAGCAGACATTTTAAAGTTGAATTTTATTTGTTAAAAAATCATCTAAAGTTGGTGTTACCCTGCCTAGAATGGGGTCCTAATACAAACTTTGGGAACCACTAATCCCGACTAAAAATATATATCTTTTACTACACCCTTAGGTCCAGAAATAAACCTGTGCTGAGCTCTGCTGCTGACAGTGTATGCACTTGTGCAAGCCTAAGTGAGCAATTTTTAAGTGTTAGCCAATGAGGGTTTGGCTATTTCCTCACTAACAACCACTTACAGCCATCACATTGAATCAATGGCTGTGGATTGTTTGTTTGGGCAATACTCCCACCCTCCCCAATGGCAAAGCCTGTCTCCTACTATATATCCTGTACTCGCTTTTCCTCTGCATTGCCTCCATGTAGACATGATCATGAAATTAGCAATAGAGGCTGATTAAGAATCCTTTTCTGATAGACTTTTATAGATGATGTTGGTGTGTGGTGGATGTAAATGCAAATGCCTTTGAAGCTACTAAAGAATGATTTTCAATAAGTTTTAGCAAAGAAAGCATTGATGATGGTGGTCATTGGTGACTCCCTATGTACAGCAAGTTTATTGCAGCTTTTTTTTCAGTGCAGTGCACAGGCATTGCTCGAAACACAACCAGCACCAGAGATAAACCAGTATCGACTAAAGTAGTAAGAAAAAAAGGTAAAATTTCAATTGCAGCTTCACTGAATACTTAATGTTTCCGACCAAGTGCAATATTAATGTGCAATAACCCCTTAAATGTGAAAAGTGGGATGTACTGTATGACTGTGCCTTTATTAAATTTTATCTTGGAAATACGTTTACCCCTTCTTTTTATTATCCTCTTTATATCCGGACACCATAAGGGAACACCTAATTTCATTGTACTTGTTACAATGACAAAAGATATTCTGATTCAAGTGACCAGCGAATCGTATAGCCACGTTTTGCTATTTTTATCTGCACTGCTTGCAAAACTATTTTCTAGATCAAGCACATTATTTTGTTGTCCACATTTTCCCCACATTATATCTGATTTAGCTTGTTTTATACCCAGACTTGGCAACTCATGTGAGGAAACTGATACCCACACCCCTCTTCTGAATGTTGACATTTTGGAGGTTCCCATTTGCAAACTAGTTGCCATCAGTTACAGTCCAGGGAAATACTGCCTGAAGAAAACACAATCCTGAAAGTAACTGAGTTTAGGTTATAGCACCTCTGAACAGCATTGGTATTCTGTTGGCACTGCAGTGCTCTGAATGTCTGCAGCTACTTCAGGACAGAGATCACAAGGGAGGGGGGAAAAAAAGAAGAAAATCAATTTTATCAAAGTTTTGATGACGAGGGTGAAATGTTGCTGAGAGGAACCTTTATAAGTGATTTGGATATGAAAAGCAATGAAAGCACATACAGAGAAATGGGGAAGAGAATGTGACACAAGGGACTCAGAAAAAGGACAATAATGCTCCAGGTGTTGCAAAGTCGGGAAGAGATGGAAACCAAAGCAATAAACAGTCAAACAATCCCTTTAAAGACCTTTGCACATTTTTTCCGTAATCTTTTCTGACAAAAACAGCTTCAACTTTCTTGTATGGCTACAACAGGCTGACTTCTATAGGTTTGTGTGCATGTGTTTGAGCTGAAGTGTATCTTTGCTTTGCCAATTATGTCCTTGTGCTAGAGCCATCTCCCTGTCCGTGACCTTTATCGCCAATCTCCCAATAGACCACCTTCCACTCTACCTCTTTGTCTGAATGTCCCACTATCACTCCAAAAAAGAGCAAAGAATTGGCTTCCTTTTCCTCTCCCCTTTTTATTTCCACAGAAAGATCTATCTTCATTCCTTCAGTTTTCTTTCTTTGTATCCATATATATTTGCACAGTCTGCCGTTTTGCCTCAGAAATTGAAGGCTTTAATAAATGTAAATACGCTTCAGTTTTGTTGGATATATTCCATAAATGATTAGGATCAAATCAAAATGTAATAACAATACCATCTAGATCTGCCAATTATTTTGGAATGGCACATCTCAGCAGGACTCCACAATCCAATCAAAAGGCCGATAATGACAGCAGGGAAGCAATTTAAAATTTTGAGGGTCCTTCAAGAGCTAAAAAGAAGAGAATAAAGCAGATCAGCTAATAATATGGCAGATAATCCATACTCCTTTTCACATCTTTTCACATCTTTACCTGTCGTCCTTTCTCCATCTCTCTGGCTGTATAGTTTTTTTTTTCCTGCCTCAAATTTATCACTTTGTCTCTGTCATTGCAGGGCAGGATAATTAAAGTTCTTTGATGCTGTACCTTTCCAGCTACTTCAGAGGAACAGAGTTAATGGAAGTCACTGGCTTCTACCAGACACCAGTCTTTAAATTGAATGTCTCCACTCCATTTGAGAGCTGCACGTAGATAAAAGGGCAAAGTGATAGGCTCTTTGCTTCCTGCTCATAGAGCTCTAACTAGAAAACTGGAGACACTTTAATGGCCACTGCCCTGCATCATATCCATGACAAATGAATACTCGGAGAATACGAGGGCCAATAAAATGGGTGATTGCCAAAGGGTGGTTTGACATGTATGCTTTAATGTTTGGCCAAGAGTAAGCATAAAGCAAAGTCACTCTTGCGGACTTAGACCTTTTTACTTTTTTGAATTACATCTATTTTCTGTTTCGCCCATCTCTTTTTTTTTTTTGCACTATTTCAGCCACATATTTTTGAAGATAAAAGTCTGCCAACAGAAAAACTAAACTAAAAACCAAAGCAATGATGATATATTGGTGGTTCAAAAGAGTTCCTGACCTGTGTCAGAGACATTTATGTTTGTGATTTACTTGTATATGTATAAATATGTTGCTATTAAAGCAACTCGCAGCCAGCCGCTTGCTCTCTTCCTGCCTGTTACCGTGTACGCCGACTTCTCATTAAGTGCTTGGCATGAATTTGAATCGCTAACAACATGGAGGCATCTTTACCATGCATAATTTTCATAATTACTCCTATATTTGCACACCTCTAAAAGGTTGTTTCTGTCACAATTGTACACCAAATGGGTTTGGGTAATGCGTACAGCTTTGATGTATCCTTCAGCTTGAGGTGAAAGCGCAGGCACATTCAGCACCACCCCACACAAGCGCACACATAAACATATCAATTTGTTCGCCCACGCACTTCAGTTCGTGTGGCATCAAAGTGCAGGCAGCACACCAACTGTTTGCAGCTGATTAGTAGGGCTTGTTTCCATCAGACAAGGAGGTGTCCAGCGTTGAAAAGGGCACACGTATACTTTCTGAGCGACAGAGCTAATCAGTAGCCTCGTCTGTCTTTTTTGATTTGTATTTGCCTGTGCTGACGAGATACTGTAAGAATAAAAATAAAACTGTACTTCATCTGTGGTAGCTAACGTCTCTCAGATGTTTACCTGTGTGTAGATGTACAGGAGATTGGAAGCGCATCTACCTTAGGGTGTATTTCAGGAAGAGAAATGCTCACGGTGAAGCCAACATGTGTGTGCAGCAAGCGTACAAGGTGGTCTGCATGGACACACACATACACGCAGTCGGAGGCGGTCTGAAACAAAGGAGTGACAGTATTTCATAAGACAGGAAAGTGGGCTGCAAGCGCCACACCTGCCAGCTTCGGTTTAGCTGAGTGCCTGCTGGAAACCAGGCCGGACCAGATTTCCCCCAAGTTTGGACTGTTTGTACTTTCTTTTGAAGTTTTGACTCAAGTACTGACATTATAGATTTGTTTCATCTTTCTTAGGAAAAGTACATCAGAAAAATCACACGGCGGAAGCCACAACGCCTGCTTTGAATTGCAAACTTTTCTATTTATTGCGTGCAACAGGTGGGGTTTTCGAACTAAATAGCTCTAAGGCCTCTCAAGTTGTCACAAAACGTATTCCTACATGAAAGTAATTATGAAAACTGACAAGGTTGCTTATGCATCACCAGCAGAAAGCTATGATTGAGCACATTTCTTCAATAATGAATAAAATAAACAATGAAGGACACTGTAGTTGGAGTTGTGCTTTAAGGTTTTTGGTTTAAGTTTTAACAACTACCACCAACAGGCTACAATGTTGTTGCTTGTGTCGGTGAGTTACACACATACATGAGTTTATTTTGGACTAACAAGATGTACTGATCAGGCAGACTGATAAATTCAGAAGCGTCAGCACACATTCAGGTAGTAGCACGAAAGGTGTCAAAAATGCAGAAATTTTCTTTCTTCTTAACATTTTAAATAAAAGTTGTTTTATGCGCTGACATAACTGTTGGTAGAACATGCTTACAAAATGATCAAACTATCATTTTAAATAGCTTCTAACATACAGCAACAATATCCATGCAGTTTTAATGGTATGTGTGTTGGAAGAGTTTGTGCAATCACATCTCATTATCCCACTAAGGAGTCCCTGTTGAATAAAAAAAGCATCAACTCTAAAGCAGGAACTAAAAAGGCCTGAAAAAGAGTTTTAAGGATTATAAATGACCACAAAGTAATCAGTGCAAAAACAACAAAGAGAAACTATTTTAAATGATAAGGACTGGGAAGTGTACAGCTTCGAAAGCACCTTGTTTTGCTTTATTAAAATCTCAAATCCTGAGGCGAAAAATATCTTTGCCCTGGTAAAACATCAGTCAGTGCCTCATGGAAATCTCACTTATTAAATAGGAAACACTGCAACAAAGAGCCCAGGACGTTAAACATGAATCTCAAATGTATGATCCCCAATGTGTTTAAACATCTGCAGGATTACAGCCCCATAGAGCACAGGAACCCCCCCGAGTATTCATCAGAAGTAGGATCAAAACAACAATGGGTAGGCTTTAATAATTCAGATATCTAACACGTTTGTACATAGAGTGATACCAAAGAACACAACATGGCAACTCAACAATGCCAAAATTGAGATAAAATAATGCCAGAAGGCCTGATCTGTCCGTGCACAACAGCCCCTAACCTCTCAGAAAAAACTGTTGACTGAATTATTGTCCTGCAATCATTTCCCCGTTGGCCCAATGAGTCTTCTTTCACTTCATCAACAACTACCATGAGGATCAATACAGCACTTCAATATTGATTCTGCATTCAGTGTTCAATGCCAACCTCAATAATCACCTGTTTTTGCTCATCACTCCTGCCTGTTCCACAGGTAGAGATGCAGTTTTTCCCACTGAGAAACACTAAAGTCTATACGCTTCCCCAGCTCAAAACAATAAGGTCAGCTGACACATTAATTCACTTTATGGCAATTTTTTCGAGCTCTGAACGTATTTCCAGAAACACATGCAAACAGAAGCTTTTGACATTTTAAAGCAGCAACTATGTTGTCTGGATTACCACCGATAGGTACTCTATGCCGCTACAGTGTTCTTTCTTCTAAAAGACAGTGATAAACTCGGCTTCAGCTTGGCCAGATCGACAGAATGGGGGCTGAGCCCCCACTTTTGCTGTGTGTCCTGGATGTCTACACACAGTGGCAGCATTGCGTTAATTCACTCAGATGCTGTCACAAATGCGGATCAACGTCGAGCTTGGATGGAAGGAATGGAGGGTTGGGGGTGGTGTCTAGAATGAAAAGCAGAGATAAAACAAGAAAATTGGACAGGAGATAAGGAGGAAAGAACATCATGGATAAAGAAGGGAAACATAAAAATACTGGACAGGGGGCTATTTATGAAAATGAGTGACTTGAGATTATAGTTTGAGGAATTAACGCTGGTGACAAATCAAGCGTGGGCATCAGTGTTAAATTCCATTCAGCAGACACGCGGCTTATGTCTATGGAGCTGAGGGGAGATATTGTAGCAAATAAGCCTTTTTTCTCTGCTGCTCTCAAAGATTGGTAATCTGTACCGCATACTGCCTGTTCTAACAGCCTGCACAGGAATGTGAAACTGAGCTTTTTCTATTTGAGTCACAAAAACTGTTGAGTCATTTGTTAACACACACACAAAACGAAGAAAAAAAAAAAAACAACTAAAGCTCATCTTTGAGTGACTTAAATATGAATATGCTTGCATAACAAACAAGTTTTAGGCTTGCCAAAAGATTTATTCTTCTTGGTTTGCTTGTAAATCTAAATATAACAAAGTAATGAATCTAAAAACTAAAAGAACTTTGGTCTTTTTGTTATCTTATTCCTCTCATTTTCTCTCTTGTCCATGTCCTCTGGCAGTGAAAACTGTCAGTGTAATACATCGTAATTACCAAGCAGTACACAGTCACGTGTATTGAATTAAATGCTTGCCTGGAGAAATATTTTTTGTATAAAGTTATTCATATTTCTTAAAGAGTTGGTTCTGTTTATTTTAAATTACCTGTTAAAAATCCAATGTATCTATTGCCGACTTAATAACGTGCCGTTGTCTTGTTTAGATTAAGTATGTTTTAGTTTTTATTAAATATCATACATGTCATAAAGTACTTGTATATACTGCAAAATTGCATATATATGTAAATCCAATACCTATTTAAGAAAAAATATTTACAATAGAAGATTAGTTTGGACATATAAGAAATAATTAGTTTTCAACACTAGAAAAAATAGCTCCAGAAAGTTAAGTAAACCAAACTCTGGTGTATAAAATGACCTTGTCAGGGAAAAAAAAAGATACAAAGTTGAAAAAAAGGTTGACACATTTATTGTTTATTCAAAAGGGGGTGGGGGGGGGGTAGTATTATGCAAAACCAACTTTTTTTTTAGCTTTATGTTATGTCTATCTCTTATCAAAAACATAAGCAGGGTGTTGCTTTGACTCATTCATTCATGTTTGAGAAATCCTTGAATCTCCTGTGGGAGCCATGTATGTGGAGCTGCCTCAACACTTACTGGAACAAAGCACCGCCTCTTTACACAAACCTCCCTTGAGCTTAGTCCACAGCCGAGCTCCCTTTACCACAGAGCATCCTTCCCCGAAGCAATGTTGTGACAACTTGCGGAAGTGGGAATGTCTGAAATGGTAAGAGGTTCTTAAAGAGACAGAGGCCAATTTCAAAGTGTTTCGATTAGGCTATGTTGCAAAGTGAAATTTATTTTTGTTATATTCAGCGTTTTCAGAACAACTAAATGTAACATAGTTACTTGATTGTGATATGGAATTGAACTATATGCCTGAAAAAAACACAATACCCCCTCTTGAAATATATTTGAGTGTAACCGGATTGCAGGATATACAGGTAGATTAAGTATACAGATAACTAACCTGATAGCTTGTTTAACACTTATTCTGTGGTCAAATAGCATTGCACATATTCAATAAAAATATAAATGTGAAATTGTTCAAGCTATAACTTGATTTGGGTCATAAACACCGTATATGGTAATTTTTTAACTATAATTGAAGTTGAAGTTGCTCCAGCTAATTAAATTAAAGTTAACTTATGGTAGTTTAGTTATGGTTCAACTTCTCACAGTATGAAGTTACCGTCAAAGTTGTTCTGTCAAAGTAGTTTTTCCCAAACTGATTAAAATTCATACCTCAGTTAAAAAAAATGAAGAAAAAAAATATTTTTAAAGTTTTATTCTATTCACAACCTGTGATAACTTTATTCTCTAAAAGAGTAATATTTCCATTACAATATGTTTTTCTGCCATTTCCACTTTCAGTTTTTGTTTGATCACCGCTATGCTCCGGCTAATTAAACTCTACGTTTCCTGCAGAGACGTTTCACATTAAAAGCCTTCGAGCAGCCCGGGGTTTGAGATGCTTCGCTGACAGCAGCTCGGTGATCAAAAACAAGCAAAGCAGAAGCAATTGAGAGTGGTGCAAATGAAGAAAAAAATAAATAAATAAATAAATTCTCAGGCATTGTGCTGGCGAGTATGGCATCACGATGTTCTTATACTGATGCAATTAGCTGAAACACCTTACGATAAATTTACCATGCAAAGTTCTCCCCTATTACTATGGCTGCTTTTTAAAGAATTCATTAACATTTTTACAACTCTTTCTTTGTTTCTAAATTAAAAGTACTACATGGACTTGCAGAGAATGACCAGATGGATGGTCTTTGTGGGGAAAACAAACTGCTCAGTTTAAATTCAGCAGTGATAAGGATGGGGAGAGGGGGGGTGGGGAGCTAGGGATCAAATGTGGCGGCTGGAGGACAACCGTAACGAGCAAGAAAAAAATCAATTAAAAGAGAAATGAAAGAGAGGGGGACATTTTGCATACATGTCTGAGTCTGATAGCATCTTTAACTTCACAGCCCTGACCATAGTGTTGTATAATTGAATGTGAGTGATGGAGAACAGGAAGGGGAGCGGGGATTTTTTTATAGCACTAGAAGCAGAACAAAACGAGTCTCGATTCTATGTACGGAAAAGCCGTTCAACGTGTCTGTGATTTATTCTTCTTGCCACAAACCAGGACTGACACATAAATAATGAACCATGATATTTGGGCAATAATAAGAAAAAAAGTTTTTGTAGTACGAGCTTCTTTCTTTAGAGGTGCAGCCTCCAACCCAAAGTCAGAGTCAGCATCTTCAAATGAAGCATCGGATAATAGCCTGGCATGGTATCATTGCTGTGATTAAGCCTCTGGCTGGCTTTTGAGCACTTGATAAATCAAATCAAGGAAACACCCTCTCTTACTGCCTCTCCTTACCCACTCACACACACATGCACACACACACACACACATACGAGCACCAGCATGCATGGAGTAATGAGCAGCTAATCAATCTTCCTCAGGAGGGGAGGTTTGCAGTTTCATGCTGCTAGCTGGGCTGAAATGCACCTTGCACTCTTCATTCTGACAAATATGGGACATACATTGTTTACATCAAAAGTGCCCTGGGGGGCTTTTCAGATCCATATGAATTATCCATATCGGCTAAGTGCCCTGTAAAGTGGGATGAATCATCGGATGAGATGGGCTTTAAAGTTGGTTATGTAAGACCAGAGTGAGGTGGAGGTCTGCCTTCTTTCCTCACTGTGTTAATGTGACACATGGTTTTACCCACCAAACTGGTGCAGAATAAAAAAGTATCTTGTTTTTTTTTAACAATAGTTGGTAGACCTTCTGCGCAACTGTGTTTGTGCTTAGCTCTTAATGAAAAAGCTCATCTACAAGTAGATGTCTCGGTTGGTAATCTTTGGATGCAAATCAAGTACAAAAACAAACAAAACTTGGTGATTTTTACTACCACTGAGCTAAAATTTGGTGGGGTAGTGCACACTCTGAGCACCTGGGATTTTTGTTTAAAACGTTGGCAACAACTTAGATTCAACTCTTTTAGCATCAACCTTAGAAAACACAGAAAAAGGTTAGAACTCGGCCAAACGAACAGATCAAATTTGGTTTGGTAGTAGCTGAGTGTCATCTGCAACACATCCTCTGAGCACAAACAGATAGCTTAAGAGATTTATTTTAAATACTTTGCAAAGTAAGCAAAATTTATATTTTCTCTTCAGTTCTTATGTGTGTTTTATTACAGGGCTATACAACAGCCTGCTGGCCACATCTGCCCCTATTTGACTTTTTAAATCAATTGTAAGTTTTAAAATGTGTGATTCAATGAAACAAAATAAACATTTAAAAAGGTAAAAGGTAATTCTTGTTCTTTTACATAATGCAGTGTTTCCCCCATCGTGATGGGGCAATGAACCACCCATGTGTCCTGCCCCCGAGCAGTTGTCTTTGAGTAACTGTGGGCCCCTGCGCAATTAAGTTGAATAGCCCTGTTTTAACCCCTTAGAGGTTGGCCCCAAAATCCCAAAAACGCCTAAGAAAAGCGTACCCAAAATAAATTAGAAGCTGTTC
>JARVJO010000039.1:4016606-4052413 GCA_031762555.1 Cynodonichthys magdalenae
ATAAGGTTGTTTGTTTGAAGTATTTCTGAAATTGATTTATTTATTATTTATAATTGTTAATTGTCTGAAATAAAAAAAAGTCATTCATTCATTCATTCAGAACAAAATTTTTAGCTTGTTCAAAATTCACTCTTGAGAAAACTAGGAACCTCCATGAAGGTTTCGAGACTCCCTCACAAATGCTTTTTGCAATCTAGTCTCAAACAGTCCAATGGCATATTGGCTTTTAGTCTGAAAGTGCCTTATAAATAACTACCCTGTAAGTATTGGCCTGGGTTATGGACTGCTACTAGACATTTTTCTTTTAAATACATCCTAACTTTGTTTTTGTTAAAACAAAACCAAAAATTTTATGTTGGCTAGATGCCTAAATCCACACTTGTCTGTCTTGGTAGTCAAGCTTCAGGGTTTTGGAGAATAAAATGCGCTACTGTAAACAGCAGTAAGCTGTCTCTTTACCAGTAGTTTTTCTCCATTGTTCCCACTGTTAAACCAATTGGGAGACAAATTGAATGAATACAAATATTTATTTACTAGCAGACACATTCACACTTTGGAATTATGAACAAGCACACACTATTGTGCATACACCATCCACAATGGCAAAGGAATGGTGCATGTGAGCAGAAAGCACACACCATACCTTCAAGCAGCTGCTGCATCAGGCTACTGAACTGTAATCAAAAGCCTTAGTTTGCCTCAAGGTCAATTCATCAAAAAAGTTATCACGCCTGAATTATACATGTCAGCCTCGGTAAAACTATAAATGTTGAATATCTCACTCACACACAAGAAATCAAACAGCAAAGATGGAAATAGGACAAGAAGAAAAGCTCGGAGAGAGGGATTACCAAGGAGCCCGTCACTGGGAACAAAGCATCAGCAAGCAGAACCAGTTTCATGCCAGAGAAAACGGGTTTAAGGCAAATATAAAGAAAATTCATGCTTAAATGCACTTTACACATCTAAATTCAAGAACAATATGGTCAATTGTATTTATTGATAGGATGAACTAACAAGCATAACCAAGGCTACAGTATAATAATTAATTAATAGTTTATTTACAACCAAGTGATGAACCATTTGCTATTTTATTTAACTAAGATTGTTTCACTTTTTCTATAGGCAGAGATAAGACAAGAAAAAAAATAAAGTCATTGGAGATGATCTTATTCACACAGTCTTCTCAAGATGGAGCCTTCAGCTGTCAGGTCCCAGTGTCAGACTCTTGCTGTGAACCCAAATGAGCAAATCAATAGCGTATCGAATGAGGTCAGCCTCCTTGAACTCTCGCTCTCTGCTCCACTTGATTTGGTGGTGTGTGTGTCTTTGAGCATCTCCGACTCTCCTCACATATGCTTTTAATCTCAGCGCTGAAGGAATGGAAATGTGTGGGGGCAGATAACCAGACATATGTCAGAGCCCATGAACAAACACACTGTGCTGTCACATATCAAACTCTACATTTTCATTATCATCTCACTGTCCATCAATTACAGTTAACCACAACTGGGGAAGAAAGAGACGTCTATTTCATTACAAGTACTTAAACAGCAGGAGATGTACTTAAGCTCTCATGCGATTTAAGTGCATTAAACATACTGTACATATCAAATAAATTAGAGTGATGTTATGTAACTTCAGTCTCCTCAAAGAAGCCATAGTCCCTTAGGAGTGAAAATGTTTGACTTGCACTGAGCAACAGGTATAAGTAAAGCAAAAAGGTTAGATTTGAATTTGTTCACTCTTCAAACAAAAACAAACAAAGCAAAAATCAGTAAAAGAAGAGATTGGTTGTTTCAGAAACTATGCAACAAGTTTTAAACTGTTGAACCTTCTTGGATTTCAGTTTTTGGATATTTATGTCTGTGGTCACTTTGTCAGTAAGGAAAGAAAGTAGTCTTCCTTTGAGGAATGCATGTTGCTGATGATCTTGAAATTAAAAGTTTCAAATAAAGATCTTGTGCAGTCTGACAGCATTCTGAGTTGTGATGTGAATAACAACTACCTTATTAAACGTAGCTCAAAAATGTAAAAATGTCTGTGTTGGAGCCATATTATGGGTTTGTTAATGCTAATGCTTAACCGCCTTGATATATAGTATGTTAGCCTTCTAACAATGGACGAACAACCAAGATAACAAAATACAGTGGCTTAAGAATGCAATAAGTGTAACAACCCATATTTAGGGTGGAACTAGGCTCCCTATGAAAGTTTTGCTAGAAAAAGAAAGTTCCACATTCTGTCTACATTCATACAAAGGGCAACAGCATGTGAAAAACTTTATGTGTGAAAATAAACATTCTAGACTGAGTACTGAACCAGTTTCCTGGGCTAAATTCAAGTCGTATGAACACATTTTTTCACTACAGTCCATATTTCAAAAGAAAATTCCATAAAACAAGATAATCATCTATGGGCAGAAAAATTGCTTGACTATAATATATGAGCACTTGAAAGTTTCAAAGCAAGACCATAGTTTTATTCAATGTTGTTATCTCAGGGAAAACTTCAGAAGTTGTTGCTGGTGAAAGTCTAGGGTATTTTTTTACCTAAAAAGTGGGCAGGAGAATTTGGCAAAGGCCAAGCAATAGAATGTGCTGCTCTGATCTTTTCTCAAATAATCATAATGTTAGACTGTGTTATTATGATTTATGCTCCTTTTCTAAGCTTAAGAACTCAGACATCAAAAGTTTGAATTTTCACTTGTATTTTTCTGTTCTTTGAGAAATAGTGTTCTGATTATTTCCTTCCTTAAGGCCATGAGTCATGAAACCCGTCATAAAGCCACATCGGTGAAGATTAAAACTTCATGTGCCACCGTTAAGGTTGCAACTTGATCAACTATTGATGTTTGATTGGGTGTGGTTTGAATCCATGAGGAGCAGATTGTTTGGGAACAGGAACTGAGGTGACAGCAAGGTGGGGAAGAGTGTAAGGTTGTCAATGATGAGATTATCTTTGACTGCTTTTTGATCAGAGAGGAGCACATCTTGTCACATAAATAAAGACAAGGTACTGTAATACATGCATTGAAGAGACCACTCTGCGTCCATCAGAGACAGCAGAGATGGCAACGCTTCATTGCCTGAGCCTGGTATTACCATTTTTTTAATCTCAGTCAGTTTATAAAGATAGCCCTAGCATGTGTGTAGACAAACAGGCTAACAAAGTCGAACACAAATGCAGGATATCATGGTGTTTTGTACTGGATGACAGAAAGACTCTGCTAAGAACACACACTTTTGAGATTACACTTCACTCTTAAGCAAGCATCTCTGCATGAGTCCTCTTGTCGAAAACCAGCATCTATTCAGCTGGAAAATGGCATCTGTTCTGCCCATACACAGCCCAGACACATGCAGGGTTGCTGAGACTAAGACCCACTTTTCCTCCCTATTGCCTCACTTCTTATCAGTGCATGTCCATGCCTGATCATTGATGAGAGTAGGTTCTTCGGTACGGGGGAAAGAAATGGAAATTGTAGTCCCATTGGAGTGCTCGAGCAGAATAGAACCACATGGTAATGTGCATGCAAACACATAGGAGGATGGCATTGTTGTGGCAGAGGGCGTGACCTCGCATCACTCCTGTTTCACTATGGGTCTCCAGTCTGCCATTACCATCTTTCACCCACTCGGCGTCCCGGGTTTGTTTCTCCCACCCACAAGTCGAGGGATCAGATAAATGTTTCTCCTTCCTGTTGCTTTTATTCACATCAGGCTCTGTGTTCCCGAGAGACAGTAATGCTGAAGAATAGCTTCAAGCAACCAAAGAATGAGACCTTGTTTTATCTTTGAATCAGTCATGCATTTCAGGCTTCAACTAACATTTTAGGTTCACTATTTAAGCAAGATTTTTCTCTACAAATTAAAAAGCAAAACTCCTAATTACATTTCTGAAAGGTGCACAGGTATTAGGAACAATTGCTTTATATATTTTCATGTCAGAGGAAAAACCTTCAGTTATAAGACCTACAACAACAAAAATTAGTGGCGTCCCAATACCAGCATTTTTATAAGTACTTGTACAAAATGCCTTGATATCCAGAACTGATACCAATACTGGTATATTGGTATTAATACTCCATTCAGTGTGTTACAGTTTACATTTCAAGTGAAAGTTTTTTAGTTCCATATTTAAGATATTTATACAAGTTAAAAAAATGTATTTGTTATTTTTATTTATTTTAAAAGTCCGCAACAGCATATATCATGTTGTTTATTTGATTTGATTTGACTGATGTATCTCAACTTGTGCAGTTGTCAGCACAGATCAATATTTATTAAATGAATTCCCATTCTGATTTTTATTTTTTAGTCAACTCCACCAATGTCACAACAAGTCTTTTCAACTTTGCAAGTGCATAGGAAAGGGGTAAACAATATAATTGTTGTCATAAGGTTAGTATTTTGGTGTGACAAGGAATAGACAGGGGGGGGGGGCAGAGGGTGTTGGGCACTACACTGCTCTCTGTAGACCTGCCTGGGGTATACTCTCAGTATGACCGAAACAAGCAACTTTCATTCTGCTGGGTGAACCCGAACTCTCAGTTGTGAGAAAACACAGCCACAGGCCTTTGAATTCAAGCCATGGCCCCTCAAATATAAGCTCTGTTTTCCTACACATAAACACACAAACTGAAACTACCAGAGGGAAGCTGTATTTGGCTGATAAAGTGTTGCCCTGAGCTGAGCATAGGTCCCACCTCTACATCTTTTCCCTAGTTTCCTTTCCTCTCTCTTCGACTGCCACCAGTACTACCTCTTTGACCCACTGCTGTGGGTTGCATGAGGTGTTAGGAGGTGGCTAGCACGTTGGTCACAGTTCACAGTTTAATGGAGTCGAGGTCTAAGAGGCACACAGATAGACAAACAAGTTTGTAACAATGGGGTTCAAGTGGCAGTAAATAAAGGTGTACAGTAGCTCAGACACACGAGTCAAAAACTCACCGCGGTTGAACGAGCATTAAGCAAATCGTGTGGTTTTACTAAATCTGAACCTTTACTTTCTGTTGTTCTCCTCTGCGGTTTGCATTTCAGAAGGGCTTTTGCAGAAGCTAATTAGCTTGTGATGGAACAAACACATCTGGCTGTAGGAGAATCACACCATCATGAGAGCACCCAGATGGACTGAAATGCAATTATATGTGCTGGATTAATTATGAGTTCTTTGTAAGGACACAAATGAAGGGAAAAACATCATGTACACATACAAAAGGGAAAAACTGTTGTAACAGATGTCCCCAGCATATTGATAACAGTTGTTTTAACTTCATTGCTGCCTTGCTTTGAAGGCTAAATAACAGAGCATTGGCAAAAGACCAAGACATTGTACTGTTGGAGTCTGAAGAGGGATTGCCTTTTATATGCCACCAAACAACATTCTTTTTAAACATGTATATACCTCAAGAGAAATTAAATGAGCACTAGTTATGCTGTAGAAGGATCATTAGAAATTCTATTTTAAAGCCACCTGTTCGCCAGTCGTAAATGGAAGAAATCAAGTTGTCCAAACTGTCAGGAGGACAAAGACTGCAGTGAATGGGCTCCTGTAGGAAAGCCAGGAGTTGCAAAGGCTCTGAGCTTAGTGGGAGGTCTTTTAGGTGAGACTTTTCATACTCTTAAAAACAGGACTGTGTTGTATAAAGAAAGCATGAAATTGGTATCAATATGTAATTGACAAGGTGGAAACTTGCAGAGATAGAGAAATGTGCAATCTGATTTTTACCAGTAAAAAATGTCAAGTAGTAACCAGAAACTGTTTGCTTTATTTTGTATTTATTTTGCAACACATTTGTCTAATACATCTGCTGTCTTTGTATGACTGAACAGCTTTCAGTGGTGATTCATGTTGAAATTAAACAAGACTTAAATGTCCAGTTGCTCCTCCTAATTATGGGATATTGCAAGGCTTCATTATAGGCACAATTCTCTTTTCATTTTATATAATTTCCTTGGGGTCCATTTTTAGAAATTAAAATTTCATCTTTCACCATTTTCCACTATTTTCTGCTTTCACATTACAATTTTTCTGCTCCGATTGTTTTACTTACTTTAACTTTGCTCAGCTGTCTCAGAGACGCATGAACTGCTATAAACATTGCTAACTTAAAATAATTAATTTTATTTGGGCAATCTAAACAATCGTGATAGTGCTTTCAAGCCCAGGGAACATGTATTTTCATCCATTTATCATTTTACTTTGGTGTGATTTGTGACTTTCTTGTAAAGATAGGTTTCTGTTCCCCCAACTAAGGCTCCTTGGTAAAGTTAGGGCCTATTTTAGATTTCATTAGACCAGCTTGAGACAGTAACTCTGGTCTTTATTACATCTCATTTGGATTACTGTACTTATCTGTATAAAACACAGCAGCTCACCTTCTAACAGGAGAGAATCAGCGGTTACATTTCACACCTGTTCTGGCCTCCCTACACTGGCTTCACATCAATTTCAGAATTCAGTTTAAAATGTAACTATTTGTTTTTAAAAGTAAACTACATGGCATCACACTGAATGAGCTCCTAAATACACAAATCATGCTTTTGGACATTCCCAGATCAAGGCTCAAACTAGAGTTGAAAGCTATGTGTGACATTTATTTTCACTGCTTTTTTGTTTGTTTGTTTTTTGTTAGTTTTTTTGTTCTTGCAGAATATCTTGGCTTGTGTCATACAGTTTTAAATAATCTTTTCATTTGTTTTTATTTTTGAGCTTTAATCAAGAACAGCGGGTCTTAGAAGAGAATTAAACTTCGACTTGACATTAGATCAGATTGCTTTATATAACTTCCTCATCTTGTCATATTGAGAGAGAAAAAAAAGACTGCTTGCCTTTTCTTGTTCAATACTAACAGCAAAGAGACTTGTGTTGACTCTCCAGGGAGTTGTCTTTGACTGCCTCTCCTCTGACCGCAACATGCAGAAGCTCGATCTAGTGTGGATGCCATTAAATGAACAAACCATTAAATCAACGGCTGCATCGAGTATTCTGGCACTTGCCCACTGAGTCGTATTAGACAGGAGTTCGACAGCCTTTCAAAAGATGCCAAATTGAATTGTGTTGTGAGTAACCTGACAGCCTAAAGGCGTTGAAGTCAAGGGACAGTCCAGATAAAAGTACAGTGTGTGTCTAGTGTAAAGTTTACATTTTAAAAAGCTCAAAATGCACCTTAATGTATCCCTGTGGACTAACCTCCATATAAGCTTATTGCTACATAAAAGCAGCAAACAATGTTTTCTTTTATCCACAAATGGGTGCAGCACATATAATTGCTTCAGCCACAGTGCAAGTCTTGCAGTAAAAGGCTTCTTGTGTAACAGGAAAATAACCTGAAAATAAAAAAAACTGTTTATTTAGGGCCTAGGGGGAAAAGGAAAAAAAAAAACTGGAGACAATGACAGAGTGGAGGAGAGGAGGTTTTCAAAGTTTAAGTTTGGCTGAAGCCCGCATTGTATAATCACAGCTCCTTTCCACACCCCCACTGTGGTTGAGCAAAATCAATCCCTACGATTTGTGTGCCCGGCAGACTTCTAACAGGAGCAGCCAGCTGGAAAATAGGTCCGTCGTCACCTCACAACACCTGGCCAGGCTTGACACGCTTTGGGTGCTTCCTTTTGAAAGCAACACACATGCACACACACAAGTCTGTGAGGGCAACTTTTAGCTTTGTAATTTAAGTGGCAATGATGTGGCAGATCAAAGATCTGTGATTGTTACAGACAGAACAACTAAAGCAGAGAAGGTTTTGCTCTGGAGATTATTTTGGTGACTGGCATTATGGTTACATTCTGTTGACTTGCACAGAAATTCAGATTAGCATGCTTTATCCTTCATGCAGTGGAAGAGCAAACTGTATCTGTGAAATGTTTTATAGGGACATACTTGATGAGCTCAATAGAAATAAAGGGAAAAAATTCTTCTCTGCCACTATATTGGCAGGTTTTTGTCCATCTAAATCAACCATTTGTGCTAAAAAGTTCAAACTTGTCATTCAAACAACCTGTCAGATGGCTTTAATGGCTCTTTGGAATAAAACAAACTTAGTTCATCAATATTACCAATCTACTTTCAAAGCTGGTTCAAAAGGTTGCTGGGGTCAAACAGCATATTAAATACTACATCAGAGGAATTTCTACATTTTTATTTAAATTTATTGTAAATGGGTATGGTACCAAAAAAACAGTTATCTAGTGTGAAATCTACTGCAAAGGACTATAGACCATCTAACCAAAGGCAGATTCAGTCCCTTGTTTTTTTTTTCCTTTTACAAATGCAAATACTATAGATCTAAAAATAAATAAGACCCGAGTCGGAGGAGGGACCATAACAGCTTATGTGGAAATCTTGCGATCTTTTTCTCCACAAGCCAAACAGGAGAAACACTAAGGATTTTTCAGGCCTGTTACAACATGGGCTACGCTCACACTGCAGGTCGTAATGTTCAATTCTGATTTTTGCAAAATACCAATTTTTTGCATTGAGGTTCACAATATATGTTAAAAGAGTCCTCCATCAGACCTCAGTGTGAACTCTCCACAACCCTGATGAGTCCTGCATATGGACGTGATGTTAAATTTCATCATGTTGTTTACAGAAGTAGCTAAACATGGATGCTACATGACGGTGCACAATCAAAGCTCGACTCGGGGGCTTGTGACAAGAAGGGGCAGGTGACACAAGGCTGAGAACAAAATGCAATTTTGGTCTCACAACATCAGAGAAAGCAGATTTTGCAGGTTTGGATGGACAATGCAGAGGTCTTAAATGCATAGTGCACCATGTCAATGCAGCAGATTTATGCTAGCTTTTTTTGGTTCTGCAAAGTTTGCTTAGTTTCTGAAAGCTTATATCTATGTGGGATATGGTTGGCTTGCTTACTGATTTATGGTCATCAAAGGCTGGTTGAAGACAAACTGATCTTTGTGTCTATTTCAAACTGTTTTGTCTAAGTGCCAACAATGTCTCCACGGTCTTCCTCGTGGGGTATGTGCATCACTACAACTGTGTAGAGTACAATGTGTAGGAGCAACAACTTTACTCTGAGCTCCTACCAAATAGCAGTGCCTATCACCTTAATCCTAAAAGTGAGTTCAGTCACTTAAACTCCCAACCTCATTCTTTTTGCCATTACACTTTGTTAATGATCATGATTCTAGTGTAAATGGACTGACAAACAACTGAATGGTATTTGACCTGCAACTTTTGCATTTGATATGCAAACTCTTCTATCTGTCAATGGAATAAAGCCTGCCTAGTGTGCATAAGTAGTAAAAGTGTTTTATTTTGTTTAACCTAATCTAACTTCCTTTTGGAAAAGTTCGGTACTGCCATATTCCGACTAATTGGCAAGGAGCCAACACAATTCTTTAAAACATTGGGTTCACAGAGAGCATTTTGGCTCAACCCTCTGCATGGTTTTCTCTTTATCCCTGTGTAGGGTTCACAGGCAGCATCCATTTCCCTCATCTGACTGCAGCCATGAGACGGCAATCTCTGGCTTGCAATATAATGCATCGCCAGTCCCATCAGAGTCCACAATGCAGAACGCTAAGCACAACTCAAGCACCTGCCTCCCAAGACAGAGCTGTGTGCCAGAGGATGGCTGGGAGACAAAAATGTCAGGCAAAGAGGGAGACAGAGGGTAGGAAAACAAACAATTATAAATTGTGCATCGTGCGCTCGTCATCCCCGAGTGCAGCTCGAGGTGACTTTAGTTTCCAATTGTTACGGCGAGATAGATAACAAATGAAAAGATTTATAAAGAAAATGTGGATTCCTGCTTCTTTCATGCACATCAAAGAACATATTTCTCTGAGCAGCAGGGGTTTGTGTGTGTGTGTGTGTGTGTGTGTGTGCGTGTGTGTGTGTGTGTGTGTGTGTGTGTGTGTGTGTGTGTGTGTGTGTGAGATAGAAATCACTAGGCAGACTCAGCTCCCTGGTTCGCTTTCATGAGCTCTACTGTTACATTACAATTTAATGAAGTCAAATTACAGTGGGGGTTTTGGAGGAAAAACTGTGCCTGAAACATTACTTATTACTGAAACAACAGGGTGCAGTGACTAAGTCAGGTGTTTATCACTAATGGCTATTACTAGTTAAGAAAGCTTTAAGTATATTACAAAGCTATAAACACAGACCTGTACCTTACCTTTACCTATTTACTTTGGAATAAAAGAAAACACTGTTATGCCAAACATATCTGAACTGTAATTGGAGACTTGACTGGATATTTAAAAGATAAATTGATGCTCAATCTTTTTGTCTAAGAAAGCCATAAATTTTGTATAACATATATTCCCTAAACCATGTTTTCAATTACAGCCCATTTACCATTAAAACTGCCTTTAATAACTAACTACAGTGTATAAAGAAAGATCTGAATGTGCTAACCTGGAGTTGCACCTGTTTCTATAAAACTTGCAGTGTAAAATCAGGGCAATGTTTGCTTCTATGCTATTAACTTATTGGCCTGAGCTTTCTTTATTTCTTTGTTTGTTTCTTTATTTCTTTAGTTGTTTGTTTCTTTGTTTGTTTGTTTCTTTCTTTCTTTCTTTCTTTCTTTCTTTCTTTCTTTCTTTCTTTCTTTCTTTCTTTCTTTCTTTCTTTCTTTCTGACCAGTTGCTAGGTAACAATAGAGACTAAATAAAAGAGACCATTGGGATATTTATAATTTTAAATGGGCCTGTGTTTAAGGATACATGTATAATCAATAGTTGTTGGAAATAATCAATAGTCCTAGTTGCAGTTTACTGCAATCAGCCGATTCAACAACAAGCCTAAATCTTCAAATCTTCTTTGAGCAAATGTTGGCGATGACGCCAGTTCTAAGGGAGAACTTTTCTGTCAGCATGTGTGAAGGTTGGTTCTGATCAGGTAATAATGACTGTTTTGCTTTATTTTATTTTTGTAGATGCCATTGAACAATATCTTGTGACTGATTAGCTGAATTTTAGATGTGGTATGTTGTGATTCGGTTTTGTCATTTATTTTAAACAGTTTGGGAATCAACAAGTTTCTATTTAATATTCGCCTCGCTCCAGCAGTGTAATAATAATTTATGGCATACCAATGCTGATGTAGAAGGGAAGACTTCTAGGAGTGTGACCAGGGTTTCAGTATTATGAGATCATTTGATTCAGGGCCATAAAACATTTAACTGAGGAGTTATTAGGTTTTCTGCCTATTATTCAGGAATCCACTTCAGACAATTTCTTACACCAGGTTGTTTGACTCTGCAAAAATATTAGACCAGTTGCTCCTTAATTCTTAATTTCATGACACACAATAGCAGAAGTGGTTTGAGACCCCCAACCATCTCTTGTTTATGTACAAATGTAACCAATAACACCACAAACAAGGGAATAATAACAACACAAACCATCTTAACTATTGGGATGATGTTTTTAATCAGACTTTCTTGACTGGTTTCATCTTTTGAAACTATTATGGGGTAAAGTTGTCATAATAAATTGTAAATTTTAATTTGATCTAGAACGACAATCTGTAAACCCAGAGGGTACAAAGGGACTTTACTTGTGAATCACTCTTCATAAATAGTAAACAGAGAGAAAATTTAAAAGCATCAGAAACCGTGAACTATCAAAATAACAGGGTTTATATTACCTTACTCTCTTACCTGAGAGTAGGTACAATCATTATTTCAGCTGTTAACACATTTACAGCCGACTCCTGCTCTAACTGCAAAACAATCTCACAGAAAACTAAACTGCAAGATTGGCAGCAAAAATAAGTGAAATCAACATTGGAATTGAAACTGGGTTCTCCCACAGTTAAGCTCTGCTTGTGTTTGACGGAGTTTAACAACCATAAATCTCCAGCAGCAGAGTTTTTTTCTGCTAAGTGCCAGTATCTAAGTAAAGTCGCATCCCATGTTAGTGAGCAAACTGTGTGCTGTCAGGTTGTCTTGTATTTATTAAAAGATATATTACTTTGTGTCTGAACTGAATGAGGTCATGAGTCTGATGTGGCCCACGGGCCACCGTTGATTATCTTGGTCTAACAGAATGATTTTTTATCACGTCTCTCATTAAAAGACAGGCGATCATTTTAAGTGCCCGTGTCCATACCAGTAATATTCAACTCAATGCATATCAGTATATACTTTAAAGTACCTGTAAAGTGCATATCCTTCAAATACAAAAGGTCCAAGAAAACCTATTTATATTTAAGAAACTTGGAATAATACACACACCCTACTTTGTCACATAACTTAAATTTTATTCTGAACTTGGCTCAACAAAATTGAAACAGGAAGTGACATCAAAGGGGAATTCATAAAATTTTTGTTAAACAATGAACTTTTGGTTATATTTTTAGAGTTAATGCCTGCTGCTAAATGACAATGTGATATTGTTTTTGTCTGTGTGTGAACGTGTTTGCTAGTAAATATCTAATGAACCAAAAACCGTTTTTTATTGAAACTTTAAAAATTACTAAATGACTACATATCTACAATTGATTAACTTTTGAACCCAATTTAATTCAAAATGGTCACCACAGCAAAAAATGACGTTAGAAAACTCAAATATGACTACTACACTTGGTGTAGCAGTAGCAAAGACTGAACACATACTCCCAGTGCTGCACATTATGTGAGGTCTTTTCCTAAAATGTTTGCATTTATTGCTGGAGTCAAACTTTTTTAATAGCCAAATATCACAAGAACCACTGCACCAATTTTCATAAAACTCAAATGGATTACTAGATGTCCATCTACCATTACCTAACTTTTGGAGTCAACACAATTCAAGATGTCTGCCACAGCTATTTGACATTTGCAAACACAAAAATAGCTATAACTCAGTCACTTGTACAAATACTGAGCTAAAATTTGATGTGGCAATAGCTGAAAGTCATTTTCAACACATAAAATCTTGCATAATATTTTTTAAGGCTTTGACCAAAATGGGTGGCATGAAATGCAGCAGGTGATATACATTCCTTCAAAGAATGCGAGGCCTTTAATCTGTATATATTAAGTACAATATTTTATGTTTGAAAAATATTTCTAAATAAATGACTCATTGTTCGTTTTCACGATAATATTACACAATACAAAGGATGTGATGGCAAACAAGCTTGTTAGACAAAAAGGCCTCAGAGCACCTATGCAAATTGAAGCCAACTACTGAGATATATGTTCTGACATCTCCAGCGAGCATGTGCAGCCTAATTTGCAACACGGTGAGGTGACATCGATGTGAGCGGGGAGGGTGGGGGTGGGGGGGTTTCGTTGTGGCCTGTGGTACACCTCCCACCCCCCTCATCTCGCTGAGCCTCTCTTCTGTCTCTCATCATCTCTCTCAAGCTCATTTCCCAGCCTCTCTGTGTCCTCTTCATCTCTGCCACTGTAGCGTCATCCCCAACACCCCCACTCTGTTTTCTCCCTTTCATGTGTGAGTAGAGCAGGAGGTGTCGAGGGATACACTGATGTCGCGCTATTGATGTGAACTGTTTGAGACCACGAGAAGCAGGAGTACATTTAAATTTGCAACATTAATGAGCAATAAAAACATTATCTAAAGGCCTAGCATTCCTCAAAGGAACATGCAATGCCCACCACCTTTCACACTACAGTAATAAACTAAGGTCATATTCTTCATCATTTTTGTCAAATATTGATGTTAAATAAATGTTTAACTTATTTTCTTTTTTTACTTTTATTACTCTGAGCTTTTCGTGATGCCTGTCTGGATTCAATACACCAACAACTCTCACAGTCAGGCTAGGATAGCTGTGGTGCCAAAAGCTAATCAGTTCTTGATGTGCATCCAGCAATTATTGTTTTAGACTTTTTTTGGTTCAAGTAACATTTTCCTAATAGATCAACAAAGTGGACTCCAGCAGTTATTAGTAAAATTTAAAACAGTGTTCATCAGTCTAGATTCTGAGTGTTGAAGAATGTTAATACTGCACCAAATTTGAGCCCAGTGGTGTGCAGGTGACTGTGGGTTGACTTTGAAATTTAATCAGGTTTATCAATGCATTCAACGAATATTTCCAGAAAGGTGTTGATAAAATCTGGCTTGTGTTTAAGGGGACATTTTACTAACAGACAGCATAGTTTCCAAAAGCTAATGACAAAGTTGAAAACGAAATTCATTAGCACTCAAGTATCACTTGGAGTATAAGTTGGAGATGACTATCAGCTACTACCTTGTCAAATAAGAGCACAGCATTTGTAGAACTGACTGGCTAATAGCCAATTTTGTGTTTGCTAAGTACGCCTAACTGTGGCGGCCATATTGAATTACGTTGACTCCAAAAGTTAATCAGCTATAAATTATTATGATTACTTTAGAGTTTCTTCAAAAGGGAAAAACACTGTCATATAAATGACTTCTGACAGTGAGCAACAAGTCATTTTAATAAAAAAGTAAAAAATAGACAATCATTGAAAATAAATATCAATTATGAACCATTATCTAAAATGTTTTTGAATTCTGCTCAGAAATTTGATGTAAAGTACCCTATTTAATACATTGTTTTTCATCTTTAACATACCCTCAAAGACATTTGAAACAAAAAGGAAAAGCTACTTCCTAAACAACCTACAAAGCATCTCACATCTTTCTCAGTGTTTTTTATCTTGCTCCAAATATGGCTGAGTGAGGGCAGCATTCATCACTTGCCAGTGGCACGTCCTAATGAAGCCATCGTTTGTCTGCCTAATGGTACCTGGGCTCCATCTGTCATTGGTGTGCCAGTGCAGAGACGTGCAACATTCACCTTGCCAGCCCCTGTTCGCTGATAGAGGGGATCACGTTTGACCTTACTCTGTGTGTGCGCGTGTGTGTTTGTACATGCTGTGAGATCCCTGTCATAGTACCACTGTGTAACATGGCCTCCCTCTTCGCACTCGACCTGCCGAGAGGGTTTGCGGCCAAGAAAAAGCATGCCACTTCCTCTGTGCCTCCCGGATCCTCGGACACGATTGTGACATATGTCTGTGTTGTCAGGAATGTGGGGTGGGTGTGCTTATTTGCAGCTCGACAGCTGGAGCTGTGCTCAGCGGCCCCCTCTTAGGGGAGCACTTCATGGCTCTTGCGTCTACCACACAGCCATGGCCCGAAGGCTGGTTTGACAACAGTTAACCTTGGATTTATCTAGCTCACTACTTGGTTCGCAAACACAGAATCATGCACACACAGACACACACCCTCACATACAGACACACACTTAAAATGGCCCATTTGTGACATTCGTAACTGAATAGTTCTCACATCTGGGAAACATCCATTTAAACACAACTCAAAGGAATTCACCCCTTTATGCATAGGAGCACCATGTATTATCCAGCAAAAACATACACACAAATGTATGTATGTCTGTGTACACATACACATACACACACAAACCACAAAAAGGGTAAAAGGGTATCAGTCATCATCTATTTGATTGCAACGGAGTTCTAGTACAAAAAAGTCATCCAATTTATTTTCTTAGTTTGAACCTTCTCCCAGTTCACCATCATTTTTCAGGCTTATTTCCTAGGTGTGAAGGAAAAGTCCATTACATTACTTTATGATGCTGCATCAGTTTAGCCATCCCTGCAAATTAAAGCACCTTCCAGTCGGCTTATCGTGCTGCACACTTAATTAGAACAACTCTGCTAACTCTGATACACTTCTTCAGTCAACATTCTTTTTGGATTTAGTCAGTTGTTGCATCACAAAAAGACTAAAAAGACAAATGCATTAATGAGGAGAGGTAAGTAATTAGCATTTCAGTAAATTATTTGATTGTGGTGATACCCAGGCATTTGGATGTTGTATACATAGTGACAAAATAAATATGTGCATCTTGGCAGTGTGAATGATCATGTGACAGTACTGCAATTGTTACAATATCAAATTAATCACAGAGTTGGTTGTACTAGTATACTGTTGGTCCTACATAATTAGGATGTGGCACCCCTTCAGTCGTGAAGAAAACAAATGATTTGATGAAGAACAGTCCTACAGCCACTTCAGTCCTTTACTGCAGCAAGTCACCCCACAGCTGTTGCTCCTAGCCTGCCAGATCTAGCACATCTTGGCTGGAGGATGTTGACATATGTTCATCTGGGAAATGTCTGAAGGACTTTACTATCCATGGAAGGACCTCAACATGACTCAGGCAAATCATAGAAACAAATATGATGTTTAGATGGGTGTTGTCTAGATTATCAGAAGGGGTAAGACAGTATCTCACTGATGTAGTGTTGTGGTATTGAGTTCAAAATCTTTGCCTGGATGGAGAGTGAAAATGTCATGGGGCTCTAATGCTTGGATCACAGTATGAACCAAGAGTTACAAAAAATCCTTCTTGGTGTGGTCCGTAATGTGACTGGAAGCTTCATTACATGCGTTTGTGGCTCCACTGAACACGTGACCATTGGTCTACTTGAACATCTATTAGACTCACATGCCGAGCAACTGCACGATAAGACTCCCCAGTCTCATATAAACACACAATGTGACCCAAATCAAACTCCGTCGAGGGCTGGTAATGCTTTCTAATGCATCTATGAGGAATCGTCTGTAGCTGATGACTTTCAATCACTGACTGTCAGATACTTCAGCAACTTAAACAACACTATTGCTCCACTCCTGATTAGACCTAGTGTCTGTTTTAAAAGTGTCAGCTTCTTGCAAATTGAATCATTTATATACCCATCAATGTTCTGCATATGGAATAAATTACATACAAATTGGACCCGTTTTTCTTGGAATCTGTTCTAAAAGGAAATCCTGGAAATATCGCGCATCTATAATTTCACATGCTGATTTGTGAACGTGTACTCATTGCAGAATTTGATAACTTTGGAATCATGTACATTAAAGTGATGCCCTAAATTTCTAAAGAAAACCTGATGCATACATACAAGTTTATTTGCATGTTTTCAGCAACAAACCTCAGTTGATTCAAACATCATTTGACAATCTGCTAAAATAAAGAAATGACAGGTGCTAATAATATTAGTAATAATAGTAGTTATGATGAATTTAAATTTTGCAAGTTTTATTGCGCTTGCCTGATTAGTTCAGTAAATCCGAACTTGAGTAATTAGCAGTAAAGTTTCAGTAATAAAGCCCAGTAGCAGTCTGGGATGTGCAAATGACACAAAAGCACATATTATATATACTGTATTTTTTATTTTTTATTTTTTTAAGAAAGAGGATTGTGCACGAGCCAAAAAAGGCACCACACTACATCTCAGCCTCTCTGTCTCGCTTCCCCTCCCTCTGTTCCACAGACCTCTGCCTTATTGAGGCTGACAATGGACAAGAGCGGCATGGCGAAAAGTAATTATGAGGAAAAACTGCATAGCTGCCCACGCAATCATCTGTGTCAGAGGCCACACAACGAAACACAGGGCTTGCTTAAATGAGCCTGACAAGCCCAGAGAATATTAATTTTCTCTTCCGTGATTTTATCTCCTCGTACGTGTAATTTGAAACCCTTTTTCTCATCAAGGCCACACTGTGGAAATGATGAATAGTTGCCCAGATATGCAACATAGTTCCTAGAGGTGTCTGTAATACTAGAGGTCACACACACACGTGTACATGTGACATGGCTCCTGGGGGGCTAACCCTGCCAAGAGTGGTCTGCTAGGTCTGATTGGGGTGCTGACCAAAATGAAACGGTGGACGCCCCCCTACCCTGACACTGAATGGCGGAGACACAGCCTGTAATAACTGCCACTTATGGGCACTCACGCGAACACATAGACGTACATATAATCGGCTTCACGCACAAAAGCCCACAGAAGTCAGAATTACAGGTTCTCTCCTCTGATTGCAGAGACCTGAGAGGCTCTGTCAGCTTTGTGCAGGTACACAGAAACTCATTACACACTGCACAGGTCCAATCAGCACAACTCTGCATTTGGAAAAGGATCGTAGCAAGTGTACTGTGGCTGCAGAGGGTAATAAATAGTTCGGAAAAAAGCAATCAACTTGTTTACTTTTTAAAAATAGAAACAGGGAAAATATTCTCTTCTTCCGACCTGACAGAGCAGAGTTTGCTTTTTGTTCTGCAAATCACTGGTTGCTACAAAGTCCCAACAGTTGAGAAATGAACTCTGCAAGAAGGTTGTGGTACAAAGTTGCATAAGTCCACATTCTACACTCTAATGTGATTTTTTCTTTCCTATTTTTTGTGTGCTTTTCTTTTCCTGAAGGAGGTGGCACGCAGGACTAAAACCTCCCATTAAGGAGAGCAACACAAAGCAGGAACTTGAAGTAAACATACATTTAGATTTTTACCTAAAAAACATAGACAAGACTTATTAAGTGCTTTCTTTTCTTCTTTTTGGTCACTCAAAGCTTATCCTACAATTACAACCCATTTACCTTTCTCTAGGCCTTTTTCATACCATAAAATGAAACCAAACCTTTTCTACATTCATATGTCAGTGAGGCAATGTTAGCTTCTGCTATAATCAGACTGTATTCAATGTGGAAAAGAGTGCACTAAAATTAATTTCTTTATAATATTGTCAAAAGAACATGCTTCTTATTTTTTGAAGCAAAAAATGTACTCTTTCTACACAAATTTATAGACAAGTGTGGATTGGATGGTTTTAAGCTTGACTGGCCTGTTCAACATATTTCACTTTGTACTTATGTCTAATATTCAAATGATAATTCCATCCATTATCTATACCCGCTTCTTCCTTTCAGGGTCACAGGGGTCACTGGTGCCCTTATCCAGCAGTCACAGTGCGAGGTACTCTGGAAAGGTCGCAAGTCCATCACAGGGTCATACGTACAGTCAAATGAGACAACCAACCATTCACTCTCTCACTCATTTATAGTTACCAATGAACCTAACAGTCATGTTTTTGATGTGTGGGAGGAAGCCGGAGTGTCCGGAGAGAACCTACGCATGAACAGAGAGAACATGCAAACTTTACCCAGAAAGGTCCCCAGGCCAGGATTTGATCTGGAGACCTTCTTGCTGAGAGGCAACAGCTCTACCAACTGAGCCTCAAAGGATAATTAAACATTTGATTTGTTTTTACATTTTTAAAATACATTAAAAGCAAGGTCCTTATCACCCTCAATGATTACTCTAAAAGGTTCTGAGACCTTTTAGAACCTAATTAGATCACAGTATATTGCAAAGTTGCTACAGTTTTGGTACTCAATTTGTGTTTTTGGGTTTATTTCTTTTTCGTCTATACAACTTCTAAAATTCTTTAAAGTTAAAGTTGACCAAAAAAAAATATCATGGCTTTCTTACTGTAAATGCATGAGAATTTCCTTTTTGAGATCAATAAAAATTAAGTAAAAACATTTTAGTCTCATTTCTCCCCTAAAATATTCAAAAACAGCTTACACGAACGATCCTCCAACTCAGAAAATGCACAGGGTCACGCCCCACCACTAAATAGAGGATAACCTTCAATTTAACGAAGAACTCACTGAACTGAACTGAAAAAACTTTCCACAAAATCTACTCCAAAGACAAACAATACAAAAAAATTACAGATAATAAAGTGTGGGTATCACAGCAGAGAGCATGCTGCCACAATTTAAAACAAGTCAGCACACTGTAAAACAAATGATTTGTGACTAATGATATGTTGTGGTAATTTAAGGATAATCCATTCAAATTAAAAGTGAAGTAGCTCTATGGAATTAGATCATTACTTATTCTGCAGGCGTGACCATGCAATGAAAGAGAAATGCCAAATAGTGCATCTGCACGCTTGGACTCTGTCAGATCTCCAAGTATTAAACATATCATTTCCCTCCTTATGGCCCAACTCTGACTTCCCTGCGCAAGTATTTATCTCAGCTGACAATCTTCACGGCTGGAGCTTTCATGAGCTTGCAGCGTCCCTGGAATGCTGAGCACCCGCGAGTATCCACATAAATGAAGCAGATTTGGTTTCACCAGGAAACGACATGATAAGACGATTCCAGAGAGAACGTATTGCAACAGATCTCAGCGCGGGAGGATGCGCTGTAATATGAAGGCTACAAAGATACCAAAAGAACAAAGTTTAGGGAAAACAAATCACAGGCTACTGTTTGAGAGGGATTTGCTGAACTGCACTGAACTGCTTCCATTTTGACATGTCAAAAGATCTAGTTTAACATCTGTAAGTGATCATCTCTGCGTGACACTTAGATATGAAGATTTTCTGTACGCACCACCGTACCATTTAGCCTAGTTCGGTCTAATTATTATACATCTTACAGATTCAGCCGAGACATATTAATGCACAGGGGTAGTTCAAGGTAACTACTAATTAGCATTACATGTTCACATTTTAAATGTTGCCATACGAGTTTAGTTTGTAAATCAGGCAGAACTAATATTATTGGCCAAAAGTCAACTCATTCTTCCAAAATTCTACCTAAAAGCCTACCTCAGCATTTTCTGTTTTGATAAAACACGGGCTATAATAATTACTGTTTGATTAAAGAGTGAATTAAGAACACACATTGTATATTTGTATGGAAAAGAAGATAAAAAAAAGAATAATTATGAACACATTTGAACATTTTTTTAAAACTCCAAATGCTCATTCCAACTTGTGAAAAATTTTGAAGACATCTATGTTGGAGATGGAATAAAAAAAAATCAACTGAAACCCTCTTTTAGACATGTACATACTGTAATGCTAAACTGATCAAATATCTAACTTTATTAGTAATTTAGACATAAAAAAAATAAGTTGGCATAAGTTGTCTAAAACATTATAGTGTGACAGGGCCTTAACCACTATATTTAGTGATTTTTAAATAAGGACCAAATATAAAGGTAGGTGTAGGGGTAACACTAGGAGGCAGAACTGAGCCCTAATTAAATGATTTCATACAAAACATCCAGAAAATTAACATAACCCAGTTGTTTATTGAAATATAAAGAAGGTGCATGTTGTTATTACCTAGAAAATATAAAAAGACGAACATAAGCTGCTTAAATTAGCACATTTACTATTATGTTTTATTAAAATCTGAGCTCTCTTTGATCAGTGATAGCAAGTGTCTTGAAAAGTATCTGCCATAAAGGTAATTTCTTTATCATTGTTTCAGCCCAACAGAAAGATGTTTGGAGTTGTTCTCTTCTTTTTGGCTCTGTGTAGAATTATTTTCTTAATTGAATAATGATATAATTTTATCTGTAGAAAAAAAAATCCCCATCTGGCCACAAAATGAACTTTTGCACCTGATTAGAGCCACTAGATTCATTTACATGCCCATGAAGTCAGACTTGTGCTAATTCTTTCCTAACAAAGTTGCAAATCAGTATTTATTCCTGGGTAAAGAGGTCAAGAGTACTTGCTGAAATGGACTGAGGAGGTTCCGAGGTGATGTGAGAGAATTAACCTTTGGGTGTTAAAATTTAGCCGCTTTTCATAAAGGCCTCTTTAAAGATTTAATCCCCACATATGGAGATTTACAAACTCCATTCAGCCACTTCTTGCACAATACGCTGCATTAAAAAGCACACAGAGGCGTGCTTGCACACACTAAAACACAGCCTCCACGTGCAGAGTGTCCCGAGGATACTGAACTCTGAAGGATAGCAACACTGCTGAGCCCAAACAAAATCAGCCAGCTCATTAAATGAGGTGTGACTCAGGTACTCGTGCGTAATTTCTCTTGATGGTGTCTCAATGTGTTTTAAAGTCATTTATATAACGGCGGCGATGATTCGCAGAGGAGGGGGAGCAGAAATGGAGCAGAAAAAGAGCATATTGACTTGGCTGAGGGTCCCACGAGTTGTTTCCCCAAACGCACAGCGAGGCAGTTAGCAGAAGGTCAGCGTCATGATGTAAGCTCTCGAGGTCAACGCTGCGACACCAACAGAGCAAAATAATACAAGCTTTCTCGTCTATTCAATTAACTTCAGGGAACACAGCAGTAAAAATGTAATTGAAACACACTTATAGACTGCCAAGCACTGTAAAACATGGAAATAGCGAAGCACAAAAAAAGCCTACAGCCCATTTTTTCCCCCAGTATTTATGCACTTTTCAGGCAAAGTGAGATTTCTCGGCTTATGGCAATCTAGTTCGTGTGACACCTTAACGCGATTGTGAGAGGACAAATATACACAGCACAGCTTCTGTCCTCTGTGAAGTGAAAACGAGCAAGGAAATCCAAAAATAAAGAGTAGGAGAAATGAAATAAAGTAAAAGTAGAAGTGGAAGAAAGTTCCCACAGTAAAATAGCAGAGTCAGCTGTCAGATGGGACACTTTGTGCTGCCTCTCAGAGTCTCCTGGCACACGCTGAGGAGAATCCAGGTGGCTTTGCTCGAACCACGAGATCACGGAAGTGGAGATTAAGAATCGCTGGAACGCGCCGACAAGCTGGGGATGTTCTCCGTGATTAGAGGGGCTTAGTTTGCAGCCCTGCCAAAGGAGATACCAAATCATCACATTTTGTGTTATTCACCGAGTGGCTGCATTCAAAGCGACTCGCCCTTCCAAGCAGCAGAACATTTTAAGCATCGATTGGCATGGCTGGAATCAAATTGTAGCCACAAACATAACAAAGACAGTTGGTGCACAATGCTATTGCGAAATCTAAAAAACACTGGTAGATTATCTGTCAGCTGGTTCTTGCTGAATAAAGCTAAACTGCTGCAGCTGGTAGCTAGCAGAAAAATGGGGTGTGCAGTTGTAATGCCAATCTTGTAAGATGACAAAACCAATCATGTTACCCACATTTTTTGTTTTCAGGTTGGTAAAGAGTAGACAACTACCAGACTTTCAAACTATAAAAATGATTTACAAGACACTTGGACTTAACTGAATACATACCTCTGCCATCATTCCCTTTCCAGAGTTATTAAAATGTACAAAACTGCAATTTAGAATAGTTATAAGATCATTAGTTTGATGCATTTAAGGTTACTCAGCTTTCTTGATTATGTCATTCGGTCATGATTAGCACTGCTGTCTGACGACAGTGTGCCCCCTAACCCCCAGTACAATATCCTCCTATCTCTAGTCCTATTCTTTGGTTTCTGTCATCATTTAATGAGCAGAATCGGAGCCATTAGCTGCCGTCATCACCCATCCTGCTCAGAGCCTGAGAAGAACAAATCAATGAAACTTTGACAAGCAACATTACCACAAACATGCATCACATTACCAACACCATATCAAGGTGATAGAACATTGATCCCCTGCCTTTAATCTGCAGAAATGTTTCTGCACAAACAGATAATGAACCTGTAGTTTCATCAAACTGCTGTTTATAACATCCATCCTTTTTACTTTACCAGCTTCTTCTTTTTACGGGTCACAGTAAGCTCTCTCACAACAGTCACTGTGTGAAAGGTTGGGGTACAACATGGACAGGTCACAAGTCTTACAAAGGGGCAACATTTCACAGTCTCACCAGCAGCTAGGGACAGTTTGGTACATGCAACATGCAGAACATGCTAACTCTATGCAGTAAAAACCCAGGATAGGAAGAAATCCTGGGATTTTCTTGTTCTAAGATGACAGCTCTAACCACTGTTGTGTTGTGTCACCCAGTTCATAACATTTGCAATAAAAACATCCTCAACAGCCACCAAAAGTACCTGAGGATAATTATCTAGTCTGCCATTATTTAAAAGAAATAAAGTCATAAAACCTCACCTTATCAATTATTTACTCTCCCATTTGTAGGCAGCAAGTGGATGCAGAGTGATGTGAATCTTAAAAAAACATGCAATGAAAGCTGGAGGGTTTGAGTCTTTGCAAATAAGGGGAGAAAAAAAATGTCTCTGGGGAAGCCTAATCACTTTTATTTAGCATCTCTGAAGAATTAGACCAAGTTAAAGAGAGCAGTTCTACCATGAAGGCAGCAGAAAGTGAAGCCTAACCGGAGATGGAGGAATGGATAGCTTTTCCCTTGAGGACATTAAATAATTATCTTGTCATATTTGACAGATCGTGTTTAAAGAACATTCAGCCAATCCTTATCATAAAATGGAACAGTATAAAATTGTTACACTGTTAAATTATGTCCTTTTTTCAACTGAAAGATCATTATTCTATACACCATTTATCAGCCAAAGGTTTGTGTGTCAAAGAGTTTCAATTGGACTAAAAGATTAGTTATTTCAAACATGTAAAGTGCATTTCAGAATGATTATAAGTGCATGATGGTTGGTTTTTAAATATCTGAATCAATATGCCATTATCTACCAAAAATGAGCCCAGTGTGTGTTTTCTGTAACGAATCTCGCATTAAAAGAAAAAATAAAATATTTCCAATTTGTTCAGTAAGATGCCCTGCTGTCCATCTTAGTCCTCTTCCATCTCCTGTGGCCTTTTCTGTTATTTTATAATCATTAGTAACATGTGCTGCTGTTTCTCTCTGGGTGAGCAAGGCTAATTTTGACATGCTCATTATGCCTTCTCTCTCTCACCGTCATTCCTTGCCTTTCCCTAAAACACAGAGCTGCTCTCTTTGTGAGCCACAGTCTCCCTTTCTCGCTTACTGCTGAACACTTCTCTGTGCAATACATCACTTTAAAAGCTATTTCTCACGGGGGATGCATGAGGTGAAGGACCGGCTGGCCAAGGGTCAAACCCAGGCTGTGGACCAATCTCTTTTTAAAGACTCACAATAAGAGTCTGATCAAAGGTCTGCTTTTCTGCCCAGAGCTGGATAAACCCCAAAGCTTGGACACACTAGTGGTACAGAATGCCACACTCCAAAATGTTCTCTGTCCTTCTTGATGTCAACTGTCTTCGTACATTTTCGACCCGTCCCGATTTCATGTCTGACCATGGAATTGTTGAGCTCACTGCAGCACATAGCATCGGGGGAAAAGATATAGGGTGGGTGAGAAACAGCTGTTTGTGACAGTGTGGGGGCAGTAATAACAGTGTCTATGACAGAGATACAATCAGTAAGATCAAAATGCTGAGCCCACTCATGCAGACACACACAAAACAGTGAGGGAGTAATGAGCTGGCAAAGGCCCGGGGCCAGTTTTACAATTCCGGCACGCTACATGAGGAATAATAAAAGAGGGGAACTGCTACTATCTCTATCAGCCACTTAAAACAAATCCTATTTCACCTTTTAACCCTACCCTTGTGGGGTTTTTTGGGGGGGGGGGGTTTGCACGCTCTTGCAGAGGAAATGCGGTGTTCCAGTTCTATATGTGACTTTGGCAGCACAACGGGTCAGGTGTTGGCACCAACACCTCTCAGCTAGAAGGCTTTTGGGTTCGATCCCTGGTTCCAACCTGGGGACTTTCTATGTGGAGTTTGCATGTTCTACTCGTGCTTGCGTGGGTCATCTTCGGGTACTCCGGTTTCTCCCACACTCCAAAAACATGTACAATAGGTTGTCTTCAGACCCAGGCTGCCCTTAAAAAGGAGGTCTGCACTCCCAACGGGGCTTGACTGGGTGAATAACAGTAAAATAAAAAATAATTTCACTCTACAAGTTGAAATATTTCAGGGTACACCTAGAATGGTTTGCATTCATGATTGATCTGTGACTATGTTGCTCTGTGACGAACTGGTGACCTCTTTTGCTTGTTGACCACTGAAAATCGGTACCAGCTCTTCGAGATCCTGCACAGGATCAAGGGTATTTAGAAAACCGATAAATGGACGACATCTTAAACAATCCTATGGGTTGCACGTACAAAAGAGTGCTTACAAATTTAGACATTTATCCAGTAAAAAATATTTATGCAAATATTTGATTATATTTACTGTAATATTGACTGTCACAACCTTTAAATGTTTGAAGTGTTGTTAAAGTATTTTATTTAGTATTGTGTCTTATTGTCACAACCATTGTAATGTATCGTTTGATGTACCAGGATACTCAAAGGGCTTTATACTACAATCTTTGTCCTCATTTACTTATTCACACATCACTCTCTCTACAAAGCTAATCTAGATAAAACAATCTATAGAGACTAGTCAGTGTTTTAGATCACAGTCATACACTGACAAAGCACATATCAGAGGCAGTGGGGTTTCAGTGTCTTGCCAGGGGACACGTTGACATATAACTGAATAGCAGTGGAATCGAACTGTCAACTCTTTCATTGGAGGACGACTCCCCTAACCACTCATCCACAGCCGCCCTATTAATCTTTTTAACAAGCATGAAAGAATTGTTGCATGCAGAAGTCTGTTACAAGTTGGATGAGTAGCTATGCAACAGACTGGCGTTTTTAAAAGTGTCTCTCATTTTACTGTAGAATATTTGAACTACTGTTTTTTAAAGTGAATATCACTGAACTATGACTGTTGAATCTCCAAACTGCAAGAAAATGTGCAAATTTTTACATGTAAACACCAAAATTTGCTTGTTTAAGTATTTACAAAAAATAAAAAATAATACAGCTATAGAAATCTTGAATTGCAAAAAAAATAATCTGGCCTGTGTTCAAAATAAGTTCAAGAATGTCACAATGAATGACTACTTTGGGAAAAAAAAAAAAAGTTTTAAATTTCAGCAACACAACACCAAGGCCCAACTCTCACATAAGTAAAAGGACAACCCTGTAAATGAAATGAAACAACCTTACACATATGTTTTGCAATTTGCCACTAACACTACCTTCAGATTAAAGAACCTATGTTTAAAGGTAACATTAGGAAATGGGATTCCTTGCTGAGCACAGTTCAACCAGCCAAACGTTTATAATCTATAATACTTTTATAAATTATTAAAAATATGCAGCCAGATTCTTGTGAATCAGCACAGTGAGCAGCAACAACAAAAAAGAAGGTTGAAAAAGGATTTTCTGGCACTTTTAGCCAGTCTGAATCATGCCAGGATGGCACATATGACATCCCAGTGTGTTTCCCTCTGTCTGCCTATAATACACACGCAAGGCCTTCCAAAAGAATTACTCAACCGATGGGAGATATTTTTATTGTGGCAGACATTTCACTGAGAAGCAGCTTCCGTTCACCAAAGCAAAGGCGCTCAGGATGGGAAAAAAACAAATGGTGCTTTGCCGAGTGCTGGGTTCACATTGCTGCAGAGGCATTTCAAGAAGTGGGGCAGAGGAGAGGCTGTAAGTTGAAGTGAACGAGCTTTGAAAATAGCCCAAGATAAAACGGCGCAGCTGCTAATATGAGCAGCCACAATGCAGGGCGAAAAATTGCACACGACATCAAGCAAAAGCAAACAAGCATAAACAAAGAAGCATAAATAGAGACATGAGTCGCTCGCTTGGCTCCAAATGAATTTAGAATTCAAATAAGCAACATGCTGGACATTGTCCGTCACAGAGGATTGATTACAATTGATTATGTCACCACGGGAAGTGGTAAGTCTTTTAAAGGCGTACTTATCAATTTACTGAGCTGGATTTAGTAAAGACAGCCATCAACCAAAAAGACTTATAGGTAAACAGCCAGGGGGGAAGAATCGTTAATGATGAACATTTTTACTGCTAAACATCATCCTGATCAATCACTAATCATCAGACTGGCTGCTCATAGATTTTCCAACTGATCCTATTTTAACCAAATTTGTTGTTTAAAATCTAATGAGAAAACAATAACTAAAACTACTGCTGTGATTTTTATGAATAAGATATTTTGGCTATGTATGATCAATGGACACACCCATTAACTGAAATCCTTCTAATATTAGAAACACAATTAGAAAGGATGGCAAAAGCTACTTAAATGCCATGTGTAATAAATCTTACAGAAACTTAAATCTCAAAAACTAAAATTAAAAAATCCATCAAATGTATGATACACATTTCTGTTTAAAACAACCAACATAAAATCACCCCAGTTTACATTGGTATTATATACTGTTTGCTGAGTCTTTGTTAGAACTTTATTAACCTGATAGTGTCATGGTCTGTGTTCGTGTGTTAATTTGGTTCAACTCTGGTTTTCTGTCTTGTCCTTCTGTTTACTTCTTCCTGCCTATCTTTGCTCCAGCCCCACCCACTCTCACCTGTTCCTCATGTTCCATTCCCAGGTATTTTGTGTCTTTGCTCATTAGTTTCTCCTTTATATTCTGTTCTCTGTCTTCAGTCTTAGTCAGAGCTTTGTTTGTCCATGGTCACCATAGCCAGTGTTTTTGTTCTCTTGCCAAAATCTTGGATTTATGCTGCCATGCCAGCCTTTTGATTTTGCTTAATAAAACCTTATTTCAAACTTTTTTGAGCCAGAATCACTCAGTCCTGCATTTCGGGTTCAAACCAGCCTACAAATCATAACAGATAGCAACATTTATGTTCTGAAGTTTGGTTGCGAAAGGATGGATGAATAGATTGATTAATAGATGTTTTCCTGTGATGGACTTGCGACCTGTCCAGGGTGTACCCCACCCCACGCACAGTGACTGCTGAATATGGGCACCAGTGACCCTTGTGACCCTGCAAGGAAGAAGCAGGTATAGATAATGGATGGATGTCAGTTTGCTGTGAATTGCATTTGGCTAAGTGTATTCACCATCTTTAGTAAATAAAGTTGGTTGTGTATGTATTACCCTCAAATTAAAACTAGGCGAGCCTATCACATCACACTAGAGACTGAGTTCTGAACTTTGAGCCTGGACTGTAAATCACAGGAACATTGGGCCTCACACCAAGCCTCCATGCGTTGCTTATCAGTCTCATTGAGGGCTTAGTGCAGGACAGCAGGATCTCACACTTTAGCATAGAAACAGTCAACAACACACGGGTCACATTTGGTGGATAGCTTACCCAGACTATAGTTTGATTCAGACAGCATCAGGACCTGAATTTTTTTTTTAAAGTTAAAAAAGTAATTTATTGTCTGACATTGGACCGAGATACAAGTTACCAAGGCGACCTACTCAAGAAACCTTCAGGAGAGCCACAGAAAACAAGGTGGAGACCCAGGAACTCAAGGAGGTGACAAACGCCTCGGTACTACTAATATTTGCTTTAGATAGTAGAGTATAGTTTTATTGTCTTTTCTGAGCTTTACAGACAATCTAAGGAACTTAAAACATTTTGTACAGTCAATTGTGAACACAAGACTATAATTTTAATTATTTTAAAGGGAATATCCCTATTAAACATCACAATAAACCAATAAAGGAAGATTATCCTACAACATGTCCATGTAATCTGCACAGCCTTTAAAATGTGTTTTTAAATGTATTTGATTGTTAAGAAAGTCTAGTAAAATCAGTCTAAAACTCTGTCCTTACATTAAGGTTAGAATTATATTCACTTCAAGTTGAAGTATTATGTTAGAGGTATATACCATGGTTTGATGGTTACTGCAAAAGAAAGTCCCTACAAAGGCAGAAAAACACAAATGCATATGTAAGAGCTTCCATTACAAATCTCATGATTGACACAAGTCACTTTGAATTACCTTTAGTGCAGCAGTGATTTGCTTGACCCTGGTGATTATCCTAGCTTCTCCCTCAAAGATGTGAACAGAAAGTGACACAGTTCCAGTTGCCAAACACATCAGCAGTCGCACCTATATGCACACAAGGTCCAAACACATTCAAGATTACAGATTTGTCCCCTCCTCCTCACTTGGCACTTGGGAGACTATTTGAAACTGCGGGTCTGTGGACGATCGGCCCTCTGCTTTAATTGGGTCTCCTGTCAGCTGGAAAATTCATGGCAGCATTGGTCACATGGGATACAAATCTAAATGGCATCAGTGTCCTACTTTGTGTGTGAGCAAGTGAGAGCTATAGAAAGCAAGCAAGGTGTAGTAACTTTTGAGAAACTTGAAGTTGCCGGGAAATTTAATGCAAAACTGTCATTCGGCTACGTTACGACAAGGCCCTGGTTTTGACAGGGAATGTGAAAATTGCACTTACAAACTTCCAGAAGCTGTAAATATCACTTTCCTGATTTGGTTCTTTCCTCAAAGTTTAAAAACTGGGGAAAAAAATTGAAACTTAAACATCTTATAAAATAGAACTAGGCATTAAAAAAAATAAAATAAAAACAAGTTTGCGTAAGGGTATATAAACTTTGTTTTTACCAAACCAAAGGATCATGTAAAGAAGAATAAAGGGAACAATTCTAAATCTTTTGAACAACTTCAAATGAACAACCATTTTTTAAACATTTTTATTGGTGTTATTTTGGATAAAAGCTATATTGCATTTCTAGGTACTTATTGGAAAGTATTGCATTCTGCTATCATCTTTAGTGTTGTTTATTGAACTGGATGAATAATGTCTAGGAAACAAGACAAAATGTCAATTTATTCATTTAACAAACAGGAGCCTGAGTTACATGTGGAACAACCATACACAGCCACAACACCCCAACACCTCCACCTATTGCTGCTCATCAGCTTGGACACAGCATTGTGGGATGACGTCCCATTCTGCAACCAGATACATCACAATGTAGTTTCTCTGGAATGAAAAGCATATGGAGGTATGTGATTGTTATTTTATTTGTTGCTTACAGCTGCTGACAGCCAGGCAACAATACATAGCTGACTTTCAGCACATGGGGTATGAAAAGCCCAAAACAAGAGTTAATAACAAAATGAGCTGTATGACACTGGTAGAGGGGATTTGACAAGTTATCATGGATACAATTCACATATCCAACTCTGCTGCTCAACTCAAAAATGCATTTTCCTATTTAAATGCACGTCCTTATTTAAGGGAGGAAACAACTTTTAAATGGTGTAATTTTTTTTTGTACAACGAAACATTTTTTAGTTGTCACCATAATATTAAGATTTGAAAACGGTATACTTGGTTTTCTATCAAAACAAATTTACCATCTTCACTTTTACACAAATATAACAAAAATGAGAAAATTACAATTATAATAAATACACAGCTTCACAGTTCTCTAGTAAGATAGCCTTTTGATTGATCCTTAGCAAAAGTTAAATCCACTAATATAAAACTGGCCACTTAACTTTGACCAAATCTTTCTTGAAAACATCTAATTTAGATTAAATAGAAGAGGACAAGGACTCACTGTATGTTTAAGTGCTTTTTATGCGAAATTAATCAACGGCCCTCAAGCAAATCAGAATTACATATTCATGTGGGACATTGAATGATGAATATAAATGATGACCTTTAGAGAGCAGGCTTTTCTCTTCCTTTGCCTGCTGCGTTTACTCAAGTAGACACAAGAACAGCCACTTTGGTGGAAATTCAACTAAAATATAAATCAGATGAACTGGATTTTTAAAATCAGGCAGTGTCTAATTCAATCACAGGGACGATAAAAAACAAACAAAGCAGAGTTGTGAGGAAAAGCTGCAAAACAGAACCTACAACAACTTGTTGAAACAGCTAATGATGTTTAGAAGTAAATCAAAAATTTAGGCTTCATTTCCCCAAATCAAAACTGATCTATTGATGAGTTCAATCTAGTCAAGTAAAGGCAATTTTAAAGTCAAATTACTATTGTTTCTAAATGGTATGAAAGGTGGTCAAATCATGTATTTTGCCTGTGTGTGTGTTTGTTGAACTGTCGGTCGTCAAAAATATCTTGTGAACCAGTGGGCCAGGCTTTTAGCTAGAGGGGAGTGGGGGTGTCGTTTCAATGCCCTTTTTCCATGTAACGACACCCTTCAATTTTTGGGTTTGTCAAAATTTGACATACATTTCTATGGATGAAGCACAGCTTTCACTCTCAACAACACTGGATGGGCTTACTAGCCAATCAGAATTAGGGTGAAGGTGGTCTTGACAAAACTTTGACTCAGATCCAGCGGCGAGTGCACACCGAGCCTGGGCTGCAAAATTGCGAAGCCAGAGGAAGCCAAATCTGTGTTGGGCTTGGATGGAGGAGGTGAGTATTGATTTTACAGCTTTAGTAGCTGTTGTGTGTTTTTGCTACAATCTCCACTTTCTGTCCTTGTGTTAAGGGAATTTCATCAGTGTGGGTGTAATGACCTCTTGTCTAATAGTTTAAGTGTTGACGCCTTCTTCGAAAATCCTAGCTAAAAGCCTTTAGTAGGAAAATTTGAACTAAACTCTAAAAGTAATTACTCAATGTACAAGTGATCAACTTTTAAAAGAAGACATGTCAGGATATTAAATCATTATTTTTCACATTTACATTTTTCAGTTTGGGTTCATATAAAGTGGAACTGTAGTGCTTTGATCTAAATCCCAACTTATTTTAACTTTACCAGACCCTATTTTACCTCTTTTCAGATGTATGTCTCAAGGCAGCTGGTTTTGAGGCTGTTCCTTTAAATAACATCTGTTTAGAAGCACAGAAACAGTTTATTTACAAATTAATTAAAAGACGTCTACAATAGAAGACTTGTCCATCCAACCTTACATTTAGGAGCCAGAGTCTGATCCAGAGCAAGAGGAGAATGAAGACAACAAAACTGTAGTTGGTAAGTCCAGACCTTTTGTGGCAGTTTCATCACAAATAATTAGAAGTAACAATTCAAAAAATGTCAAGGAAAATAGAGAAAACGGATTAGGTTGAAAAATATATCTCAAAAAGAATATAAAGATATCGCAACAGAGAAAAACTAAATTAAATTAAGTCAGTGTGCCCCAGGGCAGCTGTGGCTACAGTGTAGTTTGCCATCATCAGTGTGTGAATGTGTGAGTGAATGGGTGAATGACTGTAGTGTAAAGCACTTTGGGGGTTCGGAGGGACTTTATAAAGCGCTATATAAGTTCAGGCCATTTACCATTTACCATAAATTTTCTGTACACCTAAAGACTCTAAGTACACATCAAAATGCATTTAATGGCTAAAAAAATGGATTTTGTACATGCCCCCTTTGAAGTCAATGAGATTCAAGATGCTACAGCTGGTCAGTCTTATCCAATACAAAAACAGCAATAACAGATTGTGAAATAAAGTTTTCTGTGGTAGTAGCTGAGAGTAGTACCCATCTCATACTTTGAGCGCTAACCAATCACACAAAACGTCTGTTAAAGGCAACGCATTTGTCTGCTAGAAAATTAAAAGTGTCAGATTTACAAGAAACTGTCTGAAAATAATATTGTTGTACATCTACAATTGATCATATTTCAAACTAATCCAATTCAAAATGGCCATCACAGTTAATTAATCTTACCAAACACAAAAATCTTTATAACTCAATATTATAGATAGAGCTAAAATTTGTTGTAGTAGTAGATGAGAATCACCCATTCTCTGAGCAGTGGACACTTTCAAATCTTTGTTTAAAACTTGTTTTTCAACACCAAGTGTGATTCTGTATTCCTTCAAGAAAAGTTAGTTTTATGTGTTTGTATATAACTAAATATTTAGACGAAGAGGTAGAATAAAATCTTCGTTTTAAAGATTTTATTCTGGACTGAACCAAAGCCTTCATACATCAAAGCTGTTGCCTTGATGGTTACAATAAAGACTGAAGGAACAGTCTGTAATTCATGACAGTGAATTCCAAAGTTACTACAATCTACTGTGAAAGTCTGCAGGAGCCATCTGTATGTGTGCGTGTATGTGTCTTCGATATGAACTAGGAAGATGCTGACACCATAATTGCAGACACTTAGCAATGAGCCTGAGAAAACAGGGACTAAAAGAGGAGAGGGAAGTAAAGTGGTTGGAAGAGACAGCTCGGGCAGAGAGAGCGTCAACTTGAGTGAAAGGTTGATAATTAGCAGGAGGTGAACATTAAGCACTGAGCATGTGGTCTTTCTCAGCTTTAAACACTGTACTCAGTGACAATCAGGATATGAGTCAGCTTCATTGTGTGAGCATGCATGTGTGTTTCACACATCACAAAGAGATGGACATCCTAAGCAAATGGGGAACAATTCTATGGAGTTCCTTGTAAAATACCAATCATGAACTCCCCAAAGCTTGTCATCACCAACCATAGAAGGTTTGAATGGTTTGTCATTTTTATAGCAATGTTATGCAGAAAATATCTAAAACCATGGCTGAATTTAATTAAAACATTTCGGAAAGTAATAAAGTTCACATGTAACACCTATTGACTTCAAATCAATTCAAGATGGTTACCTTTGCACAGAAAATGCATATAACCAATTATGTGGGGTAGTAGCTGCGAGTAATTCAAACCACATACTATAGGCACAACATATTTAAAAAACGTTTGACGTTAATTATTTACAACAATTCTTGTTTGTTAAAATAACTGTGGAGAGATAAGAGTGTTACTGTTAAATGGGAACCAGGACATACAATGAATGATAATGAGAGAGCTGACTACCTTGCAAAAGCTGGCAGTCAGGCACACTTCAAAGGACCAGAGCGTGTTGTAGGTATCTCAGCAACAGTTTATAGGACTGCCCTACAGGCCTGAATTATATGTCAACACTCATTCTACTGGAGGGAGCTGACAGACTGTAGACAGGCACAGGAACTGATAAATGGCCCAAATCTAAGGTTTGGGACAGCTCTCATCGCCCTGACAAGGAAAACTCTAAGCACACAGGTTGGAGTCCTAACTGGGCACGATCTGCTAAATCGACACAAAATGGTGATGGGACTCCATGACAACGGTCTGTGTGATGCCTGTAGCATTGAATTAGAGAACTCTTTGTACTACTTTGGCCACTCTCTGGCTCTGAGCAGTCAAAGGAAAAGAATTCTTGGGGACCCCTTTATGGCTCCCGAGAAGCTCAGGGCACTGAGTGTTTAACCTCGTGTTCTTCATCCAAGGGACGCGAAGGTTTCAATAAAGACCAGTGTCTTTTGGGGGAGAGCAGTGACCCCACTTACAAGGACCCCGCTCATATGGATTATTTATCCATCCCCATTCACCATAAACCATTAAAATTTTTCATGAACCACAAAACGTATTTACAGAAAGCCACAGACAGTCATCACTGAATGTACCTCCCAATTCAACATGGCTATCACAGCTAATCAAACTTAGCCAACATAAAATTATTTTAACTTTGTCAGTTTTACAGATAGAGCTGAAGTTTGATGTGGTATTAGAGGGTAACTTTTAACACACTCTCCAATCTCTAACAGATCCTACAAAATCTCTTAAAAATTGCATGAGATTGTGTACAATGTCCTTTAAAAAGGTTTGACCAAAATGGCTATACCTCTATTCATTCTCATCTTAGTTAGACTCTAACATTAGGTGGTAAGAAACACACACTCAAAAAACGCTAAACCTTTGATTCATTTTATATGTTTTTTGTGTATGCTATCATATCATAGACTGATCCTGCCCATGTCCACAATCGTACAAAACTGCAAAAGATGCTGGAAGTCCAGGTAAGCCATAAAAGTGAGATATTTACACAGCATGAATGGATCACTATATCAGAACAGAGTTTTATTGAACTGTTTTGACACATTTAAAAGATACGGCTGAGATGAAAGTGCTGTAACACACACACACAAAAAAACGACTTGATGCACTGAAAGCTGAAAAATGTTCAATGTGTAAAAAGCACTTTAAATGATTAAACTGCTTCACTCAATAAATGCTAAGCTGAATGTAAAGCAATTCCAACCAGAGTTTACATCCAGGGTTTGAGATAAACTGGTTGAGAATAATGAACTTTAATATGGATTTAAAGAATTGATGCTAGTTGGAAACATCACAGATATGACAACGTATATAACAAACATTTTTTATGAAGGTTGCAAAAAAAAATCAAGACGAAAAAATATTATTTTAAACTGAATTAAGCAGTGAGTCTACCATGTCTGTTTTTGCTGCTTCTGTTTGAAACAGTCATCCTCAGTTCAGTTTATTTAAATATCTCTAAACTGTGTCAGGGCATTCAACAATGAAAGCAAAGGAAGCAAAGTAAAGTCTGATTCAATGCAGTTCAGTCTGTCCGTTTCGTCCGTTTTCTTCCGCTTATCCGGGGTCGGGTCGCGGGGGCAGCAGCCTAAGCAGAGAGACCCAGACTTCCCTCTC
>JARVJO010000039.1:4061005-4080814 GCA_031762555.1 Cynodonichthys magdalenae
CAACCTAGTGGGTATTTGTACTCTCTCTCACTATGGTTGTGCAAAATCAGCACCCCTGCACCTACTGACCCCTTCAGAATGGATCTATCTGTAAAACAGTAAAAATGATTGGGAGACTTGTCCGTTGTAGACAGGTTGCTCCAGACAGACTTGTCTTCGATCTCTGTCTTAAGACTTGGCTAAAAATTGTATTTTTTGATCATTCTGTCTCTAGGTCTTGCAGTTACTGGAACAGCAGCAACTGCCCAGTCCCAGATTCTAGTGTGCTGTGAGTGAGGTAGGTTTTTCCACCTACCAGACTGGAGTAGCCTTTCTGCACTGGATGCGGCCTCTTAGGGGAGAACATATTTACTTTAATTGTACTAGAAAAAGATCTGTTAGAATTTACTCCCATATAATACAACTGCCCAACTCTATGGATGATTTTAGGGGTTAAATTTTTGTTATGCAGTGTTTTGCTTTACTTCTCCACCTTCCTCCTTTGTTTTTTCATCAGAGTAGACTAAGACTATAAGTAGTAGGTTAACGACTTTAGATTATTTATTCTTGTTTAGTTTTCTTCGTGCCGTATATATAGTAGGCTTATTTAAAACACGACACAGAAACCAGACCCGACTGCCAAGCATATAATTCAAGCTCAAATTTGGGTCGGTCTTGGGCTATAAATCTAAACTTTACTCCAATGTATAATACGATACAATGTTATGAATGATTTTTTGGTGTTCAATTTTTTGCATTATACATGATGAACTATGGTAATTATGGAAGAATAAGAGGCAAATTCAGAATCAAAACTCAACTTTCAATAAATTCAAATGCAGGAACCATGAGCAACATAAGACATGACAAACAACATTCTAGGAGGGGTAATTGGTGAGTGGAAACAGGTGTCCAGATTGCGAATGAAAGCTAGGTGTTTTGTAAGGCTCTGGTAACAAAAATAAACAACCAAAATCATTTCAAAATGTAATATGACCAAATACCAAACAGGAAACCAAGTCAAACATTAAAAACTTAAGAAGGATACCATAAATGGCACATGGATAGAAATTATTCAGTTTGAGAGGAATAGTGATTTGATGTTTTGGTAAAAATATAAAATGTATGATGTCCGAGCTAATCAAATATGTCCCAAATGTTTTAAAAACATTACCCTTGCAGAACAAAGATTAAAATGTACTTTTAGAAAACAGAAAATTGACTTAAACATGACTATATAGCTGCCTGGCTGATTGTGTTGATTAAAATAACGGCTTTAATAGAAACTTAAACATTTCTGCCACAAAACCTTGAAGTTCAGGTGAGGCTTTGAAGCTATTGATTGGGTGATTTGTATGTGTTGCTGGTGCTCCTGAAATGTGTCTGGGAACACATTTCAGAAGGCACTTTCCTGCCTACGTGTTGATGGATGTGTCTGTGGCCAAGTTCTGGGCTTGTGAGATGCCAGAGGGTGGGAACACTCCGACAGCCTCAAGGTTACCCTGCCTGGCACCAAAACAGATGGATGCCCCTCATTGTAACTGTCTGTAATGTGTTCAGCTCAATCACTCCCTTCTTGCTCCTTTTTCCCATACTACATCTCTCTTGTTTGCTTGTCAAGGCGGCCTGCAGAGTGTTTCAGCTGTAACGTGTATGCAGAGGAGGAAAACTGCATTTTGATTTTATTTATTACACAGAGAGCAACAATGTAGTCCTCTACCTGCAACAAGTACTATATAGCTTGTGATTAAGAATAAATTGAGCTTTTGAGAAGTAATTTTATTTGCTTCAAGTAAGGGAAAATAAACCTAAAACATGTTTGGGATGAAAACAATTACATATCTGTAACACACACAAAAATAACATTGCATTCCAACTATAGAAAGCTTCATTAAATTGTGGTCCCTTGAGAAGTTAAATTGATGGGAAAATGCAAAAAGGAGCTCCAGAAACCCACAGCCATATCAGAGATGGTATCTAAAGCACATGGCATTGAGGTAAGGGTTGAGCCACCTAAAACCAACCAATATCAGAATGAGTGGGCAAACACTGGAAGAGGACTTTAAGTATATTGGGTCTTTTGTGAGATAAGACAACAGCTTCACAAAAAAAACACAAAAAAACAAGGATTGGTAAAGCAAACACAATGACAAGATGTGTCAGTGTCTAGAAAAACAACTCCATCAGCTTCTCTGTGAAGACCAGACTTCATAAATCATCAGTACTCTCCACCCTTCTCTATGGATGTGAGAGCTGGACCCTCACAGCACATACTGAGTTGAAGATACGATCCTTTGAATATAAGTGTTACAGGAGGATGCTGCATCTAGCTTACAGAGAACAAGACAAACATTTGCTGGAGAACAAGAACCACTACTCACAACAGTGTAAACTGACCTGGTATGGTCACATTATAAGACTTTTCTTCCTGTCAAAGTCCATATTACAGGATATGGTAACCAGAAAACAACAAAAAGGCAGACAGAGTAAGACCATGGACAATATCAAAAAGTGGATTAGTTTTAGCATCCAAACACTGCCCTGCATAGCAGAACACGAAGGAGGCATGTGATCCCAGATTGACCAAATAGCCGCCATGACACCTGTACGACCCTCTGGGATGGATGGATGGATGGATGGATAGATGGATGGATGGATAGTATGACGACAACTTCAACTGTGTCTCAATGCTTTCATGAGGTGATCTTAACACACTATTTCATTGTATTGAAAAATACACTGAAATAGTTCTTAACCCTATAAACTATAAAACTTAATAAATAAGAATTTTGTTTTCAGTTTGTGCTTTTTACCATTTTTGCATGGTTTTAATATTGTGTTTTGTAATGTTCTTCTTACATAACTTCCATTGTTTGTGTGATTCTTTATTAACAAGCATTATAAGAGCTAAACTGCTTTCAATGAATGCATTGTTAACCTGTAGATATCAGAATTAAATGATCAGTCAAACTTAATGTGTAAATGAGGTCTGCATGTAGACTCAATGAAACTGCATCCATTTTGTAGATCAAAATGAACAAATTACACCAAAAATTGGTTTTGCACCTCAAAGATAAACAATTTGTGTTGATTTTATTGTATATTGTATCGGCAACATCTCTTGAAACAGACCAAACATAAATTACTTTGCATGTTCAAGATTGCTAGATGTATTGGATCTATTTGATCTGATACATCTCCTGCTGTTCCTTGTCTTCTTACCCTCATACACATTCTTTTTCTTGTGGCCCTGGGGCATTTAGGCTCCACAGCGCAGAGTATATCCAATTATATCAAAGCTCAGAGCACGGTGGTGACACATCGATTGACACAAGCAACACCCTAACTTATCATAGTGACATGATGCAGTGTCGGGCAAGCATCATTAACCTTATCAGACCCCCAGCCCTCCAAACACTTTGTCGCCTGGGCTGGACACGCAGCTCTGATTTCGTCATGGATGTCATAGTACAAGCATAACATGTAACAGGTTGTATTAGCATGTGTTAAAGAAAATTCCAGTGGGTTGAGTTTAAACAATTGCACATTTTCATGGAGCTACTGCTATGCAACAACAAAAACAGGCTTCTATGTCCTCCTTCACACTAGATGATCCCTTTATGCTCTCTCTAGCTGACAACTTAAAATATCTGGATTGCAGCAAACCTGAAAAATCATCAGTGTGAAGGTAATTGTGATGCTGTTGGGCTTTTACTCGCCAAAAAGGGTTTTCCAGTCATTTCCCACAAATTCAAGATGTTCTTTTGTATCAATACTTCCCTCTATATGCCCATGATAGCATTGCATCCATGGACCCCATCAGGGTTAGGATTGCAAAGGGGGGTGAAATATTTCCAGTACATTTCTTAAAAATCTCCAAACACGTTCCACATGAAGTTAGGCTGAGGAATTCCAGAAATATTTGAAACGGAAACTTTCTAGAAAATTGGAGATATTTTAAACAAATTGTGTCATATCCAAACATTTGCCCCTTCGTGTCCAAGTGACATTTATTTTTAAATGTGCGTTACCTCTAATTGCATTGAACAGCAATGAAATCTGGTTGCTTTAGACAGGATTATGCTACAATTGACATTTCCCTGCTATATTTGAAAGCCCTGCTAAAACGTTCAAAATTTCAAATTTCATGGTAATTTCATAAATTCCAGGTAGTTCCTATAAATTCCTAATAGCTTTCACGGAAAGTTCCCAACTTTGAACATTTTTGGATTTCATAACCCTTAGGAAGATGGATCATCACCTGGTAAGGCGGTTTGCATGTCTCAATGAACCCTAGAGCTATGTCGAGTAAAGCTTTATGCTCCTTTTAGAAAGTCTTCAGAGGGGTTGATATTTGGCTAACAATCTTTTATTGGAAAAATTTAACATTACATAATCACTGAAGATTAATTTACAACAAGCCAGCTTGGGTTATGATGGTACAGTGGAAAGAACTTGTAGATGGCCTATGTTAACAGGTCATGTTCAAATGACTCATCCTTCCTTACTAGAACAACACTACTGTCAGCATTAGCTTATTTCTATGACCTTGTCAGGATTACAAACATAGCCTAAGACTAAGCTAAGGTGGTCAGTCCTGCTTCATATCCTCCATGACCAAGCTGCACCAATGAATGTAGGTCTCATGTCTTGGATAAATTCCCACAATGCTCCTCCATACACCACCCTGACCCTGTGCAATCCTAACATGCTCCAATGGAAGTTTTGTCCATGCTTTTAACGGACAGTACACTGCATTCTTTACAATTGACTAAATAATGCACCAAGACCCTGCAAAGACCCTGACGGTTGAGTTTTGAATCCTAGTGGGGACAAAAAGTGTAGAGGGGGTCTAAAGAATAACAGTACAGAAAGCTGAGAAAGCTTTTAGAAAGAGATGGAACTACTTAGGCATGATTATGTGATGCCTCATCATATTCTTATTTTCTGCATCATGACTTTTCTGAACTACAATACCAAATAGAATAATCTATTTATAGACAAATTGTTTTTGAAAAGTACTGCATTGCATTTATAAGGCCTCTTTTTAAATACTGTACAAAATATTTCCAGAATTAGAAAAACCATTTCATATTTATGCTCCCCCTAAACTCTAGCCCCCACATTGGTATTGATTGCATTCCTTTGTTGACAAAACCTATCCATGGATTATGATTTAAAGTGGCTGCGTCTGCATCCAGCTGAAGCAGAGCCAAGTTCCAAGGATGTACGAGTGTGCTCTATAGCAGACCAACCTCTGCTCAACACCTGCTGGCCAGTTTCAGCCAGCTCGAGCTACGTAATCCCATTTACAGAGACAGGCGGGTAAATTATTCAAAGCACCAATAAAAATGCCTTCAATATTCATAGGACTGCCTCTTATATCCACAAAAGGAGTGGGGATGCATTTGGATGTGTGTGAGCTTGTTTATTTTAAAAAACAGACGTCTTGTCAAACTGAATGAGGGGTTTTGTGCATCTGCCTGTCTTTATCCTCTTGGTTTAATAACATCAAGCCGACACGTTGGTCAAAAGTAAGGATGTGCTGCGGGAATTATTTTTGTCTGTTTAGTCAAACATCACAGACAAGAGAAAACACAATGTACCCAGACCATTTTGACCGCCCCCCCAGTTTTTCTTGCAGCTTAACAGGAACTGACTACAAGGCGGATGCCAGGAATATTTTCCGAAACAGTAAAAGCAGCAAAACTGCTACTGTGTTGTCATTTATGTAAGCAGTTAGCCAGATGTAGTTACAGCCTTCTGAGGATGCCTTGGAAATAAACTCAGGCCGTCAGGTTATCCAGGAGCAGAGGATATGCTGGAATTATGCTAACTGGAAAATTTGTTCAGCTGCAGAAACCCCATCACTGCAATTATTGATGTCAGCATCAAACTGAAAAGCAGCCCTTTCTTTCAATCTGTGTCATCATATTTACCACATGCATGACTCGGTGACCTTTATGGAGATAATTCTATTACATAAGATGAATATTTGATCTAGATGTGGAATGGAAGTGTTCAAGTGGCCTGACACTTGGATGTCTTTTGAGTTAAGTGGAATTGTATAGCATTCATAGAAAAGAGGAAGAAGAAGCAGAAATAAGCATGAAAGAGCAGTGAGCCAGAGTCAAATGGGATAAAAATGCTCTATAAAGCATTTAACTCTGCACTCTCCTCCATTTTAATGCAGCATTTGGTGCGATGAGACATTGCAAGTGGCTCTGAAAATGACCTCAATTTTTTTTTTCTTGTGTATCGCAGACTGCAATCCAAGATGCAAACTGCAGAGGTGTGCAGAAAACAAAACAAAAAAATTGCATTGATGATCTTTGTCTCCTGAATTATTTTTTTGAATTTTCAGCTACCAGAGAGACCTGTTGGCTACAATGGAGAAGTGTGCCAAAGCTCAGTGCTAACAATGGACATGGATGAAACTTGGAGCAGCGGTGCTTGCAGGAGAGTTCACTTTGCTTTATTTGAGTTTCTTCATTTGGGCAAAGACGGAGCCAGAGAAGCAGACAATTACTGATATTTGCTGCCAGCTATCAGAGAGCGAAGCCGAGACGTGTACAGAGGCAGAAGCTCCATCTCCACATTGTTAATTAGAAACTCTCCCTCAGCGCTGTGCTCACTGAATAAAAGGAGTCACACACTCGTGCCACACACACACACACACACGAACGAGGCAGAAACTTCACTTTTATCAAGCGGTAAAACAGCTGGCAATACCAGAGGATTAATATACACTGGATTTTGCTCTGTTTAAGAGATCGCGCAATTTTTGATCATTACATACAGTTATTGAATGGGCTGAGGGGTTTATACAGGGAGGAAGTGGGGACATAAAGACAGAGAGCAACAAAAAGCAAAGCAATGAGGAGAAATAACAGGGAAACTGATTTCATGCTCGAAGGATTGCATCTCATTTTCTCCCAGCACGAAAGCACTGTGTGTGGTCTCCCTCAAGCCGTTACTGCCACCTGGTGGTGGATCACTGCAACACAGGCTGGGGTTACATTGGACGAAAATACAACTTGACATGTTTTGTTTTTCAAGAAAAGTGAAATCAGTACTAAAATTTTGTTCATCAGATTTTGCTCCTTTTTGCTCGTTAGTTTCCTCCTAAGACCCTTTTTTATTTCCAGCTCAGTAAGCAAAGACAACTACCTGAATTTTAAAAAATAATAACCCGCTTTTATTGTAAATTCTCTTTTGGTTTGATTTTTAGTATCTGCACATAAGCTAAGCTCTAAAAACATGGAGGACATAAACAGTGTCAATAGAAGTAACATGAGAGGAAATGACAGCATTGCTTCTAAAGCTATTTTCATGAATTAAGCCAGAAAGGAGGAGTGAGTCAAAAAATGAGAAAGAAATAATTCAAGGTGAAACACTGCCAAATCCTTTTTCAATCCGGAGTAAGTGCTGGGAATGTGTGTCCTAATGGTTGCTATCTGAACACTGAGAATTACCTGATCTGTCTGTAAAGTGTCTTAAGACACTTATTTGTAGAGTTTCACTGTTGTGAATTATTATTATACACTTGGACAGTTAAGTCAAGATGGTAGCAGTCAAATGTGTTATTTCAAGAAGATCTCCACATTGATCTAAAGTCTATTAGAACTATGCTACAACAGACAGCACTGAAAGGTAGATTCATGAAGGCTTCCTATCACTAATTAACACATATAAACAAAGTTCAATCAACCCCAAGACAGGGCTGGAAAATAAAAGACAATCAGTGGGTAAAAAGAAAAAAAGTGAGGAGAAAAAGGAAATCGAGTTCTGAATGTTATGAAGTGGTAAACCTCAGCCGGGTCTGACAGAAAGGTCAGGATGATTAGCAGGCGCTCACAGATTAGCAGCTCTACTGACAGCTTCCACCACCTCATTAGTCTGGTCCAGCAGCACTAAGCCCTGACTATTAAAAGCTAAATGAAAGACCGCCGACTGATTACTGAGGGGAAGTCCCCTGTCGTCATGGGGATGAGATCCCCCAGCATTCACACAAAGCCACTCTCTGACTTCAGACAGCTTTTGGACACACGTTTATGAGGAGGCAATCGAGGCAGAGGTGGTTATTTTACACATCAGTGGTCACAGCTACTCTCTCAGAAGCATGAAAAATAAAAGTTTAAAGAATGAGTAAACCAGCCTTGGGATATTTAAATCAAACATGTGATACTCACTGTTGAAGAAAGCCTGTCGCAAATTCAAATGTCTGTCCATTGTGGGTGTCCGTACACATTTGTGAAAGGTTAGTAATATAAACCTGTACTTCCGTAATGTACACTGTACAACAGTACAGTACAATTCATGTAATGCAAGAACGGCATTTTTGTGTCAAGTTTTCCAGGCTTTCAGGACTCAACATGAGCTACAGTAACAGAACTACAAAGGCAAAAACCACAGTTCAGCTGTACTCACGGTCGTTGCAGTGGGTCCCGGAGTACGACGTCATGGAGCAGTCGCAGGTAAAGTTCTCCCACTGCTGGATGCACACGCCCATGTTAGCGCACGAGTCCTCCTGGCAGGTGGTACTAGGGCCTGAAGAGAGGAAGATCAAGAAAACAAAAAAGAGATACGGCCGGTGTGCATTCAGACAAGTGGAAATAAGACTGTTGAGCATAAAGACAAGAGGGACCCATGCAGAAGAAATGCACTCTAGAAATGCACTCTATATGGGCCTAGGAGGAGCAAACAGTGTCACCACAGGAAGCCTGACCTGGAGTACCACAGTGACTGAGGGATTTCATGCCAGCTGACGCTGCAGTAGCACTCGCAAATCAAAGCAGAGGCGGCAGGTGTTCACAAGACCCACAGCATGCTTCTCAAACACACAAAAAAGCAAATACTATAAAACGGGGCCGGGCTTTTATTTTTCTCAGGTGGCCATTTTGACTTAGTTAAAAGGAATTGAAGAACCATGAATGGAACAAAAAACTGGTCGAAGATCACCTGGGTCTGTCGTATATTTAATTAGCAAAAAATTTGTATTATGAAGAAATTAAAGTTGCACCTTTTGACTGATCTTTTACAGGGGTTTTCCCTCCTTTTTTTGATGAGGACAAACTTGTAGCTTGCTTGGTCAAAATATAGCCATGTTTTAATAATTACACTGCTTGTGAACTCTTGATATACAAAGAAAGGTTTAGACCCATTTTACTCAATACCAATAACTGGCTTTCGTAAGATTCTTTAACAAAACCCAGTCTTTCATTAAAGTTTTATGTTTGCGGACACTGAGGACCAATTTAACATAGTTCAAAAGCATCTACTGGCCTCTGGACTCCATTTTGCCCATGTGTGATGCAAAACCTGCTTTAAAGAAATAGTCAGGTGATTTTTGAAGTCTGCCCCATACTTTTCAACAGTTTGAACTTTATCAGCTGTGACATCAGTCCATTTGCCTGATCAACACATCTGGTCAGTCCAAAGGTTGACTCAAGTCCTGTCAGACAAATACATTCAACTTTTTTCAGCTGTTCCCTTTACATGGGTCACCACAGTGAGTCATCCTCCTCCATCTCATTTAACATCCTCTGTCCTTACTTCATCTATCTCCATGTGCTTTCTAATTGCATCCATATATCTTCTCTTTGTCTTTTTCCTGGTAGTTGCGTTTTAAAACATCCTACAAATAAACCCACTGTACCTCTTCTGCACATGTCCAAACCATCTGTCTGGTCTCTCCAACTTTGTCTCCCAGTCATTTGGCCTGTGCTGTACCACTGATGGTCTGATTCCTGATCTCATCCATTCTTGTCCCTCACAAGGAGAACCTTAATATCTTCAGCTCTTCCAGTTCTGTCTCCTGTTTTTTTTTTTGACACCACTGTCTCCAAACCATACAATATAGCTGGTCTCACTAATCTTTGTAAACCTTTACCTCGACCTTTGCTGCCACCCTTTAGTCACGAATTACACATGAAACCTTTCTCCATCCACTCAATCCTGCCTGGACTGTCTTTTTTTACCTTTCTACCACAGTCACTGTTTTCCTGAAAAGTCGACCCTGAGTACTTGAAGTCCTGCACCTTTGGGACCTCTCTTCATGTAGCCTCATGGTTCCACTTGCCTCCCACTCATTTACACATGAACGATTTCTTGCTATGGTTGACTTTCAAACATCTTCTTTCAAGTGCATACGTCCTCTCCAATTTTTCTTCCCCTTGTTCCCTGTTTTCACTTCAGATCAAAATGTCATCTATAAACATCACAGTCCACAGGCATTCCTGCTTGACCTCATCTGAGTTGACAGATACATTTAACGAAATCAAGAAATTGACATCTGAGTAAGACCTTAGACATTTGATTGAGAAAAAAAGATGAAATAAACAAAACCCAACAAAAGAGTATGGGTTTAAAATTAGCTCTGTATGACAATGAAAATGTTGTATAAAGATATATAAAGAATATGCAAGTGGCCTGGTAGAAGACTTCTGCCCTTTGTTTCCTACCCTATACTCTGTGACTGATGTTACTGCTCATGAAGTACTAAGCATTGATAACTATTTGACAGATCACTTAAAGAAAATCACCAAACTATTCCTTTAAAGAGCATTTGCTTAAGTGCTTTAAAAATAAAAAAATACCAGACATATAGAACCCTGTCGATAAATGGGATCCCAGCTTGGCTGTTGGGATGACACTGTCCCTCATATTTCATTTATCTTGTGTGCAAGTGGACTTTGCATGCAATCTTAACATTCCGACGTGTTTCGAGACATTTGTGGCACAGTAAAACTCTGGACGCTGCATTCCCTCCGAGAACAAGCAAGGCAAGACGAAAACCTGACAGGTCACAAAGAAAACATTTAATTTTACCATTCTAAAGATAGTCCTGGTTATTGTGTTTAAGTATTTGTGTGAGAATACTTTATGGACACTAGAAACAGTAGACAGACAGAAATTATGAGAAGTGGGAAAAAAGAGCACTTGAAAACATTTAGTGCATATCCTTGAGTATGCACAGAAATCAAACGTATTCAAAGTCAAACTGGATGTGTGTTTGTTGTTTGTCACACCACACATAGCCCTTACTTTTGAATACTTATAGTGAGAGGGAATGCAGATAAGGACAAGCGCACTGCATAGATAAGAGAAACAAATCCTCCATTTAGAGTCTAGACGGACAGAGGAGAAAAAACTTCAACAATAATCCTTCAGATAGCCATATACAGTAAGACAACAAACAAAAGAAAAGTCAAGTAAACTGTACGAATACATGGCAGACAAATGCAAGTAAACGTTTAGGAGCAATTGTCTTGAGCAAGACAACGTGAAGAGAAGAAGACAATTGAAGTGGAAAAACAGAGCAAGTTCGCCAGTTGAAAGTGCATTTACTGTGTAATGTACAGGAATGGTAGTCAACCAGGCATCCCAAATGCATTCTTATCAATGCAAGTGTAAAGTGTGCACAAACACACCGGCTTGCTTTAATCAGAGTGAGCAGCAGTGGTGGATTTCATTGCATCCCAGTGTTTCAGCAGGAGGTTTGCTCTCTGAAGAAAATCTGTTGGCACCTAACACGATGGGTTTTAAATAGAAGTTTCTGAAGAACTGTTGATGGATGCCAATGCAACTACTACCCAAAAATCATACATACATCAACTTTCTTCGATAAAGCCAAATAGGAAAATGGGATTTGCTTCTGTAACATTCTAACTAAAGACTCTGCATTAAATGTGACCTGCAAGAGATTCAAAGATGTATTAATGTCTTTAAACAAACCTATGCTGCTTTAAAGTCAGCATTGATCATAAACTACATCTCATATAATCGAGGTAAATTATTTCTAATTGCAAAATAGATGGCATCCCACCACTAGGTGGAGGTGCACCAGGTTCAAAAGTGGCTGGTAAAATTTGACAGGTGAAATTTTAATCTTAAAATTCGTATATTTATACTGGAATTCCCCTCCAGTGGTAATTCCCTGCCAGAAAGTGGAAAAGTTCTGAATTCAAAAGAGTACAACTTTTGTACTTTTATTTTTAATAGTGTATAATAGTGTATTTTTATTTTACATTTAATCAGTCGTACAAATAGTACTTTTCAGTGTTTTATAGGAGAATGTATTAAAATGCTGCTGCTATGCAGGGAATACCATGTAGAGCTCAGTTATTGAATGTTAGTTGTGCTCAGCCATAACAACATGACAAAGAACATGACGTTTGGTGTTTAGTCGAAGTTAAACATCAAAGTTTATTACAACTGGTCCTTTGAGAGAAACCATATTGCTAATGTGGTCCTCTGTGAAAATGAGCAGAAATTAAGATTCAATCTTTAAATAGGGGATAATGAAAGTTAAGGACACTTTTACTTTTAGATTTGAAGATATTGATAAACAAAGTCAGCATACTGTGCCAAATTCCCAGCCATGTGTTTTGATTTTTTTTAATTGGGTTGTCTAAAGCTGAGAGATGAGTTGTGAACTGAAACCTGTGAAGCCTAGCAAAACCGAGCAAAGAGTATTAAAAGTGTTTATGCATTAGCATCCCTTAAAAAATTAAAAGTCTGAGCGAAATAGAGGTTTACCAGAGCAGCAACACAACTGTATTTAACAGCCTGCAATATGTCATAACCTAGCATTTTCTCTTAAGAGCACACAACTCCCACAAACTGTCTACCTCTGTTTTTTGTGCAACGGTTTAAGTCTCACTAGCTACATCATTCATTTGAACAGATTTGTTTACAGTTTTTAATTACACTCTATAAGCTGTGAATTTTAGATCCTTTCCAAACAGTGATTTCACACCTAGCCTGGTGGTCCGCATGGAAGAAAACAGGGACCAAAACAGACGAGCTTCCAGCAGATTTTGGCTCAAAGTCTTCATTTTCATGGCTATAATTACACTGCAGCACAATTTTGTATAAACTTTTGTCTAACCCCCCCACAAAACAAAACAAAAAATCAGAGAGCAAGTCTCCACAGCAGCAGATGAGAAACGTTCTTGCCATGGTGACACCCATGATGCATTGCACACAGCAACCTTTCAGGCGAGCTGGCCTTTAAGAGGCGGAGTTTAACCGTCTACCTTGCAGGTCGGCTTTGGTGAAACCAACTGTATTGGCGCAGAAAAGAAAATAAACAGAACAGGACAGAGTAGGAAACAAGAGCAAAGGGTTAGTGAGGCACCAGCATCGTTTGTGATCTCAAAACTCAAGACCGAATCTTTGTCAACGGGGGGAACCTTGTTAGTTTGGAAATTAGGTTCTATATTTACAATGTGTTCTTGAGTGCCAAATGTGTTTATTATCATATTACTATGATTAATATTAATAATATTATTATTATTTTTATTATTATTATAAAATCATCAATGAAGCCACCACCATAGATGCTGAGCTGGCTTGAAAATTGTTTACTGTCCTCTAGAGGAAATAAGAAGATACCTTACAAAGTCCAACCTAACAAATATGGAATGACCATTCTTGGCTTGTCTATTACTTGTTTAATTTTCCCCTTAAAAAAAAATTCACAAACATGCCACAAAACTTTTTTTTTTTTTCAAAATTCCAACCTCATGGCAATAGAAAACAAACAAGATTTTTCATAATTCCATAATTTTCCCATATATTTAGGTGATGCCATAATTTTTCCCTCTATCTGATATCAAAATGCAACTGAAATTTGCTTCATGATAAAAAAGGTTGGATTTTTGAAAAATGATAAATTGGTGGCATGTCTGATTTATTTATTTTACACAAAATTACACAATTGAAAGACCATTCTTCAAAAGTGGCTATTCCATAATGAGTGCCAGGGGTTGTAGTATAAATTTAAATACTTTTGTGGAAAATAGTAAAAAGAAAAAAATATATAAAAACAACAGACTTCCAAGGCTTTAGGAAATAATAATCTCTTGTTCTGACAAAAGCAGCATTTAGTCTGACCTAACAGTCAGGTGACGATATAGAAATGATTTGTTTTTTATAATAAATGCCCTAATTTGAGTGCTTAAAGAGGAAGGGGTAGGGCATGTTGTTAATTAAAGCATCTGTAAAAAGGTCTTGAAATGTATCTATAAAAGGAAACAAATACTGTACATTTTGTTTGATTTCATCATTTGGGCAACAATTGTTTCAGCCTTTTTTAGCCCTTACACAACATTTTATAAATCCACAATGACATATTTGAAGAATCATCCAATAATGTGGTAAATACCTGGCAAAGAGGACAAAAATGAGGATTAATGGTGCCACTGAACGTTTTTGAGAGCTACTCAGGAACATTCTAATTATCCTGATAAATCTTATAGAGCAAGCCATAATTCTTAGACGCCACAGGCCATTTGTACCTTCGCAGCCGCGCTCGATCTGCCCGCTGCGGAAAAGGGCATCGTTGATGAGGTCTGGCAGGCGGCCGTTGAGATCAACAGAGGCCAAGCAGCCCTGGAAGCCCTCCCGAGAAACCACCAGCTTGGGGAGGTTCTGATACATGTTGGGTCCCAAACCACCAATGAATAGGTCGCCTGATTAGACACACAATGAGGTAAGATATATTTTACAGAAACTGTAACCTATTAATTGCTCATAACCTTCCCACAGAACATCACTTCAAATATTCTTAACTTTTGCTTTTATGAATAAGTTTTTAAAAGTTGTCAAGTCAGTTGTAGTTTCTATGACATGTGGTACCTTACCTTTAAGATCCAGGTTTTTGGCTCCGTTGACATTTTGGGTGACTGACTTTGAGTCCACTTTGAGCGTGTGCGTGTTCGCAGCATCTCGTGTGATGACCACATTGTGCCACTGATTATCGTTTAGTGGGTTGTCGCTATTCCCTTTCAACAGACTGGGCCCATTCCCGAGGTCAAACACATAGTGGATGAACCTGTAAGGAAGCAGCACATAAACAGATCAGTGTTGGGATCTTCCCAAAATTGTTAACCTCAGAAACCATCTAAACCCATGTCAGCACAGCTACTTTCAATGCATCATTGAGACTTCTCCATACAGCATCAATATTTTCATCAGCATCTCAGCCCTTCTCACCCTTTGACCAGCTCCACTGCGATGAAGTCATTCCCATCTCCACTGTTGAAGATGATGAAACCATCAGGCGAGGTGGTTTTAAACTGAAAAAACAGGTGCATTGTGGTATAAGCCTGCAGAGTGGCCAATCCAAGGTAGCTGCCCTTGGTCCTAAAGGTGACTGGGTCAGCGACAATGAAGCGCATGCCAAAGCGGGCGTTGAGCTCGCAGAAGTCGATGTCCCCGTTCTTGCACATGTCGATGTACTGCATACCGTTGAACTTGAGGCTCTGAGAGGAAAGGGAAAAAAAAAAGATGCAATAATGTTTCCTGTACATTAAAACAATAAACTAAAAAAAATGAACATAAACTAAAACTGAAGAAATGGTCATTGGCAATAAGGTGTTACAGTTAGTACCTGAAGGTGACCAATAAAGGGCGAGGGCGTCGATGAAATGAAGCGTTTCTCAGTCAAGATGCCTGTTTCCATGTTACTAAACTCCAAGCGGGTGTGGTCACCCGCCATCTGACCTGTGAAGGAAGAGAAACGAAAAAGACATTGAGTGCCTTGATTTTTTTTTCCATCCAAACAAGCGTTTTGAATCACTCTTTATCTGGTCTGACACCTTGGACCAATGGGCCTCATGCAAGAACATCTTCGTGTTCTTCTTCTAAATTTCTTTTACTTTTGTTCATAGGAAGGGTTCGTATGAACACAGATTCAACAAACGCTTCTATCTACAGGAAAAGTATGTAAATGAGCAGAGTAAACTGATGAATGCTTATCAGGTGCTCGTGCAAGGAGAGGAGATTAGCATAATTACCACCCCCAAAAACACCATATAAGGCTATGATTCCAGCCCCACATACCAGGAAGTATTCGTTCATGAAAATGACAGCGAGAAGTAAAAAGAAGAACTTCACGAGTCCGGAGACTGAAGTCCTGCTCTCAGAGATCCATTGCTATTATGTTTCTGTGGATTCCCAGTCATCCAGGACATAGAAAATTAACAGAATAAAAATGAACTGGACTTCTGTTCTGTAGCTGAAGTTGTGTGGATTTACAAGATTTAAACTGCATTACTCTTGGATATGTATCTGACTTAGTACCACATACTGAAAAGGCCTGGGTCGGATTTGAAAAAAATGTATTTGTCACGTTCAAACTGTCAGGAAAAAATCTGATTTGGTTCACATTTGCCTGCAGTGTGAACATAGCCTATGTTTTTCCTCTGGACTGGGAAAACTTTGGAGTCCTCCCAGAAGAGCTAGAAGAGGTGGCTGGGGAAAGAGAGGTCTGGGCCTCCCTGCTCAAGCTGCTGCCCCTGTGACCCGACTCAGGAACAAGCGGACAATGGATAGATGAATGAAGCAAACTGAAAAAATGATTCGATGCAACACAATAAACAAATTTAAAAGACAATACTTGTTCTGTTACATATTGCAGTGTTTCACTTGCCATTAATAGACAAACCCCCTTTTAATCACTGTGTGGGTAAGGCTGGGGGGAAAATCCTTTAGCTGCTAACAGTCATATTTAAAAGCCTTCACAGAATATTCAGAAGAAAATTTATAGATTAAACCCAAAGTATTCCTTTTTTGTTGCTTCCTAGTATCTGTAAAAGTATGGATTTCTTAACACCCTTTTCTGAACTACAAACTAAAACATTTAAATGATACGTATGCACCGCTCAAACTCAAATTTAAACGTTAACTTTAAAATCTATTAATTTATTTGTGCTTTAAAAAAGCAACCATTGTGAAACCATCTGTATATTGAGCTGTTGTGTGTTTTTGTACTTTGGTCTGTAACTAAAAGTCTTTCTCTAATATTTTAGTGACAAATTCAACCTCAGATTTTTCAATCTCATGCAAGAGAACAATCAAAATGTCAGAACAAATGGAGATTTCTTGATCTTGACATTGTCTGCAACTCAGTTCTTTTTTTCCCCCCAAAAGGCAGCTTACACGGTAAATATCAGAAGTTTTTCCGACATTCCTCATTATTCAGCAGTAATAAAATCCAAAATATAAAAAATAACAAGCAAAATCTTACATCTCGATTTTTTGTCTTTTCATGTTTTTTGCATTGATAAACACTGTTGGTCATCCTTCGCACAACTATTTATGAAATATTGTGAAAAGGGGCCTGAGAGTTCACAAACCCCTCTGATGTACTTAAAAAAATAAAAGCTGCGCTTCTAATTAAACCTTTGAGGTAAGAGGTTTCTGTATCAAGTGAAAAGACAGTATCAATGTTGGAGCAATCACAGAAAACAACCCATTCAATCAGGCATGTTCAAGTAAAAAAGAGGTACCTTCAGACATGTCGTCATCCACAATAAGTTTGAAGTTTTTACCGCGGCGGACCACTCGCACAGAGTGCCACTCGTTGTCGTTGAGCTTTTGTCCGGCATAAAGGACTTCAGGGCCTTTGCCTGAAGATGAGGAAGAGTTAGTTCCAGTGATGAAGAGCAGACAAGCAAAAACCAAACCAAACCTCTGTGTTTAGAAAAAAAAAGTAATGAACAAAAACAGAATTCTTAATATGAAACAATCTCTCTCTTAGATAAAAAAATATTTTGTTTACTGTAAATTCATTACTATGTTTTAAAATAAATCTCAAACAAAAGATTTGGTTTGTTTTTTGGAGGACAGAGGAATACATTATTTGCTGTTACTCACACAAGGTCTCCAAGTTAGACTCTAAACTCAAGCCTCAAAGATTTGGAAATATTTATCTGGAGCTTATATGTATTGATTTGTAGCTCTGAATGATCCTTACACATACTATCTTAGCTTAAACTCACTAAAATACTGTTTGTTTACTGAGGATTTAACTAAAATCTGCTGAAATCAAAAGAAGACACTAATGGAAGCACCAGAGGGCAGTGCTGCTCCACAGAGCTCACCAAAACACCAGCAGAGGTTATTTTCATTTAAATAACCCAACCTGATGCTTAAACCCAGTATTTAAACCCAAATTTGCAGTTTGTTAGAATAATTTCTTTACCTGATTTAGGATTTTTTTTCTTGTGCTGAACTGGTTATGTTTATTGCTAACTAAATGTTCTGCATCTAAAAAGAAAATGGGAATGTATTTAAATAAACCAGCCTGAAACAGAAGAGGACTGAGATTTTTGAATATATTTCAGAATTCTAAAAAGCGAGCAAGAGGTTGGATGGCTAATCTGATCAGGTTGATTTATGACGGTACCATCATGAATCCATTAATAATAATTGTCTTTGGATCAATAAAAACAAAGATATGCATTGCGTTGTGTCTTTGTGAACGTTTTCTGCTATTTATTTTACATTAAAAAAAAAAAACTAAACAAATTATAAATTACTAAGAGTCCTTTTTATGAGTAACAGCATGACTTTAAACACCATAACTTTAAAAGCACAGATATATTTACTACAACATTTATAGAATAAGAACTAAAACATTACGGTAAATCACAATGTAAATAAAAAACGCTGCCTATAAGACTTGAAAGTGCTAAAGTTCAGTTAGTAACTATAAGACTAGCTGTATATTTCATTTGAAAATAGGCCATTTAAAACATAAAAAGCACTGAGATCTGTATAGCTTTGATCTCTGGTTATTCCTTCATTTATCCCTCATATCAGAGAAATCTATCAGTCGCCCTACATTCACACATCTCTGCTGCTATACCTCTGCTCTACAATCAAATACTGAGTGAAGGAGGAAGGCTGCAGAAGAAGAGTGTTGACTTACTGGTGTTACAGTTTATCCTGACACAGTCTAGACGGGGGAGGGGAGAACAAGTGACAGATGAAATCGCATCCTTCAAGGTTACAGCTGCAGACATCCAAAAAAGCAAGTAAAGCCACCTTCCGGGGACGGGCACATGACGTCAGCGGCCATTTTCACCAATTTGGAAACTGATGGTTAGTGTTATCGTGGCAAACCCAAAAAATAAATACAATTCTGTATCTAACTGTAGCTCTCATGAAATTGTTTGATTATTAGAGTGAGTTGAATTACTTTATTGTAAAAGTTCTGTTATTAAATTTGATTGGCAGACGTCAAAATGGTCGCTTGCGGTTCAGTGGCCACATCGATTTTGCAACCCAGCTATTAGAGCCTCAAATATTGGTCTACAAAGGGCTATGAGAGTAATAACTTCCAGGAATAATGATAGTTTTTTACTGTGTGTTTTATTTAAAATAATAGGAATATAATAGAAAAGTGAGGCTTCATTTGCTGCAGGTCAAAATCCATGTGACCAGGATGTTCATGTGCCGTCAACCGCAACAGAAAAGTGGGAGCAAACAGCCTTGTGCCACTAAACACCCGCACTGCTCAAAGGCCTGAAGACCTTCCCTCCTCACAGGGTGTCCTAAGTTATGCAAAACTTGACTCTTAAAAATACACTGGCTGTAGATTAGGAGGGAAAAGTAATTTGTAAATAACCACTTAAAAAAAATGGACTACAAATGCTTTTGTGGCCCTGACTGCAAAATCTCATAGTTTATTTTCTACTATTTGAAAAGAAAAACATTTACCCCATTGGTTGTAAATAAAGATGGATCTCAGTCTACATCTTTTGTATAAAAGTGAAGCTAAAATATGTCGTTGTCACCCACTATCATATCGTATTGTCGGAACCAGAATCTGCAAATTAGGAATGTGGGGCTGTACCTTTAATATGAAAGTCCCACTCGCACACAGTTAAAGTATCACCTGCCCTTTTTGAAGAACTTGTTGCAAATAAACAAATAGTGATATAATGAGTACTTGAACATAAACTAGGGATGCACCGATATGAAAATTTCAGCCGATATCGATATCCGATATAATTATTGCTGTTATGGCCGATAACC
>JARVJO010000039.1:4090822-4105992 GCA_031762555.1 Cynodonichthys magdalenae
TGAATTACCTCTTCCAAGTTCTGAAGCAGCCTGATCATCACCCATTCATTCAAATCAGGTGTGTTGGAGCAGAGAAACAAGTAAAACATGCAGGACTACGACCCTCAATGCCCAGCCCTGGTCTGGGGGATGATGTTAAAAAGCCAGATTTATGTACATATTTAAGAGAAAAAGAAAAACTAGTTTTTTGAAGGTATATGAAAAAGTATAATGTGAATCTATATGAATTGTTTGAGTTGATACTATTTTATTTAGTATTGTTTTTTTTTATTATTTTTGTGTGAATATATTTTGGGGATAAAAGAGGCAGACATAAGATTTATTCTTCTTCTGCTACCTTTTATTTTATTTAGATTTTTGATTTGTATATTTTCTTTGTTTTCTATTGTATAGAGTTATTTTGTTTTTTAATGAAATGATTAAATGTAATAAAATTAAAAAAAGTATTATGTGTAGTTTTTAAATATAACAACATTGCTTTAGCTTGTATTTTCCATACAAAAGAAATGTGGCAAGCAGATTCTGGTGGAACCTTTAAGTTACGTTCACACTGTAGGTCTTTATGCTGTATTCCATTTCTTTGCCCAAATCATGTGTTTTTTTGCATGGACATTCACATTATAATTTAAATGAGTATGAAGGTAATTTAGTATTTTTTATTATTCAATCAAACAAAAAAGTAGTTTCAATCAAAAAAAATTTTTTTCAACCAAACAAAAAAGCAATTTCAATCACAAAAATTCAATTAAAAAGTTTTTTTGCAAAACAGAAACTTTTTATTTCACATGTCAGAAATGTTTGGTTGAATCTCAAACTTATAGTTGATACTTTACATTTCTGGTTGATGCTCTAAGCTCAAAAAAGTTTTGAACTCAGAGAACGTGGACATCTGGGGCGGGGCCTAAGGCCGCAGCCACTGTAAGACGTGTCCCTATTGGTTCGTACGGACGCTAATTGCAAGAAGAAAATGCCACACCAACAAAATCATCACCAAGGCAAAGTAGTTTACGCCATGTTCATGCATTGCATACATTATTTTCCCACCCTTAAACAAAATGCATTTGAAGTGTATGTATCTAGAATGAATCCTGAATATTGTACATTGTATAACTCACAAGATTTTACTTTTTACAAAATATGCTACATTTGTTCCTGTTTGGAACTCATGTAAAAATAGTTTCAAAACATATGTAGAAAATATAAAACAGGGTGATGGTACCACAACAGCAAAACGCAGCCATTTAACTTTAAGGTGTACAATTTTTATTATTAATGAAATGTTATTGCAGTAATGCTGAACGTCTGTATGAAAAAATGTATTTTTGTTGTCTGAGTGTTACAAAAATAGAAACGCCTATCAGCTCTGTCTGCAGGCTGTTCTCTTCCTTCTCTGAACCAGTTTGTTTATGACTAATAATGCTGCAGCACTGTTGTGTTCAATGATCAGTTTTAGATTATTAGTGCTTTCATTTTCCTTCTGACCAAAGATTAATAACGTTGAAGGGGGGGCATTTGGTTCAGGATATAAATGTGTGTTTATCTCGGAGGGGAAACTCTTTCATATTGGTCTCAGCCATTTCATTTATGGATGAAATATTATTTGGCACAGCTTTAATTGGAAAACAGGAAGATAATTTGCTAATAAAGCCTTTTAACATTTTTCCCATACTTTTGCACTCATAGCGACGCTTATGGTACAAAGTTCTATGTTGAGTCTGCAATGAGATTCGTTGTGCATTATATACATTTTGAATTATGATGCACCTGTAAGACAGCAAGATTCAGGTACACTCAAATACAGTGTTATGATGATGCTTGGCCTACGCAGGTCAGAATTTACAATATTTATCAGCATATCAAAAATGAAAGTGGGTGGCAAAGAGCTCTTATGAAATACTGTAAAAACTGCTTTCTATTGAACATCTTAAAAAGCAGGTTTTTTTTTACCTAATACAACTGACAGTACCTTTTGTAGTTGAAGCAGCATACATTTACATTGTATCATAATGTGCAATTCTTGCATTCTAAGGCAAATATATCATAGTGACTGAATTTAAAAGTGAAATAAGAGAGTGGTGTTCCTTAATAATTTCATTAGACTCTTACGCTACAAAATGATGCATTATTTAAAGTAAAGTGACATATTGGACCTGCAGGGTAAAAGAAATATGATTAACAACAGCATGTGATGACTGCAAGAAGAAAAATATTCATTTGTACTGTACCCACAGGCATTGGAAAAGATTTACTGCTGATTTGAGCAAAACTGAACACAAATACAGACTAAAATGTACAAACTCTCAGTAAATACTTGCAGCACTTTCAAATATTTAAGGAGTCGATAAGATAAACAACCTTAAACACTAACACCAACACAAGGTGGGTGTCTTGTTTCCTAACCACCATGGAGCTTTGTGGGGGCACTATGATCAGCACATTTTCCCCCAGAATTTGAAGTGATCTTCAGCTACTGTATGTGGGCTATCTTTTGGAAAAGCAAGTGGAAGCTACAGCCAAAACTGAGACACACCTTTACTGCCAAATAACACCCTGACTTTCACTTACTGATCCATTAAACTTGTGAAAAACGAAGGAATACCTCGACAATTAGCAAAGACATACATGTGCAAACCTAAAGCCACTGTTCCACCAGAGGGTTTGTCATTAGCAGAACTTGTTAAATAGACACTCAGGTTAAGCAGACCTTTATCTCAATCATTTAGTATTTTAAGAAACATGAAACTGGGAAATGTGTATTCTGTACTGTTTTTAATTGTACTTTGTTCATCCATCCATCAATCATCTTAACCTGCTTTTTCCTTTCAGGGTCACAGGGGTCACTATGAAAGGGGCTGGGTACACCCTGGACAGGTCACAAGTCCATAAGTCCACAGCTTTGTATGAATGTGAGGTTTTAAAATTTCCTCTTGCTTTCATTGTGAAGCACTTTGTGATTTTATACCTGAAAGGTACTATATAAAGAAACCTTATTGACTTACTTATAGTCCATCAAAACATCCTGTGATCTTATCCAGGATTGTGGGGAGATTGTGGGGAGAAAGTGATCAGTGAAAGGTAGGGTACACCTATGGTACATTCTCAGAGTTTGTAATCACCATTTAATCTAACATGTTTTTGAAGCACAAAAGGAAAATTAAAGCTCTACGCAGAAAGGCTCCTGTCTCTGACTTTGGAGGCAAAAGTCCTAACCCAACTGCACAAATAGAAAAATGATTGGTATATTTGCTTGACAACCGTCAGGGGGGATTTATGACAAGCTAGCACATGCAAATGTGAAAGGAAAGGTTTACTAGTTAATGGTGAGAACTGCTGTGTTTGGTTTGAAGATGGCGCTTTCAAAAAGACTTGAGGAGGAGCTAAAAGTGGAAGAGTTGGAGATTATAAGATTGGGAGTGACCAAAATAGACATGATTTTAAATCAAAAGAACAGGTCAGGTTGAGCTCAGGTTTAGAGAGGTAGACAAGGTAGTTGATCCACTGTGGCAACCCCTAAAAATAGCAGGTGAGAAAAGAAAACCTAAAAATGTGTGGTGGCCAGAAACAGAAAAGGCCTTTTTCTCCTGCAAAACTTAATCTCATCTCACACACTGAGCCGTAGCTCCTGCTTAGAGTTTAAAGTGTTGAGCTTGCCAATTAAATGTACATAAGCTATTTCTATTATTAAATCTAAAACTCTAGAGGGACGAAGAAATAAGCCTCCCCTGCATTTTCCATATGCTCCTCCTGACACAGCAGGTGGGCAACAGTGACAAAGTTCCCCTCGCGACCAACCATTGGAGGGCAGCAAAGCCAAAGGCAGCCAGATGCTTCTTATTCTACTTCACAGGAGACTAACAATGAGATGGAAACAAAACCATGTATTAAAACTATTAATACAGAAGAAAAAAATAGGAGCAAAATAAGAGCAATATGATGAGAAACAAGCAGCAGAGGGAACCAAAATAAAAGCAGATGATTTAGAGATATCAGACATTCCATTTGCTCAAAGAGAAAAATCCAATTTACGTTATTTGATTGAGTTTAACAACCTCTAACAGCACTGGCATACACTGTATCCTAGTGTGGTTTATTTTTTTTCATTCCTCTGAGTAAAAATCTGCCTCTCTGGGAAAAAATCCTCCACGCTGCCGGGAAAACTTTAGAGACTTGTCAATTTCTCACATGGCCGAACACACTAAGGCTTGATTTCCTCTGTGTTTTCTCTATCTTGCTCTGTGTGTCAGTGAGCAGGAAATTCATTCAAGAGGAAGGTGAGGGTGAGTCTCAAAGATGTAAGTGAGATGGAAGAATGTAGGGGAAGATGGATGCAGCACACTCCTTGCACTAAGAGAGTGCTGCTTTACATAACCCAGCACATTTTTCCAAAGCACAAGTTTAATTACAAATGGGGATTAGGGAGTAACAACGTAATGTTTCAAGCAGGGCAAAAAAAAAAAAAAGAACAGATTGTTGTAAAGCACAAGAGGATCTGATGCTCTCCTGGGTAAACATCATCAAACATGTCCCTTTCTCTCCGCCGCTGTGCTTTCAGGCATTTTTTTGCAACTCAGTCAACAATTTGTAAATATTTTCTCTAGCACTCTTTTTCTGTTTTATTTGGTTTTATTGCACATATGAACTGGTACAGCGTCAGGCTCTGCTGAGTCTGTGTTGAGGTGATGGTGCTGAAAATAGTACACAAAATCTGGCACCAGAGGCAAGAAACAGCAAAAACACAAAATAGAGAAGTTTTCAGGGAAATTATCACAACTGGAAACCACAAGATTAAAATTTTTAACATGACCTCCTATTCCTTCAACATCCTCTCTGTAAACTTGAATAAAACTTTAATTTTTGTAATGAAAATTAAATAAAGATGTTGAGATTCTAATAAAGTGCAAGAAAAATCTTACCAGAGTCACGGCGCTTTCTTTCTACAAAAGCCGAGCTACAAAATCAGGCCGAGGAAGCACGTGAAATGCTTGATAACGCAGAAGATACCAAACCAATTACTGTGCTCACTTCCAGAATCATTTAACCTTGGAAAGCAGATAAGAGTTTTAAAGACAAAGATGAAACAGAGAGTAAATAGCAAAGCCATTGTTGGGACTGAAAAAAATAAAAATAAAAAATCCAAAATGTGCTGTTCCAGGCACTTTCAGCACAATATGGGCACACTTTGTCTTCAAATGAAAAACGATTAATTTAGTTTGCCTCCCCAGGCTGCAAAACTGCAAACCGGCTCAAACACAGCCACTGAAAAGTCTCAACAGGAAGGTTAAGATGTGTGAAAGTTGTGAAAGATGAAAGTGCTACAGCTAGCTGTTTCTTGTACAACTTCAGGGCTCTCAAGTCTCACGCATTGACCTTGAGACACACAAATTTCAGGACATGCACGGTGCACACACCACATGTGGCATTTCTCACACTAAAAGGCACAAATGCGCACACACTTTTTGAAAACGAACGAATGTGCAGCTCAATATTTTTCTCTCTGGATGGACAGACCCGTTCAGATGAACTGCTTGTGCTTGGAGTAAGTTTTTTAATAGGTGCAGATATAGATACGTTTTTTTCTTATTTTTGCCCCTTTTTTATTCAATAATTGATTTACTCAGATTTTTTTAAAGGAATTTGTTTTTATGAAACAAATAAATACTTTCAGCTACTTCTACCACTTCTAAAGCTTCACGCAGCAACAAATCACTCTTCTCCTGCCCTGGTTTACAGGATTTAATTTTTATTGGAATGTTTTTCCTCTCACAGAAAAAAATTACATTTATTAAAACTACTATGTCATAAAAAAGATAATAACTGAATAGTCTGGGATGAGTAGGAGTTTGCAATTGTGCTTTAATCTTTATTTCCAGTTTTAGTTATTCATAATTACAGTTTTTGTTCACAAAAGTAAACATCAACAAGCAAATATAACGGTTTTAAAATACATAAAAGTGGTGGTGGCTAAATTGAGAAAGCTTGTTTTTGTAAATGTTTTTAAAAAGTATATTTTGCCTTTTTTTAAGAAAATGACAAATAGCCCATAGGCATCTTTATTTGTGAAGGGGAAGCCCCCCTCACATATACAGTAAAATCTAATTTCTTTGGTCCCCCACATTTATAATAGAATAATTCACCCACGCTGTTTCCATTGCCCGACAAAGAGGTTCTCAAACTTGGGTCCCAGGATCCCCAGTGGTCCACGAGCTGTATCTTAGGGGTCCTCAAAAAGTTTTTTATTTAAAAAATGCATATGGAGAATAATGTACTAGTAAAACAAACATAGTAAACCAAATAAAACTACTATTCCCATGGAATTCAGGGATTAGAATGACAGTAAATTATTTTTAAAACAGCATGAGTTTTATGAGGGGCTCACTGTAAAATTTTTCACCCTTTTCTCGGGGTCCCCATACCCAAAATGTTTGAGAACTTCCAATTCCACTTTCTTCCACTTGACTCATAGAATACTCACACCAAGTGTTTACTTGTGTAAGTAAAACTATGTTTAACAATCTGTTAAAATACACCAAAATGCGGAAATTGAATCTGTTTCATTCAAAATTTTCTGGGAGAGGACCCCCAGAACCCCCACCAGTGATTTTATACTCTGTTCTATCCTACATTAAATACCTTACAGCCCTGATCACAATTGTTGACAAAAATCCAAATATGCAAATTGGATGTTTTTTAGCATGTGATGATATTTATTTACAACAATCAACTTCAGAGCATTGATGTCCACCATATAGACATCAAGCAAGTTATATAAGTATCTTTATTACAATGATTAACCAGAATGCCCTGCGCTAAAGTCTGCTTCCTGCTTTTGGAACACACTTTGGTCTTTTTGGCATTCACATAAGCATTTGAACCGCACCAGAGGTCGCTTCAACCAAATTGAGACCTGAGTTTGTAGGAGGGTCAGAGTTTGCTTTTTTGTCCGCATCAGAGTTAAATTTTGCATTCACACCTTCCTAAACAAACTTTCTAGGCAAACAAACCAGTAGTCATTCCATATGTTGTGGGAGTTTCAGAGAAACTGAGATGTTTATTCTCTAAAAATGATGATCCAGTGGCTTTTAAACCCAAAAATACATTATGGCAAAGATCGTTTCCCCCCAAAGATCCAGTTTCCCGGCACAAACAGAGTAATATTGTGTATGCTGTTAAGTGCCAGGAGGACTGTGATCAATTATACATTGGGGAACCAAAGCAGCCACTGTTCAAAATAATGAGCCAGCACAGACAAGCAACACAATCAGGCCAGGACTCTGCAGCTTACACTCATCTACAGGCCATCAGTCACTCTTTCAGGAATGAAGATGTTCTCATCCTTGATAGAGAGGAACGCTGGTTTGAGAGAGGAGTAAAGGAAGCCATTTTTGTGAAGAAAAACTGTCCATCATTAAACAAGGGTGGAGGCCTTCATGTCCAATTGTCCCCCTTTTACAATGTTGTTATTGCGAGTATGACTCAGCCCCCATATGAGTAATAGGTGTGATTCAGGGCCCAAATGATTGTCAGGTAATAGGGCACATGACCCTATATGAACAATAGAGTTAATGAAGGCACTAACGATATATTGTTTGGCTGATGGTCCTCTTTTGTATGTGAACAACCCATTTGTCCACCATGTGGAGGCAGTGCTTTTAAGGCTGAGTTCACCTGAAACTTCTTAGACTGAAGAAGTCTCTTGGAGGAGAGATGAAACATTTCATTAAAGAAGAAACTCTCCAGAGGACCTACTTATTTTTCTTTTTGATAAACTAGAGTTTGATTAAAGTGAACTAAACAGGGCTAGAGTGAATACACCCCAAAATTCAATAATATATTGTACAATTTGAATGCACTGAATGCTGGAAAGCTGTTGTTAGCTAAAAATAGTTTATGAAAGTTTAGGCATTGGACTGGAGAACATAGGTACCCTGAAACAGGGTAATCCCTATGTTATTCTTGTACTAATTTAAAAGGTTTCTCTGGTATGGCCAAGCATCTTTCATGACTTTTATTATCAATCCTGGGACAACATACACTATATTGTCAAAAGTATTTGCTCACCCATGCAAATGACACTAGAGCACAAAGCAAGGTCCATAAATACATGGATGGCAGAGTCTAGTGTGGATGAACTCGACTGGCCTGCACAAAGTCTTGACCTCAACCTAATAGAACACATTTGGGATGAATTACAGCGAGCACTGAGAGCCAGGCCAACACCAGTATGTGACCTCACAAATGTGCTTCTGGAAGAATGATCAAATATCCCCATAAACACACACCTGTAGACAGCCTTCCCAGAAGAGTTGAAGTTGTTCTAGCTGCAAAGGGTGGACCAACATTATATTGAACCCTATGAATTAATACTTATGGCAATATAGTGTAGCTACTGCAGAACACACCTGTATGATTCCTTGTTTTCATACCTGAGATAAACACCACAGTAAAGACTGGATTTTTATATGTTAAGATGTCCTCCTGGTTTGCAAAATCTCAGAATACACAAAAATGTCTAGCTGCACGTCAAAGCCCCCTAGTACATTTATTCCAAACTTAGTTTCTGGTATCACAGAGTCTGCTGTCACCTTCTGTATGAGATATACAGACATAAAAGTAGATTATTTTTATTCCTTTCATCTTGATACGGTGACATTATGATGTTTTATCTCTTTTCTACACACATACAGGCGCGTCAGTCACTTGTTAGTCGCACACCTGAGGATAAGCAAGTGTTTTGAGAGTGCAAGGCAGGTGATTTATCTTGTGGAACACATAGGTGGTGACTGGATAAAATATGAAGTGATATTGTGTCACAGTTCACAAACAGTTCTGGTTATGCAGAAAGTAATATCGAACTGCAGCTGCGCCTGGATTTCAGTGCTGAGGCATGACGTGCTAAATGATGCAAACCAGTTATCATCACATTCATGCCCAGTAAGTCTTAAATGTGGGTTGTTACGAGTCAAAACCCCAAAATACAGGGGGGAACAAAGGCTGATCTAACTAACAGCGTTCAAAATCTATCTCTTATGGTACAATCATGCAGATCAAGCCAGGAGAAATGCCACAAGCAGGTGACAGCTGCGGGGCTGAAAATGTTGTTCGAGGTCCAAAATCTTTTTTCTGCATGGCTCATTGATCAACAATCATTTTCTGTAACCTATAACGCTTCCCTCCCATCTGTCTCCATGATGTCGCTCACCGTACTCCCCTCCCTTGTTTTGTGTTTTCAGCTTCTCTTTTACTCTCAATACTTTGTCTGCCATGCTTCATTTTACACCTTTGCCCTCCTCCTTTTTTTTTCTGCGTACTGTATGAGTGATCTCATCGGCCTGTTTCTTAGAGCAGACCTTGAAGTGTCACTTCTTCAGTCTGCCAGGATAAATGTTGCAGCAAAAGGTGCTTATCACCCATTTAAGGCAAGAACAGGGGCAGAGAAAAAGAGTGTCACAAAGTTGAGAGGGAAAAAGCAATGGATCAGAGAGACGTAGTGGATTTTTGTACTTTGGTGGATCAACGTTTAAATGGGAGAAGGAAAGAGATCAATGCAAACACAAAACTTGCTTGTTTTCGAAAACTTTATTTGTGTGGTAGTCAGAGTCGAATGAAAATGGATTTTCCTCACATGTAATCCAAAAGCAGAGTTAAGGGGAGGGAAATAGCCTTCATTTTTTATTCTCTTTCCAAAAGGGCTATAGTTGTACATTCTAGTACACTCTAAGATGCACTGAAAGTCATCTTATAGTTCAGTTTTGCTGCATTATTACAAGTGCCGTTATTTGTTAACAGTATGCTTAAATCAACCTGTTAGCTGTTAGACAAGCTTAATGTGTGCCAACTCAGAGCCAGTTAGACACTTGATCTTAGAAATATTCAACATTTAAACACTTTTTTTTACAGCTGTGAGAAGCTTTATCTCATCATGAAAAGTAAAGGTGTAACAATTTACCTAAGTCAATGTTTGGTACGTTACTCAGTATGAGGGTCACACATACAGTATATGTCAACCCCTTCTGGCATTTTCCTGTATGCGGACTTTCAAAAATGTGTAAATTTGACAAAGAATGTGTTATTGCTTATTGATGAGTCATGGAGCCATTGTTTTGGAACAGTCTCAAGCTCCACTCAGTGTGTTCTGTTTGGCAGGTGCAATAAATTAACAGCGCATTTATTCATAATTCACTAAATACTAGACAGATTTATTTTTCTGCAAACCTTTTACATACAGCTATCATAGTTACACTCAAAAAAATACATGGCATGGTTCAGCTTATTTAAATATTTCTAGTGATGTAATATTCAGATGTGATATAAAACAATTTTGCAATAGACAGCCACTCACACACTTTTATAAATTTTTTTATTCATCAATACCTATCTGTATTTCTAAAAATACATACATACAATAATACAATTATATTATGGAGAAGCATTAATCCGTCAATTTGAACAAAAATATGATATACAGTGCTGAGGCATATTCTGCTGTTTTGGTTTATCTAAGTAGGAAGGCGACTGAATGATGCATCCAAGATGCATTTCAAGTGCCCCAGCAGCCAATGCTAGGTCTACTTTTTATGTTAGTGGAGATAGCAGCATCTGCAGTGCAAGGAGAAGAACAGAAAGAAGTGGGGAACTTATTTCGAGTGGCAGAGTGGGTTGAGAGAAGGTGATTTAATTTTATTTATTTATTTATTTATTTATTTATTTATTTATTTATTTGTTTATTTGTTTGTTTATTTGTTTATTTGTTTATTTGTTTATTTATTTATTATGACTTTCAGGCTCTGAGACATAAAATAAATTTGAAGCTGAGCTTATGAAAAAATCCACGAAATTTGAAAAAAATTTGTGAGATTTCTCTATATGTCAGTATACCTAATAAAAATGAGGGACAATCTGTTCAATTTATAGACATTCCGTACAACTCAGTTTGAAATGCATTCAAAAGTGGGGGTTAAATAAATATATATACTAACAGATAATAATATACATCACTTGCCACAATTTTTTCTAAAGTTTTGATTACATGATGCAACTGCTCGCCATACTTGTATCTCCGGTACCCCCCTCTGCAGTTGTCAAAAATCAGTGGGACTGTTGAGCTTTTCCTACACAACTGATCTGAATTAAACAGGCAGGTCTTTAAGCTTTTGAATGTTAATTTGAACCAACTGTGTTTTGTTTCATGTAATGTTCAGATGGTATCATTTCTGTCAAGGCTGTTGCCAAAATGCTGTTAAAAGGAACATAAATACATCAGACAACAAATATGTCAGTGACAGGTGATCAGAGCATATTCAGTCTGTACCAAATCATTATACACACAGTATACACTCACACTCGAAATGACAAGACTGGGCAAAATAGTATTGTGTGCAGTTGATCTTAAGAAAAGTTGTCATCTAGTTCACTTCAGGTTTACTAAAGACACTGAACGCATTGACTGTCTAGTTAGGAGAAAAAAGCTTTTATTCCATAGCTACTTTGTTGAAAAAAAAAATGTTAATTAATTAGATTTAATAGAACTTGAGAAAATTTAAAACAGAATTTTAGCTGTTTCATACTTTAAGTTTATGTGGTTTGGCAGAAATAGCTGGAGGCAACAAAAAAAGTCTCATACAGCTGTCTAAGCAGCCTAGCAAAACCAGATATGATATTTTATTTAACATTTTTAGATATGAAATATTTATTGTACTAAGTCATTTAATAACTATCTGTGATTATTGTTGAGCACATCCACCAAAAAATGGCCTAACTTCACTACTTGTTGACTTGTGTCACATATTAATCAGAAAACCAAAACTCAATTTTAAATTAAAAAAACCAAACAAACATAGCTTGAATTTTACTTAAACACTATAGTTTGACCACATTTCAAGAAAACAAGCCACAAAAACAAAACCAAAGAATAACAATTATACAATCACTTATCTTGTTTCCTGATGAAACCTTAAAGACATCTTTAATGACTTCTATTCAAGCCCACAAATAGATGTAAATATGATATTTTTGGAACAAAAATAATTTATAACAATGGACCAAATCCTGACAACGTTTTAAATTACCTTCTTCTCTTTTCTTCAATGATTTGGCTTCTGAGAAAAAATTAGCAACAAGTCACTGATAAAAAGAAACATAATGCAAGCCTTTATTGTCTAAAAATGATATAAAACAACTTGTACAGTTTTGCGTATTCTTTTAAAGCCATCAATCCTTTTTTTTGTGGTGGAGTTCTATGGAAAATTTAAAAACAAAATCTTACCTTTTATAAATAGTTAATTAATAATCTCAGTATGACAAAATAAGTTTAATTCTGACCACACCGCCAAGCTAAACGCTAGTCCAAATAGGGCCAAGACACAAGCAGACATTATATTATAAACCTTAACATAGCCACAACTTTCATACTACTCATTTATTCTTGCATGAATCTTGTGTTAAAAAACAAACTGAAGAAAACTGAAGTGCTACAGCTAGATTATGATGCCATTGTTATTAGTGGTCACTGAGAATTTAGTTTGAATTAGAAAAAAGTGGGCTAGCCATTAGCTTTTCAGAAGTCGACAAAATTTTTTCAAAGCGAGGTTACTACTGTATGTATGAACTATGTACAAGAAGTAATATACTTACAACCTTACCACAGAACCCCACTTTACCAAAACTTATAACTTCGAATTATTTTAAATTATTTAAAGAAAAACAAATGGTGGCTTCCAGTTCTCTGTCCAATATGTTTAGGTGTTTACATGTATTACGAATACAATGTTGCCCCTAATAAATCACAATTATTTAGCTTGTGTTTGTTTGTTGAAGTTAGTTTGAAATTAAAGGGTAGATATAAGATTTTTCTTCTTTACTCCACACCCTTTTCATTCAGGCTATGATTTACCTTTTTAAAATTTCACTGTATATAGATTATTATGTTTCTATGAATGAAGTATAAATAAAAAATAATAATATTTTAGGATTTCAATTGATAAAATTCCGCTCCATCGCATAGAGCTAAAAAAATGTCTAACCAACTAATCTTTAAGTGAAACACATACAAACATACAAGCAGAACATAAACAGACAATGTAGACTGAACACATATGTAAATTGTATGTATTAGATAATGTTAAAATATGTATTCAATACTACAAATGGTATGCAATAACCAAAACTTTCAAATCATCTATTGAGTATTATATTTTAAACTGAGGTTTGTGTTTCTTTATGATTTTATTTATTTAGAATACACTATATACAGTCTATGTAAAAAGACACTGCTGATACGTGACTCTAGTCAAAATAAGAATAAGAAGGGAGATGCACAAAGGCAGCCTCATTTATGCATAGGCTATTATAAGATTTGAGGATTAGGAGAAACTGTCAGAGTGACCAAGTCCCCCCTCCCTCTGAGGGTGGAAAAAGGCATTTAGACAAGCATTTCAATTAGGCCACCGCCACTGAAGGAAAAAGGCTGTTTAGCAATATCTGAGCAAGTGAGCTGATCTGCATACAAATGTGTTTGGAGAAGCTTTTTTAAAAGAATTATCAACAGTTTATCAAATGGGTGTTGAGATGCTTCACCGGCTGATCGCAACCTTTAAAACCTTATTTTTTTGGCTCCTTGCCATAATGCTCCCTCCCTAAACACACTCAGAACAGATGGGCAAAAGACACAATAGGCAGTGATTAGCACTTTCAGATTCAGTGTGAACCTCAGGATACGACCGTGTATGTCACATCCTGCTACAGTTATTGCAACGGGCTCATCACTCTGAGGCTGAGCTGAGCTTTGTGAAACAAAAAAAAATATAATCTTTATAAATATAAGTTTTTTCACTCTCAGAAATTTAAATTCTATGAAAAACCTAATTAGCAGTTTTTTTTTTTTTTCAAAAGAAGTGTCTGATTATAAATGTCCTGCATAATCTGGCACCAACAGATAAGTGATTATGATGCTATTTCCAGGCTGGAAAAAAGTGTTAGTGACACCTGGTCTCTGATCTGCAATTATCATGTGAGATTAAACTGTAAAAGGCAGGTGGCAACCCAACATTTTACTGCCAGTACAAATAAATGATGAGTAAAACGAGCAGGGAGTGTGCTGGTTATTTCAGTCTTTGTGTGAACCCAAGGAACTGATGCAATTAGGATAATTTGGCTAAGAAATAAAAAAAATATGCAAAAAAAAAAGACCTTAAAACTCACATGTAAAACTCACATAAATGCAGAGAAAGTAAACCTCAAACAGTCAATATTTAAAATATATAATACATATACTCTAAAGACTAAAGGCTTTTAGAGAAAACTGAGTCCTATAGCAGTGGAAGACACATCGCAGGCCTCTAGACTAATTTTTGCACTGGTTGCCTAACTTTTTTTCTCCCAAAATCAGCCCAAAAGTTTGGTGCCCCCAAATTTTCAACCACGTCACATTTAACATCATAGTTTTATAGGTTGCACTTTTTTTTATAATCACTGTCTATTAAGGCAATATTACCTAGCAAATAATCAGTTAATATTCTATTCTTTATTTTAACCATAATTATACAACACATATAACAAACTAGAACAGTCTCCTTGAGAGGGGTTGCACACTTTTCCACTCTGGAGTTGCCCATGCTGAGAGGCGCCAAGCATGAGTGGGCATACTTATTGCCCCCATCTTGGTGCATGTACGTTGGGTTTCACCATGGTGAATGAGTCGGTAGCCTCTCTCCGCAAACGTATAGTGAAGGTCTGCTGGGAACGTCTGGCAGAATCTTCCATCAGACTGAGCTTCAACTCACACCTCCGGAAGAACTTGGAACACGTTCCGGGGGAGGTGGGACATTGAGTCAGAGTGGGCCATGTTCCGTGCCTCCATTGTTGAGGCGGCTTACCTGAGTTGGTTATCGGTGCCTGTCATGGCGGCAACCCTCGAACCCACTGGTGAACGCCAGCGGTGAGGGATGCTGTCAGGCTGAAAAAGGAGTCCTATCGGCTCTTTTTGGCCTGTGGGACTCCAGAAGCAGCTGATGGGTATCGGCAGTCCAAGCAGATTGCGGCTCAGGTGGTTGCTGAGGCAAAAACTTGGGCGTGGGAGGTGTTCGGAGAGGCCATGGAAAAAGACTTCCGTACAGCTTTGAGACGATTCTGGTCCGCCATCTGGCCTCTCGGGGGGGGGGGGGGGGCACCCACAA
>JARVJO010000039.1:4117544-4133736 GCA_031762555.1 Cynodonichthys magdalenae
AATATTTAGGGGGGCTTGAAAACATTTTAGGGGGGCTGAAGCCCCTCTAAAATAGGCCTAGTGACGCCACTGAACAACAACAACAAAAATGTTCTCTTTCTTTTCTATATTTTTCAGCAATTATGAGTCATTAACTAGTCGAACCTAATGTCGAAACTAAACAAACCCTTTATAGAAAATGAGACATTTACATTACATCTGCAGGGCAGCAGCATGCACACAACGATCCGCCAAAATTCCCTCTAAGTCTATTTAAAATTTTAATATAAAATCCGAGCTATATTAATAAATATGTGTATATTTATACATACATGCTGTCATATAATACACCATGAGAATTTTATTCTGAAACCAAAAGTTTCCAAAAGACAAACAGCAATGCAGTTTCAACTGTTGATTTAAGACCGTCTTCCATACAATTGTTTTGGTCTACCTTCAGTATTTATCACACAATCTCACATTGCAGTCATGCTTCTCGGAGTATCTCTGGGCTTTGCACCGTAGCAGAAACACAGTGTAAACTGGGCAGGTAACGAATGGTGGCAAAGAGAGCAGCTGAACCAAACATAAATAAAAGACAAACATTTAACTCATCTAAAATGAGTGATCTTCCCATTTTCAAGCCACTCCAGCTTTGTTGTTATAGCTTGGTTACCTTTTCACTGTGGTCGGAGATGGTCTCCTATAAGGTCTTTAGTTTATATTACAACTGTACTAAAGGAGTTCAGTGATGTACGAGTGTTAGGGTAGAGCCATAAAAAATAGCCAAATAGGTTTTAAATTTATAAACAAGACTTTCTCATTTGTTCTCAGGTTCGTTTGCAATGCTACTGGTAGTTAACAGGTTCCCACGAGTTATACTGCGGTGTCCTTTCTTTTGATTTTGTTGGCTTGGCAGTTTTGGTTAGCTTTGCAAAATGAATCCAGGAAATGTTTATCAAACTGTGCAAAGAAAGGAAAAAAATGTGTGAAATGGATCAACACAGTTTTGAAGGCTCTTCCTGAAACAACCTGAGCTCAAACCTGCAGCCTCTGGATTTGGAGACTGCAACACTGAGCTACAACAACCCATCTGTAAAGCAGTGTGGGTACCAAATTCAGATGAGTTTGTTAGTGAAAAATCTACAGAAACAGCCAGCATTTGACAGCACATTGGTTATTATAGGTATGTTTGGGACTTTTAAAGCTTTAAAGACAAATTATGATGAAACAAGGTCATACCTTTCAAAGCCAATGAGTATTCAACAAATTGAAGTCAGCATAATCTTATTGTACTAAAGTTCTTGTACTACCATGGAAGTTTGTTGAACAGGGACATGTTCCAATACCTAAATCTGGACCAACAAACACACTTCAGTACCTAAACTGACTAGCAAGCATTTGTATTATCGCTCTCTTTGAAGCAAAAAATTCAAATCCAGTCATACATTCAGCATTCGCAACATCAGCACTTTAAATTCCACCAAACATCTGACAGTGGAAAGCTGAAATCCTCTGGTGATCAAACCGAAGCTTTGTTCTCTAGCTCCAGAAGCTGAGTGCAGACCCACTGTTGGCTGGGTTATCACCCAGCAGCTACGGCGCTCATTGAAAACAGATATATGAGCGCTCAGAGACCGATGTGTGGGAAGAAGCCGAACAGGACAGGAGAAGAATGATGTGAGGGGATGAAGGGGTTGGGGGCATAAAACTTAATGTTTTTCCTTCTGTGGGTGGAAGATGAAGTACACCGGTGTTGTTGGTCTGATTCACATGAGCATTACATGATTTTTTTTTCTTTCTGGAACAAAAACACAATGTAAGAACACAATGAAGTAAGTAAGCTAAGAAAAGAAGAAATTGATTAAACTGATCCAATGATTTCTTTGCCAACTTTAGGTTACTCAAGTCTGACTTTAATACACACACAGAGAACATATTTCACTTAAAGAAATATTCTGGCATTTGAAAGTGGGCGTTCTGTAGAGATCTACGGATGGTTCATTATTTGGTTTATCCATTTCAAAACAAATTTTATGTCTAATTTCTTTTGATCTGACTGACTCGTTTAAATATAGCTAGCTACCCCCAACACTGACAACCATTTAAAAAGCTTAAATATTAGAATTTGGACAAACCATTTGCTTAGACCTTTAAAAATAGACGGCTGTTGCATAAAACTGACCTGATCTTCACAGTTCCATAATAGTAAAAGTAAATCTTATTAAAATTAGATGTTTGCACATATGTATCTTTCAAATGACACATTAGTCTTTGCAGTAATATTATGAAAAACCTGCTATAACAGACCCTTGGCTGCATTAAAAGTGCTACAGCTGCCACTGTTTAAGATTGCAAATAACCACCAAATTCTATGTAAATAACTGCAATGAGAGATTGACAGTAATATAATGATTTTTAAAATAACTTCAATGTGAGCCACTGTGAAAGTTTTCAGATTGAAGCTGCTTCAAAATGACAGCAATCAGTTTTGCTCTTTGCTCCACTCAGGATAGCTGTTAGTGATGGACAGAAGCAAAAACACTTTTGGAACTTGTTGGTAATTATATGATTTTCTTATTGATTTCCTTTCATTTTTACCAGTAAAATGGATCAAAGTAGAAGAGGATGCACCACATATTCTGACAGTAAAGCTGAGCTCACTTTATATTTACAGTGTCTGATTTAATAGCATTTTTAAAATAAACTATGGTGGCAGAAAGAGTTGCTGTTTTATTATTTATTTTTGGGAAGGGGGCTAAAATGTAGATGTTGTGCTGGGGAAAAAAAACCACACCAACTGGAAAAGCACCATAAGGAAACAACTTATTGTGTCACTACACTCTAAAAATGAAATGTTGGATTTACTTGACCATGTTATGTCAACTGGTTCCCCTTAACTGAGTTGAGTTAATTCAAAGCAATATACCAGTTTTTTAAGCAAAGAACATGAGTATGTTGCTTTGAATTTACTTAACTCAGTTAAGTGAAAACCAGTTGACATAACATGGTTAAGTAAATCCAACATTTCATTTTTAGAGTGTACCAGATGCCAGTGTAAAGGAAAGTAAAGAAATAAAAATAAAGTTGCATTCGTTCTATGAATTGTTCTAATTTTTAACCAGACCACAGCTATTCAAAAATCATTGTCCATACAGAGATATTAGATGATCACTCTGGTCATAATTAAAATATATTTCTCTGTGAATATTCAAAGAGGTATACACAGCAGTTAAGATATTATTGTTTATCACTTTTCCACAGAACCCCACTTCAAAATACCACAATATCCCTTTCATGGCACATTCTCCTTTAGCCTTTTTTAATGACAATTTATCATCCTTCCAACAGTCACATGCACTCCTTATTGTACATCCTACTCTCCAGATGCTCATTACTCCTCATACAAGTAATATTCTTCACAGGCCTTAGGTTCTGCCAGTGCTCTGAGACCTCTCCTGAACCATGGAAATCACTGTAAAATTGTGAAAAAGCCAAGAAGAATCTGAACAATACCCTGATAACATACTCTCCCTGAGCTGGCAGTGTCCCCATCTCCTCTGCCTCATAAAAACTTTATGCAGCCAATCTCCTAAAACGGAGGAGAGAACAGCCCATTTCACCAGCTGGAAGTTCAGTTTCTCTCCCGTAGCTTCACAAAAAAAAAAAAAAAAGGTTTCGCTTGGCAGAAAAGAACAAAGCTTATTGAATCATTTAGCAGATTCAATAAACTTGAGAATTTGCATTTTCCATGAAAATGCATGCTTAATGATGAAAGAGAAGAGACAAAAGAAAAAAAAACATTTTTTTTTAAATCTGTTGTAAAATAGCCAAAACAGCTGAAATTAGCAGAAAAGTAGCTAAAATAGCTGAAAAGCTGAATCTAACACAAAGAAGCAGAAAGAGCATATTTGCTGAATTACCAACCTTAAAATGCACCAATTCAATTAAAAAAGGAGAATTTTACCACGTTTTATAATTTAATTGATTCAATTTAATTCATATTTATTTTTCCAGCTTTGTTCTAATAAATTATATATTTTACCACATCATTTAAATATTGTTTTTCCTTTTACCTGTAGATGCATCTGTGTCTCTTAAATTATTAAATTAATTTATTTTTTATAATTTTGCTCCCAAGTCTTTTTATTTCCATGTGTTACTTTTACATTTGTTTGTCTGTTGTGTTTACATTTCCTCATGCATTTCTGCCTCATTACGCAAATAAGGTGGGCGGCCCTTCTTGGGTCAGCTCCTCTCCTATTGGTCAACAGACAGGAAGGAGCAGAAACCGAGTGAAGCTCTACTCTGCATGCTTGTGCTGCCTCAGTTTAGCTTAAAGTTTAAGGTTTAGGTAAAAACAAAGGCAAGGAGGAAAAACACTTTCCTGTGTCTTTGTTTTTAACTAAACCCTAAACTTTAAGCTAAACAATATACACTGATTTGTCTTAACTAATAAAGCAGTAGAAAAGCAGTTATCCTATTAGATGTAAACTTCATCAGGAAAACTTATTGCATTTGGTGCTCAAAATCATAAGATAAATGGTCACAGGTAAATAAAATTTCAGCGTAAGACCTCTGTGATCTAAAAACAGCTTCCAAATGTATGCAATGATAATAGAAAAGCTTTTTCTTTTTTTTTTTTAAATACCAATTTCAAAATAAAACGTTTTAGAGCTGTAATCATAATATAGTGATTCTGTGAAATGGTGATATTGTTGTCCAAAGTTATCATACCATCATAATTTTATACCGCCCCATGCCTAGCATGGATAACTTTAGCTTCTCTTGCACCAGAATTTAGCTCAGTATCTGTAACATTAACAAAATGATTAATTTTGTGCTAGTAATGTAGACTTTCGTTTTTGGTGGTAGAGAAATTTGCATGTGGCAACAACTTTAACTCAGACTTCCATTGTTTGATTAACGTCCCAGCTTTTAAAGCCGAAGTTCTTCCACACAACAGAAAGCGCCCCTTTTTTAGACACAAGTTCTTCTTGGGCATTACCCTCACATTAAGCTCAACATCTCCAACAACACTAGGTTGCCTTGTGCCACTCTATTTCCTGCATGTGCGTTTAGCAGTGCAACTAAGAAAAAGGTCATGAACAGTTTTTTGGTGAGGGTTATGTTCTGAATGTTGCTCATGCTATTTAAACTGGTATGCCAGTGTATAGAAAAGTTACATTGCAAAAAAGAAAAAAACGGTTTAGAGGACAATTCAGTATACCACCCAGGTCTAAAATGTAAACACAGACAATAAACATTAGTGCTCCACCATAACCTGCAGCGACAGGCGATAATATTGGAAGGGAAGTTTCCAGAGTCATTCTTCTGCTTTTCTAATACATTGCAATTGTTAGTTGACAGTAGGTATATCGGTATCTTTTTGCAGCCATATTACTGATTGAGGAAGCTAAAAAAAAACCTTAAAATTCAGTTTATTTACACTGTCCACATCCACAAAACAAATTCAACTTTGCACAGATTAAAAGAAGCTTCTAACTCATAAAAGCAGCTGTTTTATCCTTTTACAATCTCTTTCTCTAACAAATCAATACAGCTTTTGACAAACATGGGGCTTCATAAGATCCTCTCTGTGAGAGATAAAAAACAAAGAAATACAGACTCACCTCTCTCACAGGTGCTGTCCCAGAAGCCAGTCCCAGTGCAATCGCAGATGAACCGGTTCCAGCCCTCCTTACACACCCCACTGTTCTTACACGGGCTGCTGTCACACTGCTTCCCCGTCGCCTTGGTGCATGACGACTTGATGCCGGTAACATTCTGCGACTGGGCGATCTGCCTGATGTCCTTGCTGCGCCCGTCGATAAACAGATCCCGAACGCAGCCCACGTAGCCATAGTCGAGCATGGCGGTCCAGAGCTCGGTGGGGAGCACCAAAGCCACCCGGCTGTCGGGCAGCCCGCCCAAGTAAAGGTCTCCTTCCAGGTCCAAGATCTCATTTTCCCCGCTGGCTGTAAAAGGCGTCCTGCGGCTGTTTACTGAAATGATGCCTAGAGGGAGAAAAAAGAGAGAGAGAGAGAAAAAAAGCAATTATTACCCAGTACTAAACTCCATAAAATGTACACGTCAACATATCAATAAATGAAAAACTGTGATTGGAATACGATGTGGCTTGTTTTTCCTTGATTGATTTTGTTTTTCCTGCTGCAATATATTTTGCTGGCGGCCTATAATTGCCTTTTGCTGAATTCCTAAAATAAAAGAACTGTTTTTCAACCTTTACTAGAGTACCTGCATTATTTTGGAGCCTAATGGCCCAATTTTTGTTCACCAAACTGAATGCAGATTAGAAACGGATGCATGTTGTAATAAACAGTTTTGAGAGAGGTTAGTCAAAAACCAAAGAATAGAGGTCTTGAGTATTTATGTAGTCTTACTATATGTACCACAAATTGGTACAGGAGGCCTACCGACCCTTAGGACAAAGTGTTTTAAACTAAGATTGTCTGATCATGAAAGGTAATTGTGCTATAGCTGGTTTGGTCAAATGATTTGAATGATGTAATGTCCAATCTCACTTGACCCTGTGAAATGTGTCAGCGCTAATCCTGTTGACGATGACTGTCAGCTACTACCACAACAAACATTATCTCAATATATAAACTTTTTTTTATTTTATAGCCAATTTTGTGTTTGCTAAAGTCAAGAAGCTGTGACGACCATCTTTAAATGGGTTAAAACCAAAGGTTAATTATAGTTGGACATTTGATTGTTACTTTCTGAGTTTTGTTAAAATCCACCCAGTTGTTTTATAAGCTACTTTGCTAAAAGACAAATGAAGCTGACATCAACACCTAATGCCAAGGTCTCAAGCAAAGATCTTGAGCAATACGTAGCCCTTGGAGGATGTGTTAGGGACAGCACTCAGCTACTACCACACTAAATTTTAGGTCAGTATCTGTAAAAATGTTGAGGTTCAGCCATTTCTGTGTTTGCTAAGATTCACTGTGTCACTGTTAGCTCCTGAACATAATCAGTTTTAGATCCTGTGATTAATTCTTCAGAGTTTTAGAAAAATCCATCCAGTCTTTCATAAGATATTTTACTAACACAACAGACAAGCAAACACTACAACAGACATGGGCAAAAATATTTTTTGAATACAGCAGGTGATACATATTTCTGAAATTCTTATATATGAAGATAAAGCTAGAGGCAATCTAAATCAAAATGTTACTTTTACTGCTCTATTCCATTTTTATGAGCTGCAAAATGTAAATTGCCATTTTTTTTACCTTTACTGAAAGTCAACCTCCAGCCATCATAATAAATTTACAAGTATCACATTTGCATGTACCTGTCTTTTACCATTTACAGGAACATGTATATACATGCTACATACTACAGCACTCATTAAAAACAGATATATGAGCAATGAGAGACTGATGTGTGGGAAGAAGTCAGGACAGGAGAAGAATGATGTGAGGGTATAAAGGGGTTGGGGGCATAAAACTTGATGTTTTTCCTTCTGTGGGTGTGAGATGAAGTACTCTGTTGTTGGTCTGATTCACACGAGTATGACATGATTTTTCTTTTCTCCTGCTGTTTTTGGAACAAAAACATCATGTAAGCTAAGAGAAGAAGAGTTTGATTAAACAGAGCCAAAGATTTATTTGCCCACTTTAGATCACATTTTAATACGAACACCATCAAAAGAACATATTTCACTTAAAGAGATATTCTGGCATTTTAAAGTGGGGATTCTGTGGAAAGTTTATAATCATCTAATACTGGGATGGGGAACTGGTGACCAATGAGTTTTGGACACCAACAATCTATTTATTTATTTTGTTTTACTTAAAAAAAGCATTCCACACTCCTAAATTCATTTTTAAAATGTACAAAAATGTACAAAAGTGTCTCAGTGGTACTGAATTGGTTGTAATGAAATAGGTTTCATACTGGATGGCTCCAACACAGACACCACTCCACGCACACGTCTTCTCTACCAGTGAGGAAGAGACATTCAGCCATGGTTAAGAATGGAGGAAAGAAAACTGGACAGTGAAAATCACGTTATGGGTGACATGGGAGGTAGAATACCTCAGGTTTACAGAGTTTCACAGCAAAGCTGTGGGTTTAGTCTGCTTAAAGATGCTGTCTGCCAATGAAGGATTTTAATAAGTCACCACTACAACATGTTGCACAAAGCTAAATATGGGAAATTTACTGAAGTCGCAAGTTCATTAACAACAGCGACTTTTTACCAGAAGCACAACTATGCAGGAGTCTGAACTCAAAGCATCTTAAGACGCTGCACTTCAGCTCGCTAAAGTAAGTGTGTATTTTTTGTTTGCTTTAAATGTTTTGTATCCATATTCTGTCTGGACTGACAAGCTAACAGCTAGTATGCAGCTAAAACCAACATGGATTGCTGACAACAATATAAAAGCTTAACTATTAACATTTGCACAAACTGTTTGTGTGAACTGTTTTGATGAGCTAATAATGTCACTTCAAAAACAAACCACTGCTGCATTAAAACAATCTAGTAGTTTATAGCAATTTAGGCAAGCTCTATTTTATTTTTTTATTTTTTTACATTTCTATAATATTTTAAATATGCAGTCGTTTTAGCAGAATCATTATGAAACCTTTGCTAGATTAAACCCTTAGCTGCACAAAGATTCTACAGCCGCCACAATTTAAGCTTCCAATTAACCACCAAACTCTATATAAAAAAATAACCCTGTGATGGGAGATTGACAGTTATGTAATGATTTCTAAAATAGTCTTCATGTGAACCACTCTGACATTTTGGAGATTGAAGATGCTTTAAAACAGCAGCAACCAGTTTTGGTCTTTGTCCCTCATAGAGTAGTTGTTAGTAGTGATGAACATTTTAAGTCAAAACAGTCTTTAAATTCATGCATACAGAGTGAAGCAGAAAAAAATATCAACATTTTTTTCATTATTTTGCACAAAATCTGTGAAATACACACTCCACATTCCATTCACCTTGCAACCAGGCAGAAACCCGAGTCTGAGCTCTTTGTGGACGTAAAATTTAATTCACTCAAAACTCTTATTACCATTTCACTGAAGCCACAAGTGTGATTATGCCTGTTTCTTAACCATCTTTCAGTCTGGAATCCATTTACCTGTCTCATTCCTCTTTTTCACCGCAAAAAAAATCCAACTTTCTGCTTGGCTATCGCACTCGGGGGCTGCGCCGGTGATTAATCAAAGCGGCGAGCTCTGACACACGGCTAAATTGGCTGCTCTAACCTGATATATAACGCAGGGCTGGAACGCCGGCTAACACAGTCATGTTCTCTGGAGGATCCCACCTCATGCAGAGATTGGGTTGGGTTTGGAGCTTAAGGCAAAAGAAGTTTTTAAACCGGTCACTAATATAATCTTCCTCCAAAGCTTTTTGTGCATTTGGTCATGTTTTGAAGTCAGAGGACCTAGAAAGGAAAGAAAGCGAGGAGAAAGAACTCAGCAGCAATGTAGAGATGAGTATAACTTTATGTAGGCAATAAATCATTGCTGGAACGACTATATTAAATATTTTTACAATAACCGATAACATCGCAATGCAGAAGAAGCTAAAAATGTACCCGAGTTCCATCTGTGTGTCTTGCAATGACTAACTTCCATCAAAATCTGTTTTGTTGTGATAGTCATTTAGCACAGTGTTTGTGTTCAGCACAAAGGGCAGCGCATCGAACACATCAAATAACAGGCAACATTCCCAGTTGTTCTGTGTTGATAACCTTTGAACCTCAGGAGATAATGCACATCTGACTGTGGCAATTGATTTCTGTCCTTCTTTGATATGCTAAATGACTACCTTCCCATTGGAAAAAATGGACTTTGATCCAATATGGCAGCTTTCAAGACAACAGTCATGTTCTGGACATAACCTAAAAGGTAGACCCCCCTTACTTGCTGAAGTATTCAGATATTTACTTTTTCCTTTCATTTCTGTTCTAAAAGGGTGTCTTGATGCTTTTTCACCCAACCTGTATATACACATATTTATTTTAAAATGTGGACTTGGTGGTGGGGCTATTAATAGACATTTAACCAAATAATAGTAGGAATAAATGTATAAATTTGAGTTTATTAGTCTAATAATGACCTTGTGTGGATTAAAGAAAATCCACAATAAATGCAATATTGGCAGTCAAACCTTGTTTAAATGTTTTTAATGTGCCTGTTGTATCATTCCACTCACAATGGTTTAAAAAAATCATTAAAAGCTGTAAGTTATTGATATTCATGCCTATAATAAGTGTATTTAAATGTATTATAGGTTTTAACTCGTATTGATAGTATTTGAATAGCTTAGTTTGAATATAAACTTTGAGAGCCACTGTTTTAGCAAATATCATTAAATAGCACAGCCTCAGTTCATTTGTATTTATTCTTCCATTTCATGCAAAATGTTAGCAGCCTTGTCAGCTCTGTTTATAAAGTAATATACTATAGTGTTTGGCCAAAGGCAACATATCTTTAATTAGGCCTGAAGTTCAATGTTCTGATGAAATCTGTTTTCTTTTTGCGTGTTACTGGGTTTAAGTGAAAGGAAAAAAATGACAAATAGGGTAATTAAAAAGCCCCGAGTGTTTTCAGAACTGCAGAGTTGGTCTGAATTTACATTAATAAATCCCACCAACTGTACCAGTGATAAACTTGTAAAAAATGTGTCCTTATGTTTAAACACTTTTGTTTGTTATCCTTACCGGAGCGACCGTCCCTCTGAATGTCCACATGGTGCCAGGCACCATCGTTGACTTTAGCCTGGGTGGCCTTGACTTTGACTGTCCCAGAGCCCATGTCTAGAAGCAGGTACAGCCCACCGTCCAGCAATTCCACAGCAAAGAAGTCCACCTTGTTGTTCTTCTGGCCCTTCACGTCCCGTCGACCCTGAGGCTTCCCGTGGGTGAAGAGGATCAGCCCGTTAGGTTCAGAGGTGCGGAAATCAAAGGAGATGGAGCCGACGCGTTTGGTATTCCACTTTGGTAGGGCCAGATACGAGTCAGGGGTCTCAAAGTTGATCGGGTCAAGAGTGGGAACATTTTCACATTTGAAAACCACATCGCCTTGGAGCTTCATCTTAGGGTCAACGATGCGGGCCAGGCGAGACAGCTCCAATCGGATATCGTTGTTCTTATACACCACCTGGATATAAAGGAGGATATAAAAGTCGGGCTTAAAAAGATTCTGATACACGCAGTTTGAGTACAAAGACAATCATCAGTCTGAGCTTTATGTTAGAACAGTTTCTTCTCCTAATCTTTCAGTGCAGTCAAGAGTGAAAATACAATATTTCTTCATAAATAAATTGTACACCAGTGCACACTGTGATAATATGGGATTATGCTCCGGTGTTATTACGCACTGCAGATGCAAGGACAGCTGGATCAATAAAAAAATAATATCTTCAAAGAATTGTTTGTCTCAGCGATTATCTGTTTCACCTTCAATTTAGTCAAGATGAAAAAGAGATTGTAAACAAATGCCTGAGTGTATTTTAGTTCGATTGAACACCTAATGCCAGAGTGAGGAGCAAGGAGTGATGGGTAAATTACTGGTGAGTCATTTTCTGTAACGTTCAAAAGGTTTTAGTGAAATAGGACTGAAAGCCCATGAGAAGAGCTGTAACCCCAGGAGAATATTCCTACTATATCAATCACACCAACCCTATCATCTATTAAAGAAAAAAATTAGCATCCCAACAGTCAAATCCACAAATATACCACAAAACAGGGAGGCAGAAAAGCTTCACTTGGACTCCACTGATGCAGAAAATTAAATGGCTTTTTTTTATTTGTTTGTTTGTTTTGCCTTATTGTTCCAAAGAAAAAGTATTTTTTTTTTTTCTGGTGCACAGGGCAGTGCGTGTGGATAGGAAGCAGAACCACTGTTCATCAGACAACAGCTGTCAGCAAACAGATTTTGCTGCTGTGGGATTACTGATAATCCAGGAAGATTTGACAGTGTATCAACACAGGTGACCCCAGCCTCAGCAAAGTAAGGGGCATAAAGAACAGGGGTAGAAAAGATGAAAATAAGGAAACTGTATAAAAAGGAAAACAGGAGACAAGCAAAAGAAAAATGATCTTGAAGAGTAAGCCAAGTATTTGCTTTCAAAATGCAACTTTGTGTAACTAGGATTGGGAAACAATACCACAATACTGTATATCTGGGTGTCTATTGGAACGCCAAACATCCAAACACCCACCTTCTTCCACTTACTTATGGTCACAGAAAAAACAAGTCCAGAAGAGAAACCCAGACATCCTTCTTCCTAGGATACCCCAAGGTGTTCTCAAACCAGAGATGTTTTTTTCCCTCTAGTAAGTTTGAGGTCTGTACTGGGGACTCATCCCAAAGTCTCTAAAAGAAGGCACCCACACAGCAAGCGTGGACCAGATCTAGTATCAATATGGTGTTGCTGGCTGACTGCTGGCATGGCAAGTGATTTGTCAAACGGATGTGGGCCAGGTCTGGCAATGATGGCACTGTTTTGAAAATGGCATGCCACAGCTGACACAGTTGTGATTTTGTTTATGTGGCCCAAATCTGTCAAGTCACAACTGGCCCCATTGTGGCTTGTTTTATGTGGTGCTGGCCCATGAACAACCACATCAGGGCCATCAAAAGGCCATCGTTCTTTGTGGTATCTGGGCCAGGAGATGCATTGTGTGGGACAGAATTGGGCCATACAGATTTTGGTATGTGGGCATCTAGTAAGCATTTAGATGCTCAAACCACCTCAGCTGAGTTTCATTCATGCTCAAACTCTAGAAAAAACTCATTTCAGTTTGTAGGATCTTGTTTTTTCAAGATGCTTTTAAAGCCATACCACACTGCAGTCAGGGGTCTCATAGTTGATTGGGTCAAGAGGGTAAATTATCTGCATCCATCTCTAAAAGCAGTTATGGCCCACAGTCCAGCAGCTCCACAGCAAAGAAGTCCATCTTGTTCTTCTTGTTCTTCTTCTTCATAAAAATGCAGCAGTTCTTAGAGAGGAGGTTGAAAAAAAGAAAGCTGTGTACACTAAAGCCCCGCAAAAGTTAGCATTCAGCATTCCTATACAATAAAAAATAAATAAATAATTGTGCAGTAGGGCAGTTCGGTCACACTATGGAAGGACAAGGAAAAGAAAAGTTGACTCGTACAGATTTTGTGATCCACAGGGATGATTATTGTCTCAGTGATGGGAATCTAATCCTAGCTTCCTCCCCGTGGGAGATTCAAGCACAGCTTTGTTCTGTGTTGCATATCTATTTTAAGAAATTAAGACTATAAAATCTGTTAGAAGAATTCAAATAATATAAAATTATATATATTATTACAGATAGTTCTAGGAAAACAATAATACCATATAACTGTTAGAACAGAAGAAACTGAAAATTGATCCAGCACCTACTTTTATAATAATCTAAGTTGACAAAATGCCCACATTTTCAGTTGCGTTCTGATCTTTATTGTCATTCAGGGAGACATTGAGTATAAAGTAATGGTTAAAATGACACAAATATTCAAGACATAAAAATACAAGATTCTAAAGTTCAGCCACACAAATGTGTTGGTTAAAAGATTTCAGTATCAATATCAGCAGTAATAAAAAAAAACATCTTAAATTGACGTAGGTGCATTGATTGCACTTGGAAAAAAAAAAGAAAATTAGCACCTATTGCACTTTGCCCTAAGTAGCTTTTTTTTGAAAAGATGAGAAAACAACAAATTATTCCCATAAAAGATGGTCATCGATGGCTAAAATTGCCTTCTTCACAACTTTTTGTTACAAATTCCTGACAAGGACAGTTGCTGTTTGCCAATTATCTCACTTTTGAAGTATAAACGATACAAGGGTGCTGCCATGAGCCCCTCACACTTCCCAAGGACTGACAGCTGGTCAGTCTCACACAAACACCATTTATAATCATGAATAAAAAATACATAAACACACAAACTTCTGATGTGTCTAATTTGAGAAACTTTTCTTCTTTTATATTACATAAATAAGGAAATTCATTTGATTAGTCTTTGTTTATTTATCATTCAAAACAGTGATTCTGCTGTCAGTGGCCCAAAATCTCATTCCAAGCTCAGGTCCAAACTTGAGAGCCCTGACTACCAGGGTTTAGTGTGATGCCAGTTTAAACCAGGTATATGGTATACCAGTTTAAACCCCTGTATTTCTCTGTTTCTGTTGTTGCAAATGATCAAGTGTTGCTGAAACCTTAAGGTTTTTAGGTGTTTTCATGTTGAGTAGAACACCTTGTATTCCACTTTCAGCTACACACTCTCCTTCTCCTCACAGGCAAGAGAACAACATGAATATTACATGAAAAGAAACGGCGAGGCTTTAATGCTGCTCATTTGCTACAGAGAAGTTTAACAGCCCCGCGATGGTCACTGTGCATTACTTAGATGCAAATCCCTCAAACTTGTTCAGAGCTTCTCTATGTCTTTGAGCCATGTTCAGCTGAATTTTCTCAACATGGTGGAATAATTAGGCACAGTGGTTGTCGTACAACACAGAGTTTCTAACGGGGTGATCATACACACTTATAACCTTGAGCTTTACTGAGAGTGGAGCATTTTTAATAACACTTCCAGACATGGCAGTGTTTCTCTGATATGTACTAATAAACTACCTCATTTCTGGTTTGGGATTATGATGTTATCTGTCCTGCTGCAGGCGGATCAATAAGGCAATCTAAATGAAGTTATAAAAGAACAGACTAGCTCAACTATGTCTGTCACAATTTTTCCTTTGTTATGGCTCTGTTTTGCTGTGCTATCCTTTAGCTTATCAATGGTCTTATGGGAACCATTCATATTGTGCACAAAGGAGACCAGAATGACTCCATAAAGCCTATATCCACCATTTCTCCTCCAGGATGGGGTATTGATTTGGCCTTCGCAAGGCTAGAAGGAGACATAAAGCAGGGGGGGGGGGGTGGAAGTGCAAAAGTTTGCTCAAGCACACACACACACAAACATACACAGTCTCTCTCCTAATCTACTTCAGATCAGTGCTCGTGGCCTTTTGGCCCCAACTGCAGCTGCTTGCAGCAGAAGACTTAGCCCCAGTGTTAATGAAGAAGATACATTTCTCAGACAGAACTCCTGAAGCTTTGCAAAGAAGATAAACCATTCAAACGCACAGGCACAAAGTGCTAATCCTTTAAATGCAAGTATAAAAATAAAAACTACCATTCCAGGATGGAGTGAATATTGATTACCACTTTGCAAGCTAAGGTTTAAAATAAATATCTTTACTACCACACCAAATTTTAGGGGAATGTTTGTAAAGATGACTGCATTATAATCATTGTCTTGTGCTTCGTAATTAACTGGATGTGGCATTCATCTTGAATTGGTTGACTGTAATATGTATTCATTTGCAGATGTATATCCAATGAATAATTTGAGTTATTTTATTTACCTGTCCTTGAAGCATTTATGGACAGAAGAATGTAGAGTTTAAGAAGTATTTTGCTAACAAACAAACATGCCAATGTTAAAAGTTTTAAATCAGGAAGTTGTGCAATCTGTACTCTCTGTAATCTAGAACTACGGTAGGACATTCTTTTACTAACCCATCAAAGTGTAACTCAAAATCTGTAAAATTAACTGAGTTATGGACATTTATTGTTTGCTGATGTTGATAAGCTGTGGTGTCCATCTTAAATCTAGCTGACTCCAAAAGTCAACCTGCTGTAGATATACATCCAGTAATTACTTTTTAAGAGTTTCATTAAGCTTGTAGTTCATGAGACATTTTGCAAACAGACAAAATATAAAACACACACGTTTGTTTTTCTATTCTTATCAGGACCGTTTATAGACTTCAATTAATAACTGTTTTTCCCAAAGGGAAGGGTGTTTCTGTGGTTCCCAAAGGGACTACTGATCCTGACAAGGTAGGTGTTTACACCAATAAAGGTCCAAAAATGTAAGAAAAAACAAACACACACACACACACACACACACTGGGGTTTGTATTTATTTCCTTTTTAGGACTGTTTTCTAGTCATTTCTATAGACTAACCCTGACCCCTTACCCTACCCCTCCAGTACACACCTAACCCCATTCTAAACATAACCTCCAACCCAAAAATGGAGTGCCACCATATTATGATGATGATGATGATGATGATACTTTATTGATCCCATGAAGGGAAATTACAGTTTGGAACAACCCGTTCAAGGGATATAG
>JARVJO010000039.1:4133836-4146614 GCA_031762555.1 Cynodonichthys magdalenae
AGGAAGGACGCATTTGTCGGCCGCATCGGAGGAGTCTTCGGTTTTGGACAGCCTTCGTCGCGGCGCTATGACGTAAGCGGCCGACGAATTCGGCCTTCGGAGTACTCGGTCTCGCGTTTTGGACACAGCCATTAGACTTCAGAAAGAATTGCCATAAGTCACTAAAAACAACATCCCGGTGACTCAGTGGGGAGAATAATTTTATAATTTGGGTGAAATTTCCCTTTAATATGACAAAAGAGAGACAGTGGGACTCAGTTTGTCTGGGCAGGCAGCTTCAGCTGTGTCACACGGTGCACAATTCACTGCGACATGTTCAATGCCCCCTCAAACACACACTTACGCACACACACACACGTACAAGCACACACTGAGGCGTCCCATTCAATCTGTCACATTAACTTGCCCATGAACTCACTGTGAATGCTGCTGAGGCTGCTGCTCTCCAGCTCAAAACAAAACCCTGTGACTCTGTATTTCACCCCACCCCCTCTCTCACACAGACACACAAACACACACAGCTCCACACATCCTTCAGGGTCACTCCTGCAGAGGTGCTTTGTCTCTCAGTTTGTGTTGTTTCTTCATAAACAGCAGATATCAGTTGATTGTAAAAAATGATGTGTCATCTCCTGAAATCCTAAATATAGAACATGTAGCGTATATGTATATATATAGAATTATTTACTTTCCTTTGGTGACACTGAAGTGTCATTTTCGACCAAACATCTGCTCATTTTGCAGCCCGTCCACCGTATTCTGCCCGCCATGCAGCTTCCCCTACTTGATAAAGTGATTACAGCCCTGCAGAGTTGTAACTTTTTGGCTTGTGTTTCGAGGAATACTCCCCAGGTGCTCCAAGCACTTGGCTGCTTTTTATTTGTTCTTTCTTTGATTTCCTTCCACCCATCAAGTTATTTTTAGGTTTGTATTGAACAAAACCTGCACAAGAGAAAAACCAAGTTAGTGAATGTCCTTTATCCAAGGACGGCTTTTGGGTTTAAGATAACATTTTTAAAAACGCCCCTGATCTTTATAGACAAACGAAAATTCTGTTTCCACGAATTTGCATTTTCTTTTGTGATTTAGGAAAATGAAAAAAAAAAAATGCAACTAGGGCATAACTTTTTCATCTGTCAATAAGAATATCTTGATGTGATCATCGTTCTGGTAAAGTTACAAGCTTACAAACCTGCTGCATAGAGCTTTAAATAATCAAAACCTGAAAAAATAGTTGAATTCTGACCAGACTGATGAGCTAATTGCTCTGACTAGCCGTTAGCTTATCAGTTTGCTCCGAATTTATATAAGGGTTCTTGTAGAGAGGTAGTGTTTTTATTGGACAAAGAAACTTGAATATGAAGTTTTTTTTTAATGTTAATATCTTTTTTTCTCATTACAACTCAGTTATAGCTAAAATAATGCTCCCTGGGCCCCTAACAATACAAAGCTTTTTGTTATTGTTCTGATAAAATGTTCACAGGGTGCCAATACAAACAAGCCTGGATACAGTTATTGTTTACCTGTGTGATAACCTCGATTAGCTTTTAGCGTTGTTAGGGTAAACAGTAAAATCGTTTGATTAAAGTCTTTGTGTTGAACTCATTTATTCCTCTTTGGCCCTTCAAAAGGACATTAACAGAAGCAAACTAATTAAAAAGACAGGATGACATTTACATCTGGTGCGGAAAAAAAAGGAAAACAAAAGCTGCCTGCAACATATTGAGTGACTAACATGGAACCCATGACATTTTTTCTAAAATGCCAAATGTTTGTCTAACATGTCTCATCCTTTTTTTCCACATCATTCTAATCTTGGTCCATAATCTTTGTCCTGAGTTTCTGAATTCTCATGCACTCACTGACATGTTTTTTATAAGCTATCCACTTTTGCATTCATGCTTCTAATGCATCGTCGTCTTGTTTTTGCACCTCCTGCTCCTTTTCTCTCAAAAAAATGACACTGCCTGGCCAAGCCACCCATTTTTAGTCCGACACATGTTGCCGTCCCTGACTGTGGTGCCAGGAGGTGGGGCTTGATGGAACTTAAAATAAGAGGGAGAAGCGTTGCGGAAAGGCACAGCGGCAGGCTGACCGGAGAACGAAGCTGCCCGCTGGCGTTACTATAGTCACGTGACAGCATAGGGGGCCACGTGGCGGAACACGAGCAGGGGTGGGACAAGTGTGTGTGTGCATGACATCCCATGTAGCCTTCAGGGGAACATGAGTGCAGCGAGGACCAAAGCAGAGAAAAGGTTGTTCTGGCAGTGTGTCTTTTGTGCACTGTGACAACACAACCTTCACCATCTTCTTTAAACATTCAGAGTGATGCACTCCACCATGTTGGAAATCTGAAAAGGAACAGATGTTTATACATGATATATTTGACGGTTTCTGCTTATGAGCAGCATATGAGCAGCTATAATCTTGCCTGCTGTAGATAGCTCTTTAGATTGACTAACTACTAGTCCGAGCTGTGCCAAGAACAAATAATAATTTTACAAGAACTACAATTGGAAAAATATAACAATAAAAAAAGAAGAGCCAACAATGGTTAAAACAATACAAATTCACACTGTTTTCCTTTTATTTTTATTTTTTTTAACTAAAACCCCTTTATGTCGAGAAGGGATTGAGCTTGGGCTATTTTGGCCAGATGTTAAAAATATTATTCAAGACGTCACTTGATATTAACAGATCTTCCATGATCAGGTTTTGAGAGTATTTGAGACTATTAGATACATTAGGCCTCATGCAAGAACATTTTTGTATTCTAATTCTAAATTTCTCTTACTTTTGTTCGTACCAACGGTTCTTACGAACATGTCACGTCGGATTCAACAAACGCTTCTATCTTCAGGAAAAGTGTGTAAATGAGCTGCGTAAACATGATGAATCCCACCTGTTCGTATTCAGGTGCTCGTGCACGAGGAGAGGAGATTAACATAATTACCGCCCAAAAAACACCATATAAGGCTACGTTTCCAGCCCCACATACCAGAAGTGTTCATTCATGAAAATGATATCGCAAATAAAAAGAAGAACTTAACAAGTTCAGAGACTGAAGTCCTGCTGTCAGAGATCATTAACAGCATCAGCTGACCTGCTAAAGCTGAGAGATGAAATGACGACTGCTGTTAATGTCGTGTCTCCCGACAGTCACAGAAATAAAAATCTAAATCATATTCTTCTCTCTCTAGTCCTGCTCCGGTTTTCCTTCAGTCAAAGATTTTTAATTCAAGTGTAAACAACTGTGTTAAATAATTTTCATTCATTCAGTGTCAGATGCGGCGCTGAATAAAGCATTTTAAAATGTCTCCAAAATATATCTGGCTCTTTGGAGAAAACAGCAGAGATGATGTGCTGAATAAATCTCAACAAAATAGAATTTGATCATCTATAAAGCTCAATATATACCGAGACAAATTAAACTTCAATTAATGCATACTTTAAGTTGGTGTGTAGTTTGAGATTTTAAAAACAATTTATATCGTTAGTCTACATTATTACATTTAAAATTATAATTTAATTCAAAAACAATAGCCTATTGTCAACATAATTATGGAGTGTGATTTATTTTCAACTCAAAATATCTTCAAACTAATGAAATATAAAGTTATTAGTGAAGAAAATCTGTTTGGATAACAGCAGACTGACTACACGTAAAATATATGACAGGTATGGACCACACGTGAATTTTGTTTGTATCTGGAAAAAATCTTAGAATATGAGAACATTGGCAAATGCCACAAGTTCTCCTAAATCACTCGTATGCACAACTTTAGAACAAATCTGTTCGTACGAACGGTTCTTGCATGAGGCCTATTGACTCTAAATTTAGTTCAACATTTGTAAAAATGCCCATGTGTTGACCAAGGTCGATCAGCTGTGGAGGTTGACTTGAAGTAAGTTGAATCCAAAAGTAAAAAGTTGTAAATGTGCTTCTAATGATTACTTATGAAAGTTTCAGTAAAATCTATCCAGTGGCTCATGACATATTTTGCTAGAGCAACAGACACACAAAAAAAAAACTCACACACATGAGAGAAACATTCTTTAACTTTGGGCAGCAGTAAAAAAAGCTTTCATACTGCTGGTAATTTCACACTTTTTTTAACTACCCAATTAGCAGCAGCAGTTCCTGTGCAGCCTGGATCACATCCAGGAGGAATAACATAAAAAAAAAAACTGTTTACTTCAAAACTGACAATTATAAAAATGTTTTTAAGACAGTGGTTTTAAAGAAGTACCACAAAATTTCAAATGGTTTGTTTTCAAGACATCATGTGCAGCCTTTGCCATTAGCTTTTTAATCCAGACAATTTTCAAATGATATAGTGCTAGAAAGGAATGATGCTTTTCTTATGACGTCATCTTGTGACAAAAGCAACCTTTGCTAACATTGCTAACGCTTCCTTACAAGACATCAAACTACCAATTGTTGTCGGTATCCGAGCTGCACTTAATCCATCCAAATTATTTTCATTGAACCCATTTTGAATTTAAATTTTAAATGCCATCTTCAGTGGCGTTAGCAGCAATAACGGCATTAGCGTTTGCTTTTGTCTCAGGATGATGGGTGTCACAACAAAAGCTGCGCACCAAAGGCACAGGCTGCGTTCCTTTCTGAAATTCTTAAATATAAGATTCAACATTTATCCACAGCTTTAAGATTTAATTTTTGCATTGAGATTTACACATTTAGATTCAGGATTTATTATTTACATATAACATTTAGTAAAAAATGTAAAAACAGTGAGTTAAATAACAATTAACCGTCAGTAGGAAATTTGTTAACACTTTATTTTACACTTGATGTCCCATAGTTGGCACCTTATTTATTTCCAACTTCTACCCATCTGGTGATTCTTTTTATAAAAACATAACCATTTGAACAATTTTTCTAGCTCAGTTACTTCCCTCAAACGGAAGTTTTGTACACACTTTATATATTGCGATTCAGTTACAGTAGGTGTTTTGCTATAAACCATTGCCCTAACATTAAAGGAAAAGTCTTACAATTATTAAAAATAAGAATTTAGTTTCACTCTAACATATACAACTGACAACTATTGTCAAGACTGTAACAGATCTTTGATTTTATAATGTAATGAAGCAATAGTTTTTATATGTTGTATTTTTCAAAAGCTCAATGAGTTGTTAGCTTGTTTTTTGTGGCTTTTAAGTGAGTAAAAGAACAGAAATTACTCTTTTGGTTGTAAAGCAGAGACAAAGATGATTCACAAAATGAAAATATAAAAGAAGAATGTGCATGCAAATGAACGCCTACAGTACAGAAAAAAAAGTCCACAACGTGGGTTTAATGAAATAATGTAAAAGAGGTTAGAAAATAAAGGTACACGGCTTGTTGTGAGCTGTCTGCGTGGACGCAGGAAGCAGACAGCATCATGTCAGAGTAACGCCGCAAACATATGACAAGCAGCTGAAGATCAAACAAATGCTGCCACTACTCAGGCGCGCTGTGAATCACATCCACAAACTCGAGAGCCAACTCACGCTGAGTCACAGATAATATTGGAAGCACATGACAGATACAAGCGCTCGTGCGGCTGAGAGGAACGTTAGCGACGAGCTAATGAACACAGAGAAGCGCTGAGCAGCTAAGGAGCCAGATATCTCCCTCAGGAAGCAGTGGAAGCCAGAACACAGCTCCAAGGAGGGGGAATATTGAATTTGTGGTGCATGTATCAGATTGCTAAGGCAACACTTGGAATTGCTGCAAACATCTGGATGGTTAAAGAGTAGGATTTCATAAAACTAGAGTAAAACATGTAATCTGGAGTGTCTTACAGTTTTGCCCACATGAGGCCAAGAAAATTTAATCTATCCAACTGGATGCATTTTAAAATTAGATCTATGTGGAAAATCACAATCAGAGCTATTTTCTGTAAGTTTCAGAACCATCAAATTAAAATCATTAAAGATGATTCAATGAACACTATTATTTTGTTGAATTTTCAAAGGATTTTCCCAAAATATGTCATGAACTACAGGGCTAATTTCAATAAAATTAAGAAAGTTTTTCCACTAACTATTGGAGTCTGTTTGTTAGCAAAATGTTTCATGAACCACTTGCTTTGTCAATTTAGCTCATTCATTTTAGGTAAATATATTTCAGAAAGTAATCAATGGATGATAAATGACTGTTTAACTTTTGGAGTCAACCCAATTGAAAAGGGCCGCCACAGCTAATCCTTATTAGCCAGCTTAAAAACAGCTACAACTCAATCAGTTTTACAGATACTGAGCTACAATTTGATGTGATTGTAGCTGAGAGTCATCCCCAACAGATACCCTGAGTGTGACGTCTTGCAATATTGCACACGATTGTGCACAACTATATTTGTAGATTTGACCAAAACAACTGCAACTTTGTCATTTCTAAACATCATATCATCTCAGTTAAAATGGTGGCATTAAAGGTGGTGGGTCTCCCTTCAAGGAGTACTAGGTTTTTAATTTAACATAATCAACTGTGGCGTCGCTCCAGGACTCGTGAGAAGCTGTTACAAATTGAGTCTATCGTATTTGCTTTAATGATAATGTTTGTTTTGGAAGGCTCAGGTAAGAATTAGTTCAGCTCTTGAGTGCAACTGCACTGTGCGTCAATAAGCCGAACAATAGCCAGTAAGTTCCTAAAAAAGATTAAAGCATTATTTCAGAGATGTAGAGTTTACACAGAGCAGTTTACCTGGATAACACTGAACAAAACTTTGATGCTAAGCATGATTTAGTTGCACTTAAAGTAGCTAAAAAGTACTTGAAGCTGTCAAACTCGCTTGGCAGAGCTGGCTTAACAATGCATTCATGTTTCAGGCTTTGTTCTGAGTTCTCTACAATACCTGTCACGAACTGAGGACCACCTAATCCTATCAAGCTGAAAAGAAAGAAAGAAAGAAAGAAAGAAAGAAAGAAAGAAAGAAAGAAAGAAAGAAAGAAAGAAAGAAAGAAAGAAAGAAAATCAGATATTTCAAAGATCAAGATTTTTTCACCACCGGGTGAGGTTTCTGGAAATTTTGACAACTTTTCTTACATTTAATAAATTTGCCTACCTGACATTCTAACAGTGGTCAGAAGAGTTTGCAGATGATGGACAAGATAGCAACCGGAGAAGGAACAGTTTGAGCCTTGCAGTTAAAACATTACCATCAAATTAATGCCTAAGACACAATGAGGGTGAGACACAGCTGCCTAATGCAATAACAGGAAATCTAAAAATATTCGAGATAGCTTTCAGATGATGTAAGTCTGTACTTGAGTTTCCTTGGGGTGGGTTAAAGTATAATAAAAGTTTTAAATGTCTAAAAGGTTACCAGTAAACATAAAAAAATTAACATAAAATAGCTTAGCAGGATTACCTCCCAGCACTATAACTGTTTATGTCATGCAGTGCTGCAGAGACTTGGTTCCTTTTGTTGATAAAATGAAGCTGCTTTACAATTTTACCAACCTGATTTGTCCTAATAATAAATAAAGTTACATCACATCCTCATATACTCCTTGCAAGCTTTACCGTTACACCTATGTCCTGCTTGTTCACATGGATGTATTCTGTCTTGCCTGATGGTCTCTCCAAAGCATACATCCGCCTCTCCAGGCTCTCTTCCACCCTCTCTCTAACTCTCAATACATATCACAACATTGTCCTGTAAAGACTCCTTTTTGACCTCATGTGTCAACATGTCCAAAAAGAACATCCATCAATCCAATTTCTTCAGTCACTTCTTTCCTTTCCAGGTCAGGTGGGGGGGGGTCACTGGTGCCCATTTCCTCCTCTGGATGGTCCAAAGGACCTACTTAACTTGTTGATTTTTTTACCCGGAGTATTGAAATGCATCAGGACAAATATCCTAAATACATGGATCGATCTGTAAACCCCCACCTTATTGGAGTAAAAGTCATGATCATTCAGACAGAGGTCTCTTTGAAAACATCAGATATGTATCTGATTTATTACCACATACAGAAAAGGCCTGAGTCGAATTTGAAAGAAATTGATTTGTCACCTGTCAGACTGTTATGAAAAAATCCCATATAGGTCACATATACAGTAGAAAAAAAATCTAATTTAGGTCACAATTGCCTGCAGTAAGAACACAGCCATAGAGACTAACTACCATTAACACTCTTACCTAGGGACAATTTAGTTACCGATTAGCCTAACATGCACACTTGAGTTGTGGAAGGTAACCAGAGTACCCAAAGAAAGCTCACTCATGAATGAAGAGAACATGTAAACTTTACCAATAAAAGTTTCTGGTCAGGATTTGAACTGGCAACCTTCTGGCTGAGAGGCAGCAGCTCTACCAATGGAGCCACTATTGGAATCAAACTGACAACCTCTCAACTGAAGAACATGTACACTATCTTCCTGAACCACAGTTCAAGATGAACTTGCACAGTAAAAAAAAAAGGAGCTGTTTTATTATTTTTAACAACAAACTTGCCAGTGGGCTTTAATTATTAATTCATTGCCCTTATTACAAACATGCTATATAGAAAAAATACAGTCAAAATCGATTTGGTTGACTAACCATTGGAAAGTATGATGGGTTTAACATTTATAACAGTTGGTACAGTCTATTTGGTGGAATTTATATGATGCTTTAAAAGCCTGGAGGAAACAGTTTTTTTTTGTTGTTTTGAAAGATTGAATGTTGTACACATTTCATATTTATGTTGCCAGTACAGAAATGGCAAGTATTTGATAAATCAGGGAAGGTGTTTATTTTCCTTTGCTTCACAGTTTCCATTTCAATTACATAAATATGCTGATGTGCTTGTAGGCACCTTACTCTTCAATATTGTGTATAGACAATAATTTGCAGTGTCCCAAGCAAAATTACTATTTTTGAGAAAGCCAAGGTGCTAAAATCGATGAAGTCTGATTTGACTGCTCTGATAAGCCACAACCCCTCTGTTTATGATCATCACCTGCTGCACAGTATAAGTAATGGTGAGCAAATCATAAATAACAGGGTCCTTTCTTATAAATTATTTGGCTCTACTCACCAGCTGAGAGTGCCAGGCAGTATATTGTAAATTTCCCAAAACATCTCCAATTTTTTTTCCCCTCCCGGTTTCGTCACGGCCAAATATTTCTTTCAAATTGCTGCCCATCGGGAGGTGTTTTTAGCCACGCACTTGAGTTGATGCTGCAAATTACATATGACAGAAGCAATTTGGGGGATATTTTCTCACACACAAACTGGAGTGGGGGTTATGAATTGAATTAAGCGAGGGAATATTGAAAGTCTGATTGCTGCACTGCCAACTCAGCAGCTTTAATTGTTAACACAATTTTACTTTTCTCTCTCCCTTTGTCTGCCTTTTAGGGAAAGTGGGCTGATAATTGTTTCTGTACATTTCAGACAGTTGTTCCTATCAAGTTAAATCTCTCAGGGAATATATTTTATTTGCTGTGAAGAAGTTGCTACTGTACCAAAACAATTTTTGCAACAGTAAATATTTCAGTAAAGTATCTCCTACCTCTCTGAGGCAGCCCATGAAATTGTTGCTAACTGGGGATCCTGGCAGGTCCGCAGTGCTGGGGCTCCCGCCCACATAGAAGAAATCGTCTGAGCCCAACATGGTGTAGTCCTCCTGAGTGTAGCCGGTGGTGGTAAGGATCCCATCGACGGAGATCGTCACCTGTTGGGGTGTAACACATAGCCAAAGCCAAGCCATTACACTCTTGGATTTGTTCCTTTGCTGTGTACAAAAACAAACTTCCCTCCTTGGTCTGCATTCGAAATGAGCTTTAAGAACTGGTTTTAGATTCCTTCTTTATTGGACCGTTTGTCATTTGGTACCTTGGGGTCTTTTGGACCAGACAGCGTTTAGATTTTGTTAATGAAATTTTTAGCCAAAGGATTCACAGGACAGGTAAAGAAAATATGGCAGAGGCATATTTTCTTTATCTTTGATGGTGGGTAAGAGAATGGATCCTAGGTTTGATTCAGAAACTTCAGGTTGGGGGAGGGTTAGTACAATATTAAAACCAAGGACAAATTGATTCCACTTGTCTTAGGTTTCGGGATTTATTCGGTTACTGCAGACACACACATTACATGTCTGTGAGCGCACACACACACACACGCGCATCTTCACTTGCAAATTCCCACACTGACTGTCTCACACTCCTCTCTTCTGAAGATCTACATCTGTATATCCACGCGCATGCAAAACAAAGGGGAGGCTTTTATTTTACACCACATCAATGTGCAAACAAAGGGTGTTACTCTTATAAGGCAAATTAAATACACTGAACTGAACATGTAAGGGTGGGTTAATGGTGGCATACAGACCTGGAACATGCAGACGTGAAGCACATGCAAGACCAGAGCTCATACCCGAACATACTCACAGAATGGCAGATGCTGATCTTTGATCAGGTTTAGCTCTAGTGTCATGGTTGTACTGTCAGTGTCACTGGACCAGACCAAGAATCTCAGATCAGTTTGCTTTATTCTTTGAAATGTTACGCATATGAGCCCAGGGGTTATCAAAACACCGAAACACAACTCTCACCAGCATGCTACCAAAAACACACACAGGGAAGGCAAAGTGAGTGACAGGTGGAAAGGTGAGTGAATGAATTAGAGTGTTAGTGGTTATTCTTGGTGGCAGGGCTGAGGTTATATGAGTTTGGTTGATGATAGGTCGATGAGGTGTGGGCATGCCATGCGCCATAGTGAGTTGGAAACAACTGTCAGAGCTCCCGCAATAATTAAAGGGTTGCCTTTTTTTTTTTTTTTTTGGTTGTTTTGGTGGCGTCTCTCTTTTAGGGCTCGGTGTCGAGGTCACCAGCTTGGAGATTGTGGTAAGCTTCTGTCAGTTCTTGACGACAGTCCTCACAAAAAATGGGGACTTTTTGTGTGAAAAAAAAAGTAAAATAAAAAAGTAAGTTGCCCTGACAAAGGCAAAGAAGTCAGATTTTATTATTATTGTTATACTTGTTGGAAATCTGCGGTAATGTGGAGGAAACAAAGAGATAAAAGAAAAAAGTAAAAGCCAAAGTGAAAAGAACAGGATGGGGGATTGGTGGGGTAAAGAAGGGGGGTTGTTGGCAGGTCAGGGAAGAAAATTGAGAAGAAGCGAAGAAAGAATTGCCTGGTAATACAAACCCATCTCCTCATTTTTTGATAAGAGTGTCTAGGATGGAACTCAAAGAGAACGAATAAAAGAAGAGAGGGGGAGGGGACACACGGCAAACCCAAAAAAAAGACAATAAGAATGATATCTACCAGACAATGTAGTTTGTTTACCATAGCGTGTCCAATGCCTGATTGCTTTCCAGAAAAAGGGGAAGAAAGGAAATCAACAGAATAGTGAACAAAAAAGGTTGTTAATAAGGATGGACAGAAAACAAAAAACAAAAGCAACGATGAAGAATTAGGATGTTAGTTAGTACATTAGTTGGTTAGATATTGGTTAGTAGTAAATAAAAAATGACTATCATGGATGAGTTAGTGTTGTGGTGAACAAACACTACATGATTTGTCAGAGATTAGCAGTAGGAAATAAATGCCAAAGTGCTATCCTTATGGGGTCCCAAGGGTAATGTCAAATGTTAAAAAATGTCAGTAACACAATATTATTACTTTCTGAGTGTAAAATTATTGTTAAAAGTATTCCACTAACATTTCATTGCTATTTAACTCACTGTTGTTATCCTTTGCTGATTTTTACTAAATTCATCCATCCATTACACTGGTCAACACAAAAAAAATTGTCTTTTTTTCACCTGACTTAGTAATATTTCGATGAGCTGAATCCAAAATTCACATCCATTTTGCTCCATCAGGTCAACTTTTTGAGCCATAGGCAAATCTTGATTCTGTTTACATGCATTTATTCAATTTCAATTTTATTTATTTCACATTCTAGAAATGAAATTACTTACTTATTCAGACTGCAAGTTAATGAGTGATGTCATAAATTGCCAAACGTCATTTACTTTATTCGCTTCAGGTCAGCATTTTAATAAGAGTAAAGTGAAAAGCCTCTATATTGCATAAAAACGAAATGGCTTTAACCAGAAGATCTTGCAAGAATAAACCTGACGTGTTCTGTTACAGCTGGAGCAAAAACACCCTTGTGCCTAACAGGAATCCAGTCACAAGTTTCATAAAGCGTGCTTACCATGCTTATTTTGGTATGAAACTTGGAGATCAGGACCAAAGCTTGGACCCAGCACATGGTATGCAAAGCATGCACCGAGTATCTGCAAAAAAGTAATTATCCATAATCCATTTAGACAAAAAACTCAGATTTAAAAATGAACTTAGCATTAAAACGTGACCTGATTGATAAAAATGGATGTTATTTTTGGATTCAGTAGTGGATATTTGTAATAAATCAATTGTCAAAAGATAAACTATTTTCAAAAAAATATTTTTGTAACCCTGTGTTTTCTATACTGGTTTATACCGTATATACAGTATACACTATACAGATTGAGAAACCATTCATGCTCCCAGAGTTACCAATTAACCTAGCATTCACTTTTGGTCTGTGGGAGGAAGCTGGAGTACCCAGAGAAAACCCACACATGCACGGAAAGAACATCCGAACTATACCCAGAAAGCTTCTTAGGCTGGGATTCAATCTGGCAACCTTCTTACTGAGAGGCGACAGCTCTATCAACTGAGCCACCGTTATTGTGAGAACAATAAGCTAAACTAGAATAGTTCCTGAAGAAACTATGAGAGGTTTGCCCCCGGCGCAACTCCGCCTGTACGTATTTGCTGGTTTG
>JARVJO010000039.1:4146714-4156836 GCA_031762555.1 Cynodonichthys magdalenae
TGATATATAGATTGTCTTTGTACCATGAAAATTGTGGCTGTAGTCGTAATTTTAGAGCAAAGGAAAGTTTTTAAAAAAGTCTTCTCACCCTCTAAGGTCACATGACCGGCTCCATTCACTTTGAATGGGGGATTTTGGGGTCAGTTTTTCGCGAATTACGTCGCCATGGTTACATATTCTGGAGAAATAAATAGTAGCACACATCATATCGCCGAGCCGGACGTTTTGATGTAATTTTCATAGGGGTCGGACTTACGGTTTGGCCTGTATTAAGGTCCAAAAGTATATAGAATAATAATAATAAAGAAACCGTTTAGGAGTGGATAGTAATAGGTTTGCTGCCATTCTGGCAGGGCAAACCTAAAAACTCTATAAAATTGAGCTAGATTTTTTTGTCCTAGGGTTTTACACTCAAAGTGAGCTAAATAATTAAACTGTGTTAGTGACATTTTTTAACATTTTATTTGATGCCTGGCACCACATACTGTACATCCAAGGCAAATTCTTTTTATAGTCCTTCAAGAAAATAACCTATTCAGAAGTCCTGTCAGATATGGGACTTCCAGATCAATTTTTGCATAAGACTGCTTGAATTCCAACAAAAACTGCAGCATTTTTCCACCTTTACTCTTAAAGTGTTTCTTTCTGAGACAAAAAAAAATGACAAAAGAAAAAAAAGGAGAGAGAGATCTGTAAAGAACAAAGCCAGCATGAAGTTCTCAGCTTTTAGCCTAAAACCAGCCACCTTTGTGTTTTACTGCTGAGGATTTCTGAGAAAACTATTTACTAACCTGTGTGACAATAGTCTCCTGTCAAAGAGCATCAGAAAAACAGCACTTACTTGTTGTTCTGCTCTGACAGCAGCACTAAACGCTGTCGCACCTGACAAACTAAAGGTCAGCCGAGACAATGAACAACTCTGCATTCTATAGCTAACATTACCTTCATGCACCACTTGGTCTTTTATAGTTATTTACTACCCTTCTACAGCCTCATATAGATGCTACAAAATCATACCCGCTCCACTGAGCTGTAAAATACAAGCTAATTTTGAAGAAGAAAATATGAAACCAAGGCGTTAATGGATGGCTCAAAGGCAAACACTCGCTGAGTGGCTTTAAAGTAAAAGCTGTGGAGACAGTAACAGCCCGCTGTAGCAGTGTCAGCCTAGAAAAGCAAAATAACAGAGTCAGACAACTTTGGACTAAACACTCCATTTACTTCTTTTCAATATGCCAATAATCAGGATAGAAAATACCTGGCAGAATAGAAATATAGAAATTGTTAACATTCACCTGCTGCAGAACTCTTGCCCTGTTTTAACAGCTTGTGAATCAGTATGAGATAAATGAAAGAATGAAAGTAAATCAAAGAGGAGTTTATGTCACCGTGAAAACAACTAAAAATAGTCTCAATAATATTTCCAAACTGTAGTGATGGAATGACAACCAAGAAGAAAGGTGACTTTCTTAATGCCCTCTCAAAAGCTCTTCGAAGCAACTAATCTATAGGACAGAAAAAGAAAAAGTCTCCAAACTCCATCCATCACTGTTACCCCCGATTACCTGTCTCAGGTTGCGTGTCACTTTGATGTCGTGCCAGGCATTGTCATTGAATTTTCCATTGACTGGCTCCACGATGGCCTCAAAGGCCCCAGAACCCAGATTGATGACGAGGGAAACAGCCCCGTCTTTCAGAGCCAGGTTGACATAGTCTGCGGATTTCCCCGTGTGTAGGAGGAGGCCGTTGCGTTGCCACGTCTTGAAGGACAGCGTGATCTCGTCGCTGCTGCTCTGAATGGGGTTCTGGGACAGGTCATAGCAGAAGTACTCCGAACCACGGAAGGTAGCCACGTTTTCTTCCCTCGCTGAAATGACAAGACAAAAAAACCCAAATGTTACCATTTATAACCTCAGATAACCACAAGTAGATAGTCTTAATCAGTTTTGTTGTTCTTCATATCACCAACTAAAGCAGTCTCAAAGCAGCCTCAGAAAATATAAGAACTGGCTTATATCTAGGACAAGGGACCATCAAGCTAGCACACACAAACATATGAAAACACACAACACACTGTTCACCATAATTACAGCTTCAATAAATCCATCAGTCAGATGAGCTCATAAAATCCTATCTGTATGACCGTGGGTTTGGGTTTCACAGACAGCCTTGAGACAGACAGACTACTTATGATGGAACACTATTCCTTGCTAATGGCACGCATAAATCAAACATAGTCTGATTTTACAGTTTTACATCACTTTGTGACTTCCTGAGCCTGTTTTATTTTTTTTTGGTTTATTTAGCTTTTTTTTGTCTATCCTAATACAAAGTAAAGTGAAACTCAGGGACATGAGTAAAAATAAAGTTGCTGGGTTGACGAAAAGCGGAGGAAGAGTGGGTCAGGGGAGTACTGTTTCTGTGTGATAAGCGATGAAGTAAATGACAGGTTTTTATGATGCCCTGTATACTGATTAGATTAGTATGGATGGATCTATTATGGACAAGGACACGGTGTTCAGAGTTTTAAAAAATTTCAACCATCGCAAGATAACCTGATAAACTAATGTGCTGCAGGGGCAGTCAGTTGACCCCCGTCATATTGGACGTTGATCTTGCTATAACATAAAACAGTAGCCAGAACATGGGTGGTCTTTGCAGCATTTTAATGAAGCCTTCATCATGAAAACAACATTGTAAAGACTAATACCTTAGCAGTTGCACCGAGCTTGCGTGGCATGATCTTAGAGCAAACGGTTCTAAAAATTGGGGGCAGGGCCTTATTGTGGCTTGTAAAATACCAGTTGGGATACTTGAAAAGACTGCCTGTACCATATTTTGCCTTAACTGTTGCAATAAGATATGAGAAATAATTCAATGGTTTATGAAGCTCTTTGTTAAATGGCTTGTTAGTAGTGTTTGTACACTTCAACCAACAATGGTCAGAGTCATGAGTCTGCGACATTATTATGGGTTGTAAGTTAAAAAAATTGGGAACCACTGTTCTAAAACATCACTGAATGGGTCTAGAAAGAGAATTGTGTCAAGATCAAGTGAAGGATATGTTGTCCACACTTACAATACGTTTTTTTAAATTTTTTCAGGTTCTGCAAAGAGCCTATTGAAATGCCCAAAAGCAGGTTTCCACTGCAGGAACATTTTTCAGTAAAAAACAATAGATTTGTGGGAGTTTTATTTTTTATCCCTGTCATTTCTACTGCAATAACCAGGGCCAAAACAAAATGACCAAAATAGAAATTTAGACATTTAAAGTAAGTATTTTTTAAATTGTTTGAATATTTCAAGGTGATAGCAGATTCTGTTTGGTTTAGCCCTCAGGACACCTGGAATTTGGAGCCATAACTGTGCCTTACAATCACTATGTCATTACCTTGTAAGAAAATTATTTTCAATGAGTCATTTCATTTCCCTTTGTGTCCTGCATTCTTGTTCAATCAGTCATAGATATGTCTTGACAACAGAAGTAGGAAAAGACACTGGAGAGGGGAAATGAAAACTCAAATGGACAGAGAACACGAGGCCTGCGAGCTGTACAGCTCCCTTTGTTATGCTGGATCAGGCAATATGTAAACATGAGGGAGCGGTGTTTGTGGAGCTGGCAAAGACACAGATGGATATAAAAATGTGACTGTAAACACTGCATGGAAAACAAATGGTAAGTGGAGTGAGGGTGGGGGAGGATGGGACTCCAATTTCAGTTGTGGAGAAATTCTCCCCTCTGTATAAGTCTTCACACAACAAAGAGACAAAAGGAAATATTACGGAAAGCAACAAAATGCAAAGCGAAAGCCTTAATTCCTGTGCCAGGAGAATAAATAGAAACCAGTTATTAAAGCTGAGACAGCGCATCACGAAGAGATAGAGGTATTCACATAAACGTATGCAAATACCCTCCATTTTTACATGGTCCAACATTGAGTCCACAGAAATGAATAGGCCTCGAGTGCATGGAGAAACCAGCTGATTGACTTGAAATGATGGTGCTGCAGTTACTCAATTTGTGACATGCCAGTTCCTCCATCTCTGCCAGAGCCATCTTTCCTGACCTCTTTCACATGATTAATGAAATATTGATGCGTAGCTTGAGAATGTGGTTATACTGGCTCCTAGCTCTGACTTGAGTCACCGTACAACTGGACTAGTTTGTCTAACTCAACTGCAACAATTCTCTAACAGATTTTCAGCATATATTTACACACATTTATACTATTAGGGAATGTTGCCTCGAGACCTTGAACCTATTTTGTATGGAAGTTTAGACTAACAGGTACAACTTTGAATCTTCCCGAAAAAATGACCTCTGTCTTTGAAGGTCTGCAGCACTGAAATCCTCCCAATCTACTCCAGGAACCTGATCTCGCCCACTCTCACCTGACCTGAGATAGAGAGGTCATCGTCATGGCAACTGCTCTCATCGAGCCTCCTTACTTTAATTAGGTTATCTAAGGAATACTGCTCATATTGCAAAACGGGTTTACAGAGTTTTCTCTGTGTCGTGGTTATGTTTTCTGAAAAGATGGAGTTTAACATTTATTTTACTTTTGAAAACTCAAGTAGAAAGGGAAAAAAAGTCAAACCGGAAAAAAAACTCCCTTAAAAAGCAGTAAGTTATATCCAAAAGACATCCCATGATAAAATGCTAATTAAAACAAAAACCATAACCAACACTTTTCTGGAGCATCTCCAGCGGTCATTGCGTGAGAGGCGAGGTGCGCCCTGGACAGGTTGCAAATCCATCACATGGCCACATAAAGACAAACAAGACCATTTATACTTTTATTTACACTTAGGGACAATTTAGTGTTAGTAGTTAACCTAACACAAATGTTCAAATAAGGTTTTGGTGTGAAATAAACTGCAATAAGTGTCTGGTTAGAATTTGGCAGGGGAGAAAATTTTCTTATAACCCAAACGGGGATCTGGCAGAAAAAGTTTTGAAACCAGTGGTATAAACTGTCAGGTTATTTTTACACTTAAGGACTACATTTATGCCACTAGTACGTGATAAAAAAATAAATATGTGATTATGTTTTGATCGAGCATCTACTTCCCCCAATTTTCTTACAGCTCACAATTTGGATCTATCTTAAAAATTAAATAGCATTAAAAGAAAAACGATTAACCATTTATAATATAATTACCATAACTGCAATAATTATTGCCATAAATTAAAACCAATCATACAGTCACACTGCAATTGTCCACCATCAATAAAACATTGTTGCTATGAATAAATGAGAGTGCAAATTGATACAACGTAATATTTGCGCACCTCAGCGATCTCAAATCTGTGGTAAGAGTATACTGATCCATAAAAACCAGGGGGAAATATATTGCCTGTTGAGACACATTCTGCACAGATCTGTGGCTTTCATATTGATCATATAGCAGGGTCATTTTCCCTTATTTTAGCCATGGTCATCAATATTCCATTTGCGTGCTGCCTTGGCCAAGCACTGGGGGCTGGAGTTCGATTTCAAAATCCACTGGAAGCAATTAGCTCCTTCATTACCATCTCCCATCCAACCCCCACACCCCCACCCACAGCCATGCCGCCTCAGTTCTCTCCAATCTGACCTCGCAGGCATAGAAACCCTGCCACCTCCCGAAGTTACGGTCTGCAGCCGTCTGCCTCTGTAAAAACACGGCAGGATATTACATGTTCTTATCAGATGAGTTCAATGACAAGATATGGGAGATGCTATACAACTTAATGGACTTGCTGGGGTTTGGATTCTGTTTCATTCTAACTTTCTGTATTCATGTTCTGGTACCTTTGCTTTCTGCAGCAAATCTCCGTGGGCTTTTGAGGAAATTGGTCGTGCCAGACTTTTGTTTTTCAGTCAACTCAGTTTATTTTCTGTTTATCCTCAATATTTATCAGGCCTGTCTAAATGAAAATGCTGTTATACTTGATGCCAATTTGAGTCAGCTATAAAAATCAATGACATTATGTTTTTAACCACATTTTGCTCTAGATTGCATTAAAGAAAACCTGTATTTATACTGTTTCTTAGATTATCTTTTTATCTGCTCTGGTAGTATTTTGTCAGTTTTTTTTTGTGATGTGAGAGTAGAGTACCATGTCAGATCCAAAAGGCAACAAGAGCCTTTTTTCTCCACCACATTGATACATTTAGTCACCCATTCTGAAATCCTTTTGCCTTTTATGTGCTTTGCGGAAATTTCACACTTCTTTCTAGAGTTTCCTCTAAAGTGTGTTTCTTGGTCATGCTAACTTTAAGAGTTATCTGGTTAAATTTAGCTATGTTCACACTGCAAGCAAAATTGATCCTAATCCAATTTTTTTGCCCATATGTGACTCTTATAAGCTTTTTTATGACAGTCTGAACATGAAATATGATTTTTTTTAAATCTGACACAGGTATTTTTCATAAAAAGGTACTGAATCAAGTCCATATCCAATGTTTTTCAAAGTGATAGCAGTCTGATTTTTACATCAGCAAGGTAGGATCACTGATCGATTCAAATACTTAAAAATATTGATACCAACGCCATGCAGTTTGAAGCATGAAACTTCTCAAGTCTTCAGCTGCAGAGAAGATGTCTACTAGTCGTTTTTGTTTGTTTGCTTTTAAATTACCATGTTCTAGATGACTGAGACCCTACAGCAACATATGATACTAACGGTGTTGTTTGATCATATCGGTTTGTTTCTACTTTTAGTACTAACTTGACAGCACCTGTAGTTGCTTTACCTCTTGTTTGTTTTAGGTTTGAAAAATCTAGATCTATCTTAGCAAAAAGAGCCAGCTATTTCAGCTCCCAGACTGTTTATCACAAGTAGTCACTACTGAGTAAAGTCGTCATCTGCCTTTATCTGCATTTGAGTCCTACACCATTTTACGTTAATGATGGGAATTACAGCTTCAGTTATTAATAATACATGATGAGCCTTTTGGGACCTGACAGAGCCTCTTTTTGACACAACCAAGACCTGTTAACGGAGGTCCCAAGAAGCCGTCTCTGGTGAACAAACTCCATCTGTTTCATATCCAACCTATCAAAATGCATGTTTGCACTGTATTTCTTGAATTGTAAATCTCAAGTCTGAGATGCAAGCAAAGTTCATAACTTTTTTATTTATTTATTTTTTTAGTCACAGCTCTTTGTGAGACACCCTCAGGGACAGAAGTCTGTCAAGGTAGCATAGTCATGTTGCACCACGCGATACGTAGAAAAAACTAAGAAGCTACAGTATGCCTCTCAAACTGTTAGTTGTAGTTCTTTCTAGGATTATTTCTTTTTTTTTTCTTTAGGAAAATCAATTTTTTTAAAAGTAGGTGTATAATTCACATAGCTAGGTGGACATAGCCAAAAATAAGTGCTTTATCCACAAACTTACAAGATTTTAAGTTCAAACGAGGACTATTAAATGTCACACAAATTTAGTGAATCAAGGCTTTAAAAGCAGGATAATGTTAGAAGCAAATCTGGTGGAAATGTCATATTTTAATTATTTACAAACCAATTAGCTACTGTAAGAGTACTGAGTACAATGTTTAAATGTAATCATCACAATAAAGTACCCGTATTTCCAGAGACAAAACTTTTATTTCAAAGGTTTCTTTCAGTCAAAAGCTTTATCTTAACAGCACTGAATCCTATGACAACTTAAAAAATGTCGCATGACATATCTAACAGGTTAAAGTGAAAAAAGTCACCCAGACATGTCTTTTCTCATCTCATGTTTTGAGTAACCTTGTGAGCCATGTCAGACGACCTGTCTGAGACTGCCTTTGATCTCTGTACGCCACAGACAAGTTTGGGACAAAAAGAGAGATGAACATAAACAGAAATGACACAAAGCGAATCAAAAGAGACAAGGACAAAAGGAGGCCAGAGTTACTGTAGATAGAGTGGAAAAAACAAAGAGACAAGAAAATTTAAAATAAATTTTGAGGGACAAATCAGTAGAGATATTCTGATTTACTGCACCACTGTAAATTCAATGCATTTACCTCACGAGTATGACAAATGTCACAACAAATCCAACTCTTTATATTTTTATTTCCAAAATAAGAAAGTCATTACCTCAACTCTAAATGAAGCCTGTGAACAGTTTTTAAATCTAATACCCAGAAACTTTGATTTCAAAGAGTCGGAAACGATGTCCTGAAGGGGAATATAGAATTCCAAAAAATCATTATTTATAGAAAAGAACAACTTCAGTGTATTGCAATATTTAAAAAGAGCATAAATATTAGAAAAACACAACTTAGCTTGATAAAAATATCAAAGCCATAGGGAATGATGCAGGGAGAAATGAGGCAGAATTCAACATCTTGACTGTCAAAAACTCATGGGTGAACTAAGAGAGCACAGGTTCATGAAGTGCAAGTAAAGCAGGCAGCTTCAACTTTACTGGATAGACAAATCTCACAGGTCTGTAAATATTCTTTTTGATCTGGTAATTTTTGATACAACTGGTTATCGCATGACATCAGAAGGTTGGGTAACATTGTGGCATTTTGCTAACATTTGGCACAATAACAGCTGACAGACATTCGCAACACATCCTCCAAGTTCCACACATTGCGCAAGCACAAAACTCAGCTCTACTGCTCATCCCACAAATGTATGTTCCTTACAAATGTGGCACCATTATAAATGGAAATTAACAGATAGTATACGATTTATTGCCAAAAAGAATTGTTACAACAAAGAAATAATTTACCATACACAATTTTCCTTACTTTTTGAGCCAAGTATAAATCAACTGTTAGGGTCAACATATTTTGTATTTTAACAAAATATCTCATGAATCACTGGACAGATTTTAAAGAAACATTTAAAACATAATCATTTGATGTACCACAATTGAATAACTTTTGGAGTAATCCGATCTCAAGATAGCTGCCACAGCTAATCCACATTAGCAACACAATGTTTTGACTCAGTTAAACAGATGCTGAGCTAAGATTTTATGTGGTAGTATCGTATAGTCATCCTCAACATATACTTTGAGCCAGGCAACTAGTGATGTTACATGAATAGCACATATAGTAATTTCCAATGGCTGCAACTTTGTATTGTCTAAACATAATACAATATTAGTTAAAAACTCTGGAATGGACCACAGCAGACAATATGTCATATGAACTATTTTTACATTCCATTTATATTTTTACTAAGACAATTGTTATCAGTGTCACCATTTTTTCATTTGAAAGTTGTTCCATTTCTCCAAGTACTATAATTATTATTTCTTTGTATAAACTGGCTTTCTTTGTTGTAACAAAAAAACTTTGTTTTTGCTTTTGTTCACAATTTTTTGAGTGTCTATTGTTTTGGAATTAGGCTGGTGAGATTGCACATCACACCTTAGCAACAGCAGGATATGTTGAGCTGAGTCAGTGCAATTAGATAACCCAACACGGACTTTGTTCAGTTGAGAAAATAGTGACAATGTGATAGTTTCATTGTCTCATGCAAACATAACAAGGTGTAACAATGCCTAATAAAGTGGGTAGTGGTGGGGGGCGGGATTCCAGATTGTTTAAAGAAGCTTTGGCTTTAAGTTATTTATGGAGGAAATCTAGTTTTTAATGGAGCCAACTTTGAGCAGCAGTTAGTTCAACTTCCTGATTCTCAAAGGCGAGTTCACTCTGACTGCTGTCTACTGCAGGTAAGATACTGTTGTAAACCATTGGGGTGGTCTTTTAGACTGGAAGTAGTTGTTTATTCACTGGAACAAAAATGTATAAAACTTAAGTTGTATAATTTTTGAACTGTGGCCATGTCTTCTCTTCTTTCAGCTGCTCAGGATGTTGATTGATTTTGACCAACATGACAAAGGTTTCCTTAGTGACAAGCTATGTTTTCTTTATGTTTGGTGTGTGCTTTAGGATTATTGAACTTCTGATGCTGAATATTATAAGAAGTGCAGGGAAAGAAATTTGAAAGGAAAATTTTGAATCATACTTTTTTCCCGTCACCAGGAGCTCAGATCAGTGCTGACTGCTGAAAAATACTCCACAAAATTTTCAAGCAGCCCCCCTTCCCACCGACACAAACATAAAATGAGGTTGACTATGTTTAATATCAGCATCACCACTGGTAATATGTACTAAACTTTGG
>JARVJO010000039.1:4168940-4180443 GCA_031762555.1 Cynodonichthys magdalenae
CCGATCCGCCTATCGATCTCCCGCTCCATTCTTCCCTCATTCGTGAACAAGACCCCGAGATACTTAAACTCCTCCACCTCCACATAATTGTATTAATGCTTATATATATTGCATTATATTGTAGGTTGGAGTCAACTATGTCTGTTAGCAAAAAGTCTTGACATTTAAGGTGGCAGACAATGCATCCCTTGAAGGAATGCAAGTTTAATTTATTTATTGGACGGCACAGAGTTTAAAGCAAAATATGGCATTGTAACAATAAAGTATGTTGTACCATACCATTCAGTATTAAACTGCTTTGTATTGTAATGTAACGTACCGCATTATGTTGCTGTAGTCTGCATTTACTTTGGCACAGTTTTTCAGAATTACAAAGGTTTAGCACACTACATAACTAACAGATTCTATGATTTATTCACACCTCAACATTTGTAAAGAGCAGCTTCCATAAAACATGAATATTTAAATGCATATTGTGAATGAGATTAATGAGATCTTCTGGTTTACATTTTCCAATGGTGGCAGGATATTTAAGATGTGGGGCTTGAATGTACCACTGTGGCTTGGCCATTGAGAATTTGAAGGAGGATTGGCCTCATAAGTGATCATGACAAGATCACGTAAACAACTTGGTGCAGATATAATACCTGTGATGGTAGCATCATGCTAGCATGGCATACTGTTCCAGAGTTTAGCTATGTCCTGAGAGGATCCAAGAAAATCCATATATCTGGAAACTTCCATAAGCTTTGAAAGTGTTGTAAGCAGGGGGGATGGGGTCTTAAAGTGTCAGCGCCTTCTTCCAAAACCTAAAAGCCTGATGGACAACGATAACAAGTTTGATGGATTAGTTAAATACATTTATATTCTAGTTAGCCAACATAAAACCAAATAAACAAGAACAAAATAGGAATACCAGAGAAAACTGAGGGTTTTTAAAGTCTCACAACCATTTAATAAATTTGCCACTTATAAAATAACTTCTTTGGCAATTATAGTAATTCATCTGTAAATATCTGATCATTCTTTGGTGTTTAGTCAAAAAAATTATCCACCATGTGCACGATGTGAAACATTAACTAGCTGTGTTGACATGCAGCAAGGGAGATTTTGCTAGAGCACCATGATGAACATATTTGACGTGTAATTATTTATGGTGACAAATTTAGTCTGATGTTTGGGGATTTTCAGGATGTGGCTTCCCTGTAGAGGCTATCACCCAAATAGACTGGCTGCTTCAGCTCAGCACCAACCAGATAAACCGAAGACTCACACTGTTTAAAAATGTACTGTATTTATTTTCTGTCGTAAATCAAAATCAAGTCAGATTCAGAGACAGAAAACCCACATAAACCAGAACAAGATAACCTCACAAGTAAAGGAGAGTAAATGGTAAAACAAATGTAATGTTTGTTTATGAAAAACTACAGAATTTATCCTTTTTTTTACTTTTGCAAATGAAGACATGCAAGATAAAACATCACATAAATATCCCCGAATTTGTAGACCATAAATTTATTAGGAATTCATAAAATATGACCTCAAACCAGGCGATGGCTGAGCATAATGAATGAGAATCATGGAGGTCGGAGCCTTTGAACAAAATCTCAAGGCGAGCGGTGTGTACCCTAACGTGTGTTTGTGTAGTAAATGGGCATCTGAATGAAGCTCTTTCATTGAACTTTCAGCTTCAATTTATGATCCATTAACTTGTAACAGGGCCATACGTTCCCTCCTGCTCTGAGACTCAACAGCCGGGGGTTGGGGGATGAGAGGGAGAAGGGCGTTTTAAAGTCGACCATGCAGACGCACAACGCAGCATTTAGAGTACCCTTAGTCCAAGATGTGGCATTTAGCGCCTACATACAGTAAGTACAGAGCCAAAGAGGGATTTTTTAAAATAGGTTACATCGAAATGGAATCAATGTCAACGTCATCTGCTTAATTTATAGTTTTACTCCCACCTTTCTGTCAGCTCCTGCTTCCAGTCAGTTTCTGGCCATAAAAACAACGAGAGTGATGCTCTACAAATGAGGGGATTTGATCTGTAACCATCCTCTTTATCCCCGAGGTTTTCATTGACTCAAGGGACAGCAGAGTAACGTGGTTTTTAAGATGAAAGACAAGTGGTCTTACAATGCCCCTGTAGCACCACCTGCTCTTGGCTCATCGGTCAGTCTAATTGAGAAAAAGTCTTCCAGGTTATGTCTTTATTGATCCCACTTCACCATAAAGGTTGTTGCCTGTCAGCAGCCTCTTGGTTTTGATCTGGACTGATCTGGAGCTGTACACGGTTTTTGTCCACAGGCATTATAGAGAGCTGGTTGTTTGACAGGTCTTTTTATATAAGTCTAAAACAAGAGGGTGGATATTTTTTGTTGAAGTCTCACCACCTGCATTGAAGACTCATTGGTCAGGGTCCCATTGGTAAAATAGGTCAAGAAAATAAGGGGATACACTCCATCAGCATCAGCCAACACAAAAATTGCTATAATTCAGCCAATTATACAGATATTGAGCTAAAATCTGATGTATCACATGAGTCATTCACAGTCATGCTCTAACTGTAACATATTGTGATACTGTATATACTGAATAAAACAAACTAAAATAATAAAACCTCAAATTTTCCGATCATTCTGAAGATGCTTAAAATCTAAGCGAAGTTTTACTTTTCATGTTTCATGCTTTTGTATTAACTTTAACTGGAACACGTTGGATCTTTAACCCTTTTATTAAAGTGAGCAAATCAAGAGCCAGGTGTGAAAGTGTCAAGACTAAATAATTCAATAAGACAAACCGTGTATCCCTGGGTTGCTAATACCTGCAAATTTCAGCACACGTCACAGATCTGAGCTGAGGCTAAGCAGTGAGCAGAATATAGGCTGAAATCCTTCAGCACATTAACATGTGAAGTAGGTCAGAATCACCCCATTGTTCGGGTCAATATTCAAACATGAAATTACAGTTTGTGTGCTCAAGGCTTTGTGGGCTTCACCGAGAATACGAAGCATATGCAATCTGATGAGAGGATTATCTGTTTTTAAACTGTTCACTAAATAAAAGTCGGGATGCTTTCAAAGTAATTCCACCAGAAGTTTTCTTCTAATCAGGTAAATCCCTCAAAAATCCATAAAGAGAAAAACTAAAATAGAGTAAAATTAAACCTTTTGTTTAAAAGGAATAGTTCAAACATTTTGAAATGGGATTCTGTGTTAATGTTATGAACAATTATGTTACCTGTTGTAGGTAGCTCTTTGAACGACCTCAGTCTGACTGGAGTAATGAACTAATGGCAAGTCTGAGCAATGCTGAAACAAAATGGATTGCTGCCATCTTAAAACAACTTCAATCTTTTAAATTTCATAATGATTCATGTAAACACTATTTAAAACTACTAACTATATGCTATTAGCAAGGGTAAATATCAACAGCTAGCTTAAACACTTCCTGTGCAGCCTGGGCAATTCCTGCCAGAATATCAGATTATTTTTTGCTAGAATAACCATAAAATGCAAAACAGATGATAATAGGTTTATAAAACAGACAGCAGTAATGTTGACTTGTTGTAACTTGTCCATCCAAGATATTAAGAAATGGTATAAATTGTTTATTAACTTTCATAAAACTTCACTTCCGATCTGATCTATCACTTTAAGGCAGGGCTATTCAACAAAGTCTGACCCGCCAGTTGGTTCATTCATCCCTTAAGCCCAAACCCCATTTTTTTTACTTTAATTCCTATAAGTTATTTTAAGTTAAACATAGACATGTTTGGTATCTACAGAAATGTCAGAACCTTGGCTAGAAGCTGGTAAGAACCATTTCTATTAACACTCCAGACAGTTTAATTTACAAGCAGTTGAATATAAAACTATGAAAGTGAAAATAAAATTGGTTTAAAAATTTGGCAAGTCAGACAAGTCAAAATAATATTTGTTAAATAGGAGGCCTAATGTGTTTTTTGTTTTTGATATTGTTTAATTATCACTACTTTTATAAGGTTTTGTATGTTGTATTCATGATTAAATACAGCAAAATAAACTATTTCAAAATGTAACAGATCTTTGTAATTCTTGCTTTATTTACACAATAATTTTAATTGCTGGATGTCCGGTTCCTGAGCTGTTGACCTGCAGTAACTGTGGCCCCCGGAGCAATTTAGTTGAATAGCCCTGGTTTAAGGTAAGGATTTTGGGAAAGTCTTTAAAATCTTCATACATGTCAAGTTGACCGTAATTTACACACATTTTCCATCATTTTGCTGGCATACTGATGTATACAGCAATCTCACAGATTTTTTCAAGTTTTACAGATTTTTTCAAAGCCTCAGTTTCAAATTAATTTAACATGTCAGAGCTTGTAGGACATTAAAAAGCACATCAAATAACAATCTTCCAACCTGCTCTGCTGCAAGAAATAAGTTCACTTCATTTGTTCTCCTTTCCTTCTGGTCATCTCCGCCAACAACCATTGAATGGACAACGACACCTGAATAACCTGTAGAGTCCATTCATTTCAAGATGGCTACCACAGTTAATTAATTTAAGCAAAGCCCAAAATGACTTCAACTTTGTTATATTTACAAATATTAGGCTAAAATTTAACAGGTCGTAGTTGAATCATTTCCAACCCAACTCCATCCCTTCTCACCTTAAGTTGATCTTTGTCTGAAACACTGGCATAAAATGCAGTGGGTGATATGCATTTCTTCAAAAAATGCAAGGCCTTAAATTTCAAAGCCTTGTTTTTATTTGTTTTGTTGCCATCATTCCTTGCAGAAAGAAAAAAAAAATACATACTGGCCTCCATCTCAAAACAAGAGACAAATAAAAATAAAGAGACCTGTCAAAATTCTCTGTTCTCACATAGTGTTTACTTGTAAGACAACGAGGTAAAAAGTACAACAGCTGCCGTTTAAAATGTGAAAAACTGTTGAAAGTGGAACAGAAGCTCCTGTAGTTGGGAGATGATGATGATAATCGTTTTACTCAGGGCCAAAGGGGAAATCGCTGCATTTTCTTCAGCAAACACCTATCTTGTAAAAAACACTTTAAGGAAGAGAAAAAGGAGAAGAAAATCAAATAGTGGTTAAATCAACAAACTTGAAACTAAGCGGTGCCATGAATATTATCCAGTTAGCCCTGGAGGGCAGCTTTGCATTTTTTTTTTAACTTCCGCTCGCCTCTTCTCCTCTCCGCCTTTTCACTTCAAAGGCTTTTTGCACTATCCAAGTCAGGTGGGGCGGGTGGGGGCAAAGCTCCCAAAATGCTCCATGCATGCCTTATCGCACATCTCACCCCCTTCTCAAGTGTTAATCACCGTCGGCTCCGCGGCCCATGGATGACGAGTGAGAATTTAATGAAGATTTAGGTCGTGGGAAGTGACTGGTGCTCCACCTGCCACTGTCGCCCCCCTTGCCAGGCCTCCTCCCAACATCTGCTCGCACCACGTTTTGACGACACCCATGCTACTGGCTGCTGTGGCGTCTGGCTCGTGTAAAGGAAAACACCCTGACCTAACAGGCTTGATCAGAAACCGAGCGGCGCAGCATACTGACACCATGACGAGGTTTTAAAACAGTGAGGAGGAGCAGTGGAATATGTTCATCCTTGGAATGTGTCGCCTGAGAGACGGGAGGAAGAGACTATTTAGAAGCAGCAAAATTTTTTAACTCTACAAAGTAAAAAAGACTGATTATTTCCTGAAAGTTTCATCAAAACGCTTTTAGTGGTTCATGAGACATTTTGCTAACAGTCGAGCAAAGTTAACTAATTTTTGGCAAAGATTTTATGCAATAAGTAGCACTTATTGTAGATGTTGCCTAGCTTTAGTAGCACTGCATTTTAGCACTAACTCTGTAAAACTGTCTGAATTACAACCATTTCTGTATTTTTAAGCTCAGTCGACTGTGAGCCATCTTATCTTATTGCATTGGCTCTAAAAGTTAAAAGTTTATATGGGTCTTCTCAGTAACTCTAAAAGTCTTTTTTTAAATGTTTCTGGTGGTTCATAAGATATTATGGCAACAGACAGATAGAGTTGACTTCCATAGTTAGTTTTCTTAATATATAATAAAACACAATATATAGCAGATCGATGTGGGCCAGATCTGGCATCAAGCTGGCACTGCTGGCTGACTTCTGGCTTAGCAAGTGGTTTGTCAACTCGATGTTGGCCAGTTCGAGAATTCCTCGACAACACTTCCCTGAAAAATGTTGCCATTACTGTCCCAGAAGTTTCACAACAACATAAAAGTTTTAGCAGTTTTAACACAAAGTTGACCACTTCTCCCAGCAAAAGCAACCTATCTGAATAATATGGTTTAGTGGTTTAGTCCCTAGATAACGCGTTGATTTAATTTGTCTACTACATCGCAGGACCTGCAGAGTGACTATTGTGCACACGTAAATTGCGACAATGATGCTCAAATGATACAGAGATGCAGCTCTATATCCAATGGACAGTAGTCTGTGATGGTTAGTTGTAAATGTATATCCAGTCATCATTTATATCCTTAAATCCATCCACTAGTTTGCTAACAGACAGAAATATGTAACAAGGAATGTTTTCTCCCCCGCAGGCCTGGAGTTTGATAAATGAGCTTTAGGAAGAGCAGCTGAATATGTTCATTCCTGGAATGTGTCGCCTAAGAGAGAGGAGGAACAGACTAAGAAAGGCCGTTTAGAAAGAGAAGAGATTTTTCTTTGCCTACAGCTTAAGGAAAGGCCCCTCTCCCTTTAAAAACATGAATTAAAAAAAAAAGTCAGGCTTGAAGCTAGCAGGCAGAGAGCTCTATCAGGGCCGTGGCACACATCTATCAGGCATAGGCACTAAGACTGCTGGAGGATAAAGCATGGAGGCATGAAGAGAGACTATTTCCATGGGGAGTCCTTGGAGGGGCCAGACCCAAACTACTACTGAGGACTAGAAAGGAGAGGTCTCTCTTTTGGGGGGGGCGACGGATAGGGGTCTGCAGAGGATAAGAGGTCCTGGTGGAGGAACTCTCACGTCAGCACTTCAATCATGCCTAATCCCTGCTTAGTACACCCACTGCTTTAGCAGCGAGAGAGGGAGCGAGGGGGGAAGGATGATGATGAGAGGGAAGGCCAAGAGAAAGGCAGATGAAGTGAAAAACAGAGGTAAGATGGAGGAGAGGAAGAGGATAAGGATGGGAAGACAATGAGGGAACAAAAGTCGCCAAAGGTTCATCAAAGGTGAACATAAGGAGGTATATCTTTCCGTTTTTTTGAGAGTGGAAATGCAATTGTGAAAGAAAATAAAAAAAACATGAAGGCACTCTCACATATTCCATACTTCTATTTAGATCAAAAGAAATCAGAGCAAACGTAAATTATGCATAAAGTATTTATTATCACCAGTGTTTGCAACATTTTTACAAAGTGACGGCAGCATTAAATAGTTCAGATGTTTTAAAAACAGGTTTTCAGTTACAAAGGATTATTAAAAATAATACTGAAATCATGTAAAATATGGTACTTTGTTAATATTTATTTTTTTAAATACATGAAAGAACAAAAAGGAATGTTTTATTCATATTAACCAGAGGGATAGAGGACCCAACACCAGAAACACAGCCAGATTAAAAGCCTAGTATTCCTTGAAGAAATATATGGCATATCTCCCACCACCTATTGTGGCAGAGTTTGAACTAAAATCATCTTTTGTACAGAAATAATAGAGTTGACCTTGATTTAGAAAAAATATGTGCAATCCCATGTGATATCGTGTTATTTGTTAGCACTTGAAGAATGTGTTGTGAATGACGCTTGGCTTCTACAACTTCAAATTTTAGCAAAAATATTTGTAAAGATTACCATGTTATACCCATTTATTTGATTTTTTTACCGTCAGTTGGTTGTGGCAGCCTTCTTGACTTGAGTTGGCTTTAGATACTAATGGGATGTAGAGGTATATCTAATGATTACTGTTTCAAAAGAATTCATCCAGTAGGTCATGAGATATTTTGCTAACAGACACACGAACACACATGCAGACACAGGCATTTTTGTCCACTTTTGTCTTTTGGCAGTGGGCGATGATAAGGTGCCCCACATGTTCACTCTATATAACTGTTAATGTAGTTCAGCAGTTGTAAATTTTTTTTAAACTAAAACTTCTGTTAAACACTGTCAGCCTATCTTGGCACAATCTGTCTTCAAGCGGCTGCTCTTTTGTTATCCTGTAAATTCAACCAGAATGAAAGCAACAGGGTGTAACGTCAGAAGATGAGCGGGTCGTCAGCTAATGTGAAAAAACTGATCTGCTGAATGCTTTGCGTGTGAACATGGCTGGCATGACGTCACTTTCACTTTTGTGTGTCTACATGTGTTTTTGAATCGAGTGGCAGGATGGTGGGGTAGGAGAGGGAAAGGATGTGTGTGTGAGGGGGGGTGGAGATGAAGCAGATGGACGAGGGGAGATCAGCGAAAGAGGATTACGGCACGTCAAACCATCATCGCACTCATAAAATCAGTCCACCCACATCGCCTGAGAGGGTTCAGAGCCAAATGTAGAGCAGGGATAATTTAAGGCCCAACAAAGTCTATCCTTCTCCCTGTCCTCACGTAGTAAACTAACAGAACGCGTCGGAGAGACAGTTTAAATAAGTGCACAGATTCTACAAGAAAAGGGCAACTACGAAAATGTCATGTTAAATTGTAAAAAGTGATTGGATGGAAAGTTGTGAAAGGATTTTAGACCAACAGGGCAAAGGCTGAACATGTGTCACCGTGGTTCAGAGAGGAAATATATTTACTGTGGTATATCTGATGTTAAATTTTTGGCACTTCCTTTTTTTATCTTCAGTTCAATATGTGTGCCCTGTGCTGGCAAAATAGGTCAAAATGAGCACAAGCCGCAGTGCAAAAGAAGTGAAAGTATTGATATTGCCATAATTGGGATTTGTGTAAAAATAAGTCAATGAAGACACCATGTAGCAAACAGTAACAAACTGTCACAGTTACTGTCTTTTAACACAAAGAATTTCCTTGAATTTTTCTTTGCCATAGCACATAGAAAAGTATTCACATAATGTTTGGCATTATTGCGAAGCTTAAGCATCTCCCTTTAAAATATAGGGCTGAAATTTCTGATGACATTTTTCTAAGAAAAAAAAAATCAAACTGGCACTTTGGTAAAACGAGCCAGTTGCTAAAGACCCTATCACACTGACATTTTAGACAACTTTTGCCAACTTGTGAAATGTTTTCTTTTACTAAATGACAAATAAGTTAGAAGTTTGATTAGTTTGTTACCATTACAGTATGTACATGCCTAAACAAAGCTTCCAGATTACTTTTTTAATTCCATCTTCAACATAGATGTCTCCAAACATTTCATAAGTTGCTATATGTTGTCTAAAACGTCATAATATGACGGCCTAAAGCCAGGTGATGAATCACCAAATTTCCTTGAATTATGTATCATTTTGAAGGTTTTGCGACGGGGAATTTGATGTAGTAATAAAAAAATCTTTATTCAGACTTATTTTGCCTGCTTAGCTGACATACATAACAAGCATGGCAAAAACGTATGTATTTGTAGTAGGGATATAGTAATTTCCAGGTATTCAAAGTATTGTGAAAATGTCAAATTTGAAAATTGCAGTCATCATCAGTCAACATATTTTTTACATCGGCACATGGTAGCGACTAGAGCCGCATGATACATCATTTGAGCATCGTCATTACTTAGGGACTAAAACACTAAACCATAAGCCATTGCCCTAATTGGTAGCGATTTATAGATTTTATTTTGACTGCTTACTTCTGACCTGTGGAAGTGAGCTGCTTTGTGTTAAAAAAGCTGAAACTTTCATTTTGTTGTGAAACTTCTGGGACAATAATGGCAACTTTTTTAGAAACGTGATGTCAGTCAATTCTCGAACTGTGGAGGCTCAACGTCAACAAGATGGCAGCATAACTTAAAGTGTTATTCAAGTCATCTTTTGAAAATTCCCTTATTTTTTCATTTTGCATTATGTATCACAGGGCTAGAAAAAAATCACAGTGTCCTAGATGAGTTCAGCTTTCTCAAATATCTAAAGAAAGATAAAAATAAAAAAAATGGGATGACTGTTTTTGCTAAAAAAAAGTATATTGCTTTAGTCATCCAATAGCATTCACACAACTTTGTTCAACCACAAATTTAATGCAAATTAAGCATGTTTTGAGAAAAACTCACTTGTAACCTCATGCAGCTGTATAAAACAGGCTTACTTAACATACACTTGTCAATAACATGAGCGTAACCAACATAGACAAGAAGCACAGCCTTATAAACCAACATACAGTATCTCTGAGTCGTAAATGTAGGACAAATTGAGGCATTTCCTGGCAGCATCTGTGGCTTTAAAGGGTTAGGACTGGCAGTTTTTATAGCCCTACAGAGAAGGTCTGTATTCTTTGAAGGCCTGCCAACAATAGAGTGCTCTCTGCTCACTGGACAATAATGTAAACACGGGCGTCCTGTCGCACAGCTCAACCTCTCACCTGCCTGTGAAAGTGAGAACCTGCAGGTTGAATGACAGCTATAACAAATGTCCTTTCGACATGTCCTTTTTTTTCTGGTTTTCCGCCTTTTGCTTAAGTTGCGTGTCATGTTCTTTCATTCACTATCCAGCCACCTCTCCTGCCCCCATAACTCTGGTTTTCTTTCATTTACTAACTTTCACACATTTACGCCATCCATGCTATAGCACACGCAAAACGGTGGATGATTAACACCATCTGTGGCAGGCAGACACCATGCTTACACCCTGGAACTGTGCGCCTGGTGCGTCCCAGGTCCATCTGTGCTTTTATATACAGATATGTACACAAGGGAGGAATACCTGCCTGTGCACTCACATGTGGCGTATGCTATTACACAAACACAAAGCAACTGACTTTAATAAATCAGATCATAAACAGACCTATAGAGAACAAGCAAGGGAGATGCCGCTGAAAGCAAAGAAACTTGGATTGTTTTTATTTTTCTAATAAACCAACATTTCGTGTCCCTGGCAGTTTTTCTTAGCAGACACACTTTGCAGCCTGCCCAAACCAGCGAGACAGCAGGAAATTAATTAGCACTGAGAAAGATTGGTCCCAGCTATTTCACTCAAACATTTGCCAAGTTTTTGATCAGTTGCCAGTAAACATGAGGAAAAAAAATCTAATAATAATAACATGAAGTTGCGAAGGTGTAGCAGTGCAGCAAGAAATCTAGCCCAAGGTCCTGTATGCACTACTCTTGATAGTTTTCTTTGTTTAACTTAGGTTTGGGTGGTATGACGGTATTGTGACATATATACATAGGTGATGGTTTTGAAAAACTATGATGACATTTTAATCACTTGTGCCAATTTTCCACAAAGCTGCTATAAACTGGGACATCAACATTCTAAGCTCTTTCCATTGGCGGAAATCCCGGGGGGGTCGGGGGGGTCCTGACCCCCCCAATATTGGACAACCCTCAAGTGGCCCCCCCCACTAATGAA
>JARVJO010000039.1:4206197-4221677 GCA_031762555.1 Cynodonichthys magdalenae
CTGAATCCGAGATTCGACTATCCGACGGACCCTCCTCTCCAGGACCCCCGAATAGACCTTACCAGGGAGGCTCAGAATAGGCTCAGTATTTAAAAGCCTCTCATACATATAGCTCACTGCCTTTCATGCAAGGCTTTAAGAAAGATCATTTAATGATGTGAGAGGATGAAGTCATTTTGGCCAAATATTTCATCAGATCTTGCAAGACATATTAGCACTCGGAATAAGTGTTGGGAAAGACTCTCTGCCACCACTACAGTTATTTTTAGTTCATTATCTGTCCAACTGACAAAGTTACATTGGAGGTCAACAATATTATGTTTTAAAGGCAACACATCATTTATATCTGAAAATATTTCATTAATATTCCATTTTCAGCATAAAGCAAGCTTTTCCAATTTTGACTCACTTGTGTTTCTTAACATCTCTACAGTGTTGGAATAGTTTACGTCTTTCCGAGCCGAAACACTGAATCTCTGTTGCACGAGCATTGCATTGCAGCGGCTTCACAACAAACACATACATTAAATATGTATTCATTTGAGCAACAGATATTAAATAATTTTAAGATGATTTTGAGATCATGGATTTTTGTTGCAACTTTCCTTACATTTGGAGAAAAATAATATGTATGCTAGAGCATATTTTCTGAGGCTGGGCTACAGTGTGGTACTAATCAGAACATACTGTATACTGTGGTTGGGAGGATTCATTACTGTTTATTTGCAGCAGAAGATTAGATGTAAAAAGATGAGCACTACAGGTGGGTAAATTAAAAATACAAACTGTAGTTAGTGCATTACATTAGTGGCATGTAGGTCAGTGTGTAAAGCTTTAACAGCAAATACAAAGTGTCACTCATGCTGTCTCTGCTAACATAGACACATGAGAATGTACACACATGTATAAAGTCATTTGTCAGCTGAGGGAGGTGGGTCTGTTCAGTAAAGGACATCTATGTGAGAGTAAAAACAAAAGATGGCTGCAGAAACCAAGCTTTACAGGGACAAACTATGACAAACCGTGAGTGTGTTACCCCATGGGGACCGTCTTTCCAATACACAGCCTTGTGACGACCCACTGTTCCTTATGGGGACCAAAGCCCTGTCCCCCTGGGTACAGATTGCATTCTTGGGTCAGGGGTAAGGCTTAGGATAGTGGTTTCCAGATACCGGTACAGATATACCAGCAAGTACTCGTACTCTAACTGATACCTGGAAATGACACCAGCATTGATACTGCATTCAACGTGTTACAGCAGGATTATTCAACTAAATTGCTCAGGGGGGCACAAGTACTCAAAGCCAACAACAGGAGTTGTTGCAGGTGTGTTGTTTAAAAATTTGTATCGGGACACCCCTAGTTTATGCCTAAGATGTGAATGGAGTTTAGGTTAGCTTTAGGGTTAGGTATGTGTTGGCTATAAAAATGACAGAAAAAATAATGGAAGTCAATGCATGAGGAGAGAGAAACAAACTGTGTGTGTGAGTGTAAAGGGAGGATAAAATCCTGTCTTGGCACATGCATGGTGACAAAAAATGTTACCTGCACTCAGTAAGACACACATTTTATGTCACTTTATCCCTTTAACTGCCTGGTCAACCAAACGGTTGACCAAACGGTTGACCAAACGGTTGACACTGGCAGCTGTGGTCTGATGGTTTTCCAGCAGTGAGGCACAAAAACATTGGCGACAACACACCAAGTGCGTGTATAGAAAAAGCGTAGATATTAGAGCAATACTTCAAATCTCTTTTATTAGGGTTGTTCTGTGGAAATTTTATGAAATAATAACGTACTTGCTGTACGTACAGCCTCAAGTTGAAGACACAAAATTTATTGTTGACTGGGTTAACGAGCAAACTGCTATCTTGGAAAATGGATTGCTGCTCCTGCATGTGAGCAGTTGATGTGGGTGCTGTTTTAAAAATCTTCAAATTGTAGTCAGTTTCACATTACATGGTTATATAAATAAAACTTTAAAGATTTTTACTTAAAAATATATACATGCTAGCTAGCTGTAGCATTGTCATTGCTGTCTGGGGACATTTCTAGCAGAAAAATAATGTTGATGCTGTAATAACCATTTAATGCAAACTGATAATGTTTTTTTTTCTAAAACAGTATTGCAATAAAGCACTGTAATATTTTAATAAAGGTTTTTTTTCAAAAAGGCAGAATTCGGTTGGGATCCTGTTCAGATTAGATGTTACTCTGTTATTCTGGTCATAGTATAAACCATTTTCTCCAGACGGAGGTTGTTTGAAGAGCTATCTATTACTGGTCAAATATAAATTGTCCATAATCTTTCAACAAAACCCCACCTTCAAAGGTGTTACATATTTATGTAGAAAATTAATAAATGTTTTGTTTGTATTTGCATTTATTTAATACTGTATAAGCCAATAATTTCATTATGATAATCTAGAAAGTTAGGAACACTAGGAATACTTGAAATTGCCAACATGGTCTGGAAGTCAAGTCTCCCTTGCATAACTCAATCAATAACATTGTTCCGTGGTTTCACTCTGCCTTGAAAACTAATAACCTACTGTAGCAAATGCCTTCAGATACTTGAAAGCAGTTAATTATTTACCCATTAGTTAATTTAACATACCAGACTTTTAGTATCCAGTCTTACAAAAACAAATATCACATAATCAAGAAAAAGACAATAAACCATCATAAAAGCAGGATGCAAATAAATTTTAAATTAAATGCAAAAAGGAAATAAAATCTTTATTTGCATAATGTTAACATTAAGTCACCACTTAATTTTGTAACTACAAATAAAAATATATTTGCCTAATTTGACACACAATCATCTTAAATGCATCAGAAATCTTGGGAAGAAATGCCAGAGATGCTACTTTTCATTTGGTAATGTTTAAAATTTTTTTTAAATATTCACTCTTGAAAGCTCCAGTGCTCAGCTCTCTTTTTTCTTCCTATGAATTTTTAACTAGAGTCAGACAGCAAGTCAGCAGCCATCCCCACCATACACAGGGTTAGCTTTCTACCAGTCGGTGTTTTCTTACCACCGTCACTCAAACTCTCAGGAAAACAGATGAGCTCAAGTTAAAGAAGAAGAACGCCAACAAACAAAAAACTGTTTACACCCTACCACATCCCGAGTCACACAAGAAGACACGTTGTCATCCTTTCATTACCATATTAGCTAATTGGGTTATCAACTGGACAGTTGTGTAGACTGCTGTTTTTGTTTTTTAAATGACGTTAGTCCCGATGTTTACCAGTAATTCTAAGCAGATTTTTTTTTCACGTTTTATAATAACTTATCCACATTACTTCAACAAGAACATTGTAAGATTTGTGAGTAGATGACAGAAATGTTGAGAACATAGCAAGCATGACTAAAGGTTGTAAGAAAGTATTTTTAACCATGTGTCCTTCGACTGACGAACCCAAAGTTTGAATAAAGCTTAGTGTCTTCTTGGGGAGAGAAATGGGTCTACGTACGAGGGCCCTGCATCCCCACTCACCATAAATCGTAAAAAAAGTGTTCAATATTTGGAAGCCCAAATAATTGCACATAAAACCAAGTTAGTTCCCAGTTTAAAAAGATTTATTCTTCAGATCTAAGAACTCCATTCATGCTCTGAGTCACTGTCTGTGTGTATGACCCTGAGTATCAGAACCAAAACAATGACTTCTCTTTCTCCTTCTGCTGCTGGCTACACTAAAGACTCCCCAAAGTCTTAAGTCTTACATGTACCTAACATAACCCAAACATCCTGGTCACACCCCTTGGGGCGGTATGTTTTACGTCAGGACTGTTACATTGGTATGTCAACAAGTCCTTGTTTATCCTGCGGAGGGACACTAAAAAAGGAAGATAATCAGTATGTTTCTATGAATGAAGTAAATGACTTTAATTGAAGTGTAAAATATAAGACTATATGTAAAATTTTGTTAATCAGTCCCAAAATTTCATTTAAGTCCATAAAAGGCACTAAAATTTAACAAGCAGATTCACTGCTTGGATATATGTCAGGCTGGGTCTTGTGCTGCCCCCTCTTCGGGTTCATCTGGGGTCCACTGCTGGGGGTGGACCTTGCCACACTGCCCTCTGGTGCATTGTGCCTTTGCCCTCTTATGCTGGTGGCTCTCGGTGTCTGGGTGGTCGGGCGTAGGCCGGCTCGGCCTGGTGGGGCTCGGGTCCTCTGGTCCTGTCAGGCCTTGGCTGGGGGGTGGTGTGCCCTGGGGATCCGGGCCTCTGTGCCCGTGGCTGGATCTGCTCCGGCGTGGTGGGTCCCTTCGAGGCCTGTGAGCTCATAGCTGCTGGCCCCGGGGGTTTACTGCAATGGGGTGGCTGGGGGGGCTGTCCTGGTTCTCTCCTCTGGTCCGCTCTGGGGGGTGGGTAAGCAGTTGTTCCAGAGCTGGTGCCACTGGGGGTCTCGGGGTCTTTAGCTCTGGTCTTCCTCATGTCTGCCTCGGACCTTGGGGGTCTGATCTGTGGTCCTCTATTGTGGTCACAATTGAATATTCCAATGGAGAAACCTTATATATACTTGTATGCTCACAACCGCACACAATCAGGTGTTCAGTTCCAGGGGTTTCTGACATACATATTATTTTTGGATTGTGTTGGTCAGGAACCGGAAGGTCATCATTTCGATTCCCCGTTCCAGCTGCCTCAGTTATTGTGTCCTTGGGCAAGACACCTCACACAATTTGTCTACTGATGGTGGTCAGAGGGTCCGGTGGCGCCAGTGCATGGCAGCCCCGCCTCTGTCAGTGTGCCCCAGGGCAGCTGTGGCTGTAGCTTACCGCCATTAGTGCGTGAATGTGTGAATGTCTTTTAGTGTAAAGCGCCTTGGGGTCCATATGGACTTGATAAGGCACTATATAAGTTCAAGCCATACATAAATCTGTGTATATAAACATTTTATATATATGTTTGGGTGTATATATGTATATATACTTTTCAGGGACGTTATAATTACTATTCTTATATGCACATATATTTTGTTGTGTTTTTTGTTTTGTCCCCCTTTTCAGGTGTAGAGGTAGATAGCGGATGTGTTGTCTTGTGTTTTCTCAATATATATCTCACATATCTTCTTGTCTCTTTCAATCTTTTCTTTCACTTTTCTCTTCTTTCTTCTCTTTGGGTGGGAAAAAAAAGCCACTGACGATGAAGAAACTAACATAATAACTAATATTATGCTTTCTACTGAAATGGCAAAAATCAAGAACAAAAAAAAACCCAAAAAAAACAAGCGGATTCACTATTGTGTACTATCTGCTCTTTAGTTACTTTTTCTTTAACATTATCTACACTGCCTGGCCAAAAAAAGTGACCACCTGGATTTAACTAAGGTCTATGATGTGGGGTTGTTGCAGTTGGTCAGGTCTATGTTCAGCAACGAATGAGGGCAGCTGAATACCTGAATATACTGAATGACCAGGTTATTCCATCAATGTATTTTTTACTCCCTGATGGCACAGCCATATTCCAAGATGACAATGGGCTGGAATTGTGAAAGAGTGGTCCAGGGAGCATGAGACATTTTCACAAATGGATTGGCTCCACAAGGTCCATTGAGATTCTTTGGCATGTGCTGAAGATGGTCAGACTCTACCATCATCAATGCAAGATCTTGGTGAAAAAGTAATGCAACACTGGATGGAAATAAATCTTGTGACATTGCAGAAGTTTATTGAAACAATACCACAGCAAATCCAAGCCGTAATCAAAGCTAAAGGCGGTCTAAAAACATATTAGAACGTGATCTTTTTTTTTTTTTTTTGGTGGCAACTTTTTTTTGGCCAGGCAGTGTATACGCTGGTAAAAACACAGCCAATATAATGTGAAGGCGGATAGAAGGTCAACTGGATTTGAGTATAAAACTGCCTCCTGTCTGTTAGAACTTGGCTTTTGTTATTTGAACAGTTGTGCGATTTAACGATTTATCTTCTATCTTTTTTATTGTGAACTTTTATGTGTATTTCATCTGAATTCAACCTTGTGCTTGATGAGACTTTAGGTCCAGGGCTCCTTTGAAAAAAAAAATCTTGTGATCTCTGTGCATCTCACATGGTTAAAAAATGTTGAATAACATAAAATTAAATCACAACTCAGATACCCTACCTTAGCCGTACAATGTAAATATGAACACCTGTCACAAACACAACAGGCAAAAAAGTAATAGAAAGAGATAACTGTTTTTTTTCCAAGTAAGCTTCAGCTACTTTAACAACTGAAATGTAGAGACACTACTTCCAATAATGTATAAAAAACATTTTTATTGTATCAAAAAGGAATCTTCTTTATAATGGCATCTATAAATCAGTAAGCGACCTTTTGTGCTTCATAGAACAATACTATATTCTTTTATTTCAATACTGTTATTACTTTTCCAGACATGCCTGCACTATTTTTATGAAGGCAGCAGTGCCTTATAAAGTTGAATTTCTTCACTTTTTTCATAAGAGACATAAAAAATACTGACTCTCAGGAAACGGTTGATGCTAAATGGATGTTGCAAGCAGCACTGAGCTTTGAGAATGAGACACTGAAGCTAATAATCTTAGAAGCTAATTTTAAAAATATGAACTGGTCCTCCTCTAAATGCAAACATAATCATTTACCTAAATCTAAGCAAACTGCTCCAGAGCAAGTAAAAGTTATGTCAAGATGGAGATGCTAGGCTCAACCTGTAAGTTTTGTGAATTAGACAGATGGACAATACTCAAAAATGCAAAAGACATGCAAACTTTTACCAGACTCCCCCATAATGGTTTTGAAATCTTCACTTTGAAAAATGTTTTTAAAAATACTTGTGACCATGTGGATGCAAGGTGCAAAGCAATAATAAATCTTTTATAAAAGATACCTGAAGCAGCATAGAAAGCATCTAAATCTTAAGAATGTGTTGTATGTCTGCATGTTTCTTTGTTTCTGTTAAGTAAGCTAATGAGTCTGATGAGAATTAAGACTGAAAGGACAAAAGGGATAAAAAAAAGAACACTGAAGGAAATAAGGAAAAAAGAAAACAATCAGATGTGGCTGTGGCCAGCCTTTGGCAATGACAAAGCAGAGCAATTATGCATGAAGGCTATGACATTGACTGTGGCATCACCGCTTCTGCTGATCTGTTAAAAAAAGCAAACATACCACTATAAATTCAGCAAGCTCAGTCACGCATACAAATAGGCGGACACACATCTCTCTGTCAAACACGTTCAAGGCCTTTGATGATCTGGTTTTGACACGTTAACACGTTCGGGCACACGTTTGTGTCACTGGCTGGTGTGAACATTTTTACAGGTCAGCAGAAGGTCGGAGCTCGTCTTCCATCTCTCACTTGGTGGATCTGTTAGGAACTGTGAGTGGAGAGCATCACGAGTCCATCACCTAAGTTTACCCTCCCAAAGCTCTCTCTGAACACACACATTTTAACAAAGTACATGCCTGCAGCCTCACCATCCCTCTTCTCTGTCTTACTGGTTGTAGAGGGATGCTGCCATGCTTGAAAGAAATATTGATAACACACAAATATGAAACGGCAGTAGCTCTGCTTTGCACACTCGCATGCAAACTTTTTTTGTTTTCTTTTACAGACTGTTTGGAACATAGAAACTCTTCAAAAACACTTCTAGTGAGAAACAAATATAAATATAGTGAATATATAAAACATAAAATAGCTGAGATCAGCCAAAACACTTATCCAGTAGTTTTCGATAAAACTGCAAAGACGTAAAATTAATCTTTTTACAAGTAAATATTTATTGAAAAATTATTACTATAATTATTTTTACAATAGTAAATATTACATTTTTGTGGCACTGACTCAAAATGAACTATAGTGATAATTATATTCACAGCAAGGAAGCATATCCCCAAGTGAAACAGCATGGCTCATTGGTGTTTTCAGTGTTTGGGCACCAATGGAAACCTCTAGCTTTAAGCATTGACTTCTATTATGTTTTGACTACTTTTGCAATAAGTTTTAGTATGACTAATTGTGCTCGACATCGCCCATGGCAGAAGGAAGAGGACTTCCATCACTGTTATTTATGACACAAACAGGAAACCCAAAAAGGCACTGATTGGAATTGTTTTTCTAGATGAATATGACCTGGGGCTTCAGATTTCGACTTTTTATGCTACTGTTCTTTTTTTTTGCCTGCCTTTAAAAAAATAAAATAAAAAATTACACCTTTTGCAGTGAAATATACTAGGGTTAAAGGTAAAACAAAATGTGGCACATATCTCCATTTTGAGGTGAAAAACATAGAAAAAACTAATTCTAGGTTTTATTTTATTGGTTTTAAATGGACCATAAATCTCCTAGAAGCCAAAAAATACCCCCCAAAAAAACAGCAGGTTATGTCCAACAAGGTAGGGTAACTTCCCCATATAAAAACAAGGTTCTATCATACTGTCTATCATGTTTGTTAAGAAACTAGCCAAAAAGATAGTATTTATTTCAAATACTGAGCAATATTCAATAAAAAATGAACAGCAACATATTGCATGCCATATAAAGTTTGAAAATCCCAAATAAATAGGATAAGTAGCACTTATTAAAATGCCTACTGACATATTTACCAATCTTTATTATTTGCCAGACAGCTTTTAAAAGTTCATGAATTATTACCCTTTTGGCTTTCCATACATCTACCTCGCACTCTCCACTGCTACTGCAGTTCAAAAGGAACCTGAAACTTTTGTACAATAATGATCTGAAAGAAAGTAGGTTTTAAAGCTCCTGTATGTCATCAAAACTAAGGAATCTTGCCTTGCTTTGATATAGAGTGCTTTAGATAGTAGCATTCTCTGCTCACTTCCTGTCCTTTCAGTTGGGAAAACACAATAAAAAAATTTAAAATAAAAAAAAATAAGAACATTTGCATGCGTTTCTAGATGAGAGTGGCAATCACCTGTGACTGATATAATTTTACTCTGACTGCACCTGCACACACAGACCCTTCTGTACATTTCAGCTCTTGTATGCAATGTGCTGAAAGACTGAACAGGATATCCAAAAAGTAAAGCATGGATTGATTTTTACAATGTTTTTAAAACATATTCAGTAGACTAATCCCATCTATATCTAAAAATGTATTTGACACATTTCATTAAGCCAAATTAATTTATGTTGTGAAACCTCCATGATAAGGACTTAGATGCCTCCAATCAACCTTCGAAATCTCCATTTAAAATCCTAGTTTGGAGTATCTCAGATTTTACTGTAAAATACTGATTTAAGTTGTGCGTCCCACAAATATTTACATGTTTAATAATTACAAGGACAAAACTTTTTGGGCTAAACATGGTCTAAATTTAGCCAGGACTAAATGGGAGCTATAATTAGGCTCACCGTTGAAACTGTGTCTTATCTCTGATGGAGAGTGGACTTTTTCAGGGACTCACACCTGTCACAATATACTGTATAATGAGAACATGTGGGTAGCTCAGCATTTTTCCATCCAACTGATCAGCCAATTACCAGGCTAATCATTGCCTTTTGCAGATCCGTCACAGTGTGCGAGCGCACAGCCAGTGGAGATCAATAGCAACGCTTCTACCCGCATGGGCATCGCTGAAGGGGAAGATGATGATCAAATAGGATCAAATACCTCTGCAGGTCTCTTTCAAGCCCACCCCCCTCCCCACTTCCCCGAGGTAGTGAGGCAACAAAGGTTAAATTGTGTGCTGCATTACTTTGAAATTCACCTAAAACATGCAAGCCAAGTCCATTATCTGCTGAGCTACAGACGTTAAAAAGAGAGGGGAACAAACGAGTGAAATTATGTCTTTACTCAAAGCTGCAGGGAGGGTCAGCAATCGGACTAGATGTAGTTGGAGAGAAGTGGTTCAGTCAGAGCGTGAACTAGGGCTTGAACACGTGGAGGGAATGGGGAGTATACCATAGACTGACATGGGTGCGGGGTGGGAGGTGAACTGAAGAACATAAAGAATAACATCAAACAAGAAAAGACAAACGATTTAATCAGCTGTTTCATATTTTACAAAGAGCATGATGATTGGAAAGAGGGAGTGGGGAGAGAGAGATGAGGCGAAAATGCAAAGCAAGCTGATGAGAGGTGCGATAGGTGAATGAGGAAAATCATGGAGGTGGATGAGTGGCTAATTACTCACTAAAATGATGACGAGTGTGTAGAAAAGATGGGATAGAAGAGATGGCAGATAAAACACACCAAAGGAAAAAGAACAAAGATAAAAGGAGCACAGGAAGCATAAAAAAATAATATTTGAAAAAACTGAGAAAGTCATTAAAAGGAAAGCTTATCTCTGCAAATTGAGAGTAGCCGAACCAACTGCACTAGAAAAAATAAACACCATGGCTTTGTAGGAGGTTTCAATTTGTTGAGTTAGTGTAGCTCACTTTGAAGACTAAAAGGTCAAGTCTTTCTTTGTTTCTGCAAACCTGGATGTTTTAGAAGCAGAGACAACTCCCAGAATCACTACCTCAATGATACCTTTATTTAAAGACAAAGAGCATCTAGAACAAGGGTATTCAATTAAAACTCACAGAGGTCCAGTTACTAAACCTTCCTCCTAGTAAAAGGTCCAAACCAAAGTCCAACTTTTTTTTATCGTCTTGCCTACCCATAGTTTCACATTTTCACCGTTCAAAAGCTGAACTTTATAATAAACAACTCGCTAGTAGCACATCTGCTAATATTTGTTTTTCTAGTCGTTGTTAAAGCTAACATAAGGATTTGATTTTTCATACATCTTCGTCTCACATTTAAGCACTACTTCATGACACATAGTTAATACTGCTGAAGCCTTTTGACTGAGAATTCCAAAAACAAAAGAAGTCCAGTTCTATTAAACCATTTTAGATTTAGATAGATATTCTGATCCTGTCACCATTAAATTTTGATAGTGTACTAAAATAATAAAAAAACAAAATTTAGATTTTATTCGAAACACTACTAATTTGAAATTACTTTGACAGAATCTGTAGCCAGACTTGGATTATTCTTTCTTTGTATTGTGTATTGTGATGTAGAGTGGGAACATTCTCGCCCTTTAGTGGAGTGACATTATAACATAAAAGTTTTTGTTAAAATTATTGTTTATCACGAGGACAGTGATGTTTTTATAAATGCAGAAAACATTTGCTTTCAAAATAAAATTTCAAATAGTTGTAAAAACATGCTTTGCTTAATTCTTTGTTCAAAAACAAAATATATAAAATTTGTGCATTCTAATCATTTACTTACTTTTTGGCTTATAAAGAACAGTTTGTTCACTCATACAATATATTCCTTCACCCATTCATTATAATTCTAATCAAATTTAGGCAAAAAAATATTTACATCTTTTTAACTCATTTAAAATTAAGTTCTCAATATTGTATATATAATAATAGATATTTATTCCTCTCTTGTTGAGTAAAAGATTCTAAATATTTGGAAAATTAAATTAATGGGAAAAAAAAACTCAATCTAAGTAAAAACATATTTAGTCAGAGGACATTGTGTTGATATTTAGCTTCACACAGGATGCAAGCTGAAAAAGCACGTTTTCATCATAGTTCATAGAAGGGCGGGATGAAAGAATCCAGTCGATCACATTAACGAGTACTGACAGCAAGGACGTTGTTGAAATCTGACACTTGTTTGACCCAAAAGAACCGCGGCACTAACACAGTTACCCACAGAGTGCTGTGAGGATAGTCAAACGCTGGAATCTGTCCTCTTTTAACAAGCCAGCATGTTTTAAAGCAGGACAGAAAGACATCTGACCAACTTAAGCAAATTAAAAAAGACCTGAAGCGACAGTTTGAAAGGTTAACTCTGTAAGCTTGTCAGGTAATTAAAATGAATAACTGGGATTTCTATCTTCTGTCAAAACTGAGTTCGAAAAAAGTCCTTCAGCCACATTAAGCTCTTAATTAAGTCTGCATCTAAGGTAAACACAAACTTGGTAAATTGACAAAGAAAATAAACCAACTAAAGGTTATTTCTTAATCATAGTATTAATTTTTTGAAAGCAACGCTTCATCACCTTGAACTGATCAGTCTAACTAAATTGAACAGATGTCTTGATTGCAGTATACAGTATATTGCAATAGGGGAAAAATATCTATATATGCATATATAAAGGCAAATTTATAATATTAAGCTCACAAATACACCAACAGCACAGGTTAAAACATACTGTGCCCCTTGGCATGTTAAAAAGTCACTCTCAAATAATCAAGTTTCTATCTTATTGTTCTTGGAATTTTAATTTATTTTAATGAATTGTCCAAATAAAACTGGGGTTTTCTCCAAGTGTACATGTCTCCTCCTTTACCTGTTTCTTTTCTCTTGTTAAAAAAAAAGACAAAACTGGATGTTTAGACATAATTTCTGGTGAGACAGATGGTCGTGGCTTGGTACTAAAAGAGTAACACCCATCACAAACACTGCAACAAGCTATGAGTTAGTACATGTATCAGTTTTATAAAGGTAACATCAGCTTGTAAGGCTTGTTACTTTACAAAAACACAAGAAAAAAAAAGTAATATTCTGCAAAATATGAGCATTTATCCTAAAACAATAACCAGATTTAGATGCTGCCTATTATGTATTTTAGTTATCCCTCCCTTTTTATGTATATCTGTTTAAAACAGTGTATTTTAAATTATCCTAGTTTCAATTTTATTCTTATCACTTGTAATTAAATTGAAACTTAATCCATGATCTTTAAAATGTGAACAGCTGACAGATATGAAATTGGTGTCCTGAGTTTATGAATTATTCTGGCAGTGAATTTGAGTGACTGATCCTACTTATGCCTGCTAAACTTAAAATAATTATGTGTTTTATTTATTATATGTTAATGTTGTAATATCAGAGTTCCCGTCTGTAGAGACGAATCGGGTGTTTATTTAGATTATTTTAAGTCACTATCAGAAAGAGATAAAGAAGAGTCGAAGTTCAGGGAGTTCCCCTTTGATGTCACTTCCTGTAGGAAATATACTAGTTGTAACAAAATGTGTAAAATCGTGTGTATTAAGTTTCTTTAATATAAAGATGTTTTATTTGACTTTTTGTATATGCTTGTCACAGGCACTTTCTGCGCATATTTCAACTGAAGAAGTAATAGTACACAATAAATAAGAGCAATGGCATATGCAAGAGTTTTAACCTAACCCAATGCCGATGTGCATTTTCCCTTCAAATCTTTTTTTTTTTTTTGCCAAAGTGATCCGGCACAAGATGGCTGGTTACAGAGATCACACACCAAGAGAAACAGAACTGCACACACATCGAGTGCAGTATAGCAGGAGCTGATCAACGCTTGATTATCTTCCCTCAGTGCAGCGTTCACTAAGCAGAACTAAATCAGATGACTCCATTAGCATATAATCTGCATAATGGCTCAGCCGGAGCAAGGGCATTTTCCTGCTCCGTGGCTCCAACCATGTCTCATTCTGAAGCTGATTCACTTTGGATGTGCTCAGCCCTTTTCTAAGTCACAGGGTTGCTTCAAACATGCCAGTTGCCCAGTTAATTGAGGGCGAGACACAAAATAAATTAAAATATTCAAGTTTAGTTTTGAATACTGAGCACAGCTCATCAAATTACCATTTTCATTGTTGCATAAGGGCATTAATGTCTGTAGTTCAGTGACTGATAAGTTGTTAAATTTTAGCAATAATGACAAATATAATGATCCGACGTATTGATTTTAAATAAATACTCACAAGTTGGGCTAATCTGCTGCAGAAAGAGCTGATCTCATCAGTTTATTCTATTGTTTCTACAGCTTTCCCAAGGATAAAATGTCAGGCTATGGGAAAAAAATATATTTTAGAATATTTATTCGCTTTATAAAATGTGCCATTACAGGTTTTCAGTCTTTACTTCACAAAAGTCTGCCCTTGTTAAATATTAGAAGAATAGTTCTTTCTCTTCCCCTTTTTAACATTTCATGCACTGTCTTCTTCTCTTTATGCTCGCAAAAAGTGGAACTGGCAGCAAGTTTCAGCTCTTTTCTCCCACTAATAGTCTGAATTCTGATGCTTTTCATCCAGAAGTTTAATAATGTAAAAAGTTGGAAACTACAATAAGGGGGTAAAATAAAATTTATTATGAATATGAAGACTTGTCAGTAAATTATTCAGCATAAGGAAATCCTTTCATGCAAGACTGGATAAAGGTAAATCCATCTTGCAATACATTAACATTACATTACTGCATTACAGAAACACAGTATTAATTGGAATAGCTACATATTTACAACTTCTAAACAATACAATATGAGCTCAGAAATATACAGTATGCACCCAGAAAAAGTCCAACTAGGCTATGTTCACACTGGCTAAAGGGACTCAAATCTGATATTTTTGCCCATATGTAATCCATGTTAAATATTTTTATGACAGTCTGAACATGACATATCCAATTATTTTTAGTTTTTGTACCAAACTAGGTCTGAACATGTAGCACTAAATTGGATACATATCAGATGCTTTTATAAGTAACTGCACTTTCAACTATAATATCTCATTTGTTTCAACTTTTCTGCCATAAAAATAGGGGTATACTCCAAAATGTAGATTAAAATGACAAATGAAAAAAATTATAAAAATTCCAAAAAGTAAAAAAATAAATTAAAAAGATAAGTATTTTAGTTAAATTTGAGATTCTAACAAAACATAATATAAGACCAAATTGATATTTTTAATGTAAGTAAAAAACTCCTGAAATGATTTATCAAAGTTTAATTATACCCCTAAAAACACACTTTTGGTCCCTTTAAAAATAATGTGTTCTACAGCCCAGATTACAATAACATGCAAATGACTAAATACACAAATTAGATGATGACATCATGTTGCAAATTTTAGCTACTTTCTTCACTGAGAAGTCGACAGTGGTTGCCAACTCGTGTCAACACAAGCAACACACCAGTGCCAAACTATAACACCAAAATAATTTTCTGAAGTTGTTGTTCTTGTTACACAGAATATTACTTATCTGCTGTTTTTTTCTACACTGAGAGCTGACCAATGGATTTGAAGTATTTAACTAGCTGAGCAATTCGCCCTTGTCAGGGCTCTCAAGTTTTGATCTTAGCTTGGAGTGTTGCCAACTACTCAGTAAGAAACTTTGTTTCCGAAAGAGGTCCACCAAAGGAGGAAATTTAAAAAAGGATTTTGTTTCATTTTGTTTTTAAGTGTCAAAGCTGTAGTGATGGGCAAAACAGTTCATTTTAGTGAACTGAATCATTAGAATCAGTTCATTAAAATTGATTTTTGAAACAACAATATCTATTTGCTTGGAGAAACCTGTTTCCTCCAAGTTACGTCTCTTTAAGTGTCATAAGAGCCGTCTGACCAGGACAGCGCCACTTCCAGTACAGAGGTGAACGGTAGAAGTGCACTCAACTGTGACTCAGATTCATAAGAACCACTGATCCTCCTGACACAGCGCCACACAGAGGTGAACGATGTAAGCACACTGAACTGTTTAGACACTGAC
>JARVJO010000039.1:4226662-4253665 GCA_031762555.1 Cynodonichthys magdalenae
CCATGTTATGTCAACTGGTTCCACTTAACTGAGTTGAGTAAATTCAAAGCAATATACCAGTTTTTTTAACCAAAGAATATGAGTATGTTGCAAAAATTTAAATAAAAAGCCAATACTTACCGTATTTATTCATGTATAATACATCCCTCATTTTTTGAGCTTAAAAATCATAAAAATTTAATCCTCATGTGTCCTACCACTGCAGATTTCAAGATTATAAAACATTACATCATCTCATTTAGTTAATAAAGGAGACAGTTTTTAACCGTCAATGCTCGTCTATTGCTAAACCTACAGTAAGCATCAGGGTTTTTTTTTGCAAAAATTGGATCTAAATTTATCACTGTTGCACAAAAAAACTTGCATCTTCAAAAATGCAAACTTTCACATAATGAAACAATAAAAATTGTTTTCATTTTTAAATAAATAAATACCGGGGTGTCACATGTTCAAACACTCTTTTTGAAAAATTTTATTGATTGGTGAAGGATGATAAGAAAAATTCAAAATATGAAGATGATGAAAACTGGACATAGAAGGTTTTTGCCCAACAGCAACATACATCAGAAGTAAACATTTTTTCTTTTGATCCAAGCATTTTATACTTTTGTATATATATTTATCCTCCACTACACATAGATCAAACATTTTTGCACATTTTATTGGTAGCAGTTAATGTATAACATAATGCCTTTAAAAAACAAACAAACTTAAAGAGACACTGCTTCAGTTAACTTTTAACTTTACACCCTGAGAAGGCTCAACCTTTCATTTTTCAGCCAAACCAAGACAGTCTCAAGTGTAGAAAACAAAATGAACAAAAAATAAATCTCCTTTAGCCTTTCAGAATAATAGCATTGTTTGAATCGTCTCAATGCACCAATAACCTTGGTCTTTTGTCTTAAATGAGAAAAAAAGATGAAATCCAAACATAAATTGCTTAAAGTGGCATTCTGTGGAAAAAACATGAGCAGATAATATCTTACCTGCTGCAGATAACTTTGGATGAACTAACCACAAGTTCAGTTTCAAACATTTCAAAGCAGTTCATGCAGATTGTTTTATACAACCATTAACTTCCCATTACAGTTATACTAAGTGAAAAATTATGGTATTCCTGCCAGTAAGGAGTGCTACAGCTAGCTACCACTGTTTCTATTTGTGTTTGCTTCTTTTTGAATCTTATCCTTAAACAGTTTCCCACCAATGTGCCCCAGTTATCAAAAAATCTGCACCAGCCCAACAGATGACCATGCAGAGTAGAAGGAAGTGAGAGTGATGTGCCTGATGTGCTCTGCTTGCAAAAACTACAGCAACTCATTTTAGTTTGAAAGCCTGGAACAACTTTGCACTCTTGAACTGAGAAAGTCTCTTTGGTTTGGAAGCAAAGCATGAAAAATACAAGAAAAGCTGCCCAGTTACCTTTTAAAACTCTAGTCAGAACAAACTACTTTTCTACAAACTGAGATTTTTCATTAATTGTTCATACCCTTCCTGCAAAACTGAATTTCAAAAGATCTGAACTACAGCTTTACGTACAAACCACTAGCTAAGAAAATGATGCAACCTATGAGACACAGACAATCTGACAGCTTTGTAAAATTTGCAATAGAAAATAACTAACATATCCAGTTCTATATTAACCTCAAAACTGAACACTACTGTGTTTTATATTGCTGGGATTAAAAAAAACATACTATCACTGAATCTGTAACTACTGTACTTGTAGAAAAAAAAATTCTCAAAACTATTTAACAAGAGCAGAAAACGCTCAGCGAGCTGTCAAAAAGTCACCGACATATCTCCGGTGTAGTTCTGGCCAATGTTATCAAACAAGCCAAAAAGCTGTGAGGAGTGTGGACAGAGCTGTTCAGAAATCCCCTTGAAGCTCGGCAGCATGTGTGGACGGGAAGGCGAGTGTTTCTTTCTGGAGCCTGACTGTGATGTGAGCCTCGTGATGTCCGCCACGCTTTGAAACAGAGGAGAGAAGAAAGAGGACGGAGGAGGAGAGAGTGAAGGAGGAAGGCTACTGCAGCTAGCATCCTGAGGCAGACAGAGATGAATAGAAGAAAGAGTCAGAGCTAGAGAAGAGGTGACAGATATGTATACAGAGAGAGAGAGAGAGAGAGAGAGAGAGAGAGAGAATAGGTGCCACAGAGGTAGAACAGAGGCAGAAAGCAAGAATTTGTGGCTGTTAGAACTTTGTGGCAAGACTTTGAAGGGATAATTAGGGAGAGCAACTCCAGAAGTGGAGAGTAAGTTCCCAGACCTAAGCCTTCATGCAGGGGGATTACACTTGGACGGAACTTTTCCATCCCTCTCTGTTTCAAGGTGGACCCCTGGCAAGACGGCAATATAACTATATTGCAGCTTTCTGCCTCTGCTCACATCATTTCATTTGCGTGAGAGTTAAAATCGACAATTCTACAGGCATGTTCAGTACACAAAAAAAAACAAACATTTGAATGATGCTGATAAGCCCAAAATTCCAGGATATAGTATGACCTATTTCTTCTCTAAATTCTAATAATAAATTAGGACTTTCTTTTGTAATAATCTAAAAGGACAAATTGCCAACGTTGTGATGTACAGTACATATAATATGTACAAGTGGAAAGATTAAAAGAAATGTCAAAACTGCTGGCAGTGGCTCATGAGGCTCACTATGGTATGTCACTGCCTGACAGCAACTCCTAATAAGTCAGGCAGACAGAAATGCAGAGCAGAAATGGTATTTAATTCACTTTATGGAGTCTGAGTTAATCCCTAAACTGATTTGGTTCCTCTAAGTCACTTCAGGGAGTCAGGCTGGACCCCCGTCCCACCCCCCCCCAAAGAATGATGATGGATGTTACAGAACCGCATTTGAAATTTTTAGAAATGCTTAGTTTACAATTACACACACTAGTGGAGGAATGGATGATGGAACAAAACAAATGCAACAAAAACGTCTGCTTTAATCAAACTCTGGTTCGTTTGCCTAGAAAGTCCGTTTCATTTGAGAAGATACGCATGCATAATTGAACTTTGATGCGGACCAAACCCTAGGTCTCAGTTCGATTAAATAGAACTCTGGGGTAGTTTGAGTACATGTGTGAATGTTAAGCGGACCGGTGCCCGTCAAAAAGCAGGAGGTGGACTTTTACGCAGGGCATTCTGAGAAATAATAGTATTAAAGTTACTCATATACCTTGCTCGATGTCTGTATAAAGTGGACATAACTGCTATGAAGTTGGATGCCCTCCTGCTCAGTGCATGCCACCTCATATGGAGTCATCTCAGCCACCTTGTGTGAAAATCAGCATTCTCTCTGGTTCTGCCTCTACTTCACTATGACTTTTAATGGCCACTAAAAGTCATAGTACTTTATTTTTGATTAAGCCACAAGAATAATGGGCAAATGTATTCACAATCTTTCAATGCTTGTTCATTGTTACCCTTTTTAAAATGGGATGTATTTTTGTATAATCTGACTATTATATATTATATAATAATGACTACATTTAAGTAAAAGTTAATAGGTTTTGCTATCAGAGTCATCATATAGAAGGACAAGTATTATAAAAAAGAACTTTTCAATGTGTAGGTGTTTAAATTTTCTGCACCACTGATCTTTTGCCACTTATGTAATAAATGTCTCTTTAATTACAGGGAAGTCATCAGATAATGCTCTCAGTGAGACCTGCAGGCTGCCTTGCAGTCTCATCTCCGACCTTTGCTGTTAAACCCAAATGAACACAGTTTAAGTGTCCAGTGGAAGGACAGGCTCAGCTGAGACGGGAGGAGAAACTAATGGAGCCTGGCCTTGAATAGAAAATCGCAGCCAAATCCGTGTACACTGTTTAGTTTTAGTTGATGACGCCGCAAAGGTTTATAGACACCACTCAGGAGATCTACAACATTTGGCAAAGATGTGCTATAAAACTGGTGCAAAAAACAAAATGTTTTTTTACATGACTATACAGTTTGACAAATATTCAAATGCATATTATATATGTGAACCATCATATTAAAATGAAGATTAAGTCAAATTTGTTAAAAATTATATAAGCACATTTTCTGATTCCTGCTTTTTAAACCACATTTTGATGCCTGCACCATCCTGACATCATGAGCGGCTCCAGAGATATGCCTTGATTTGTCTTCCTAATCAGGAGAGCTCATTAGTATTTGGTATGAATCCTGCTTTTATGTTATTCTACAGAGAATTATTGATGTCATAAAAAAAAAAAGAAACAATTTTTGGAAATTAAGATTTACTGGTTGGATAGAAAACTTTGCTAGCTCGCAGGGAAAATTACAAAAAAAATTTTCAGGCTTTTCTGCAAAAAAAACATGATTTTATTTCATAAAAACAGCTCAAAAATCAATGAAATTCCCAATATTTTATTTTAATTACTCATAGATAAGTTTTTTATTCAATACATTTTGACAAAATGCAGTATTTTCAAACGTTTTAATCAATGCACTATCGCTGCCTATTTCTCCACATATTACTTTGCAACTAGATTCTTGTTTCAATGTGATGAGTTCCACTGAGTATTCATCAAGTTTTAAAGGTAAATTTGACTTTATGTGACTGGATGTGATGCATGATGCTCCTGAAACACTGCATGCTGGTTCTAAATTCGGTCCTTACCGACCCTGGAGAACACTGCCTTGGTTTAGCTCCTACTGGACCACATTGTCTGCAGACAGAGGAGGTGAGCTGCTCCAGCTGCAGTGCCTGAGATCCTCCATGATAATAAAACTCTTCTCTGATTGGCTAAAAAACCTCACTGAGACACGTGGAATGTGAAATGTCTTCGACCTGGCTACGTTTCATCTGAACATAACAACTCAAATTGTCCAGAATTTGTAAAAATATATAGTTCTGGGTAATTACAATCCTTCCAAAACATTTGAAGCCATCTGTGGGTAGTTTAACACCTATTGTGTACTTTATTTTACATGTTACAAAGATTTATTTAAACAAAAACCAAATCATTTCAACAAATACAACTTTCCAATCTGGAAATTCAGCTAAATTTAAGGTTTTAATTGTGGGGAAAATGCACAAATAAAGTCTAAGCTAACAAAAGTCTAGCTGCCCTCACTGCTAAACCATCCCCTCTACAAATTTTAAAGAAAAATAAAGCTATTTAAAGACTCCCTTAGAAAGTAATTCGTAGATTTACAGCAGGATATATCTCTCCAAACATTCCACCAAAACCCTGAGAGACTCATTTTAGGACGAGTTATATTATATCCTATTTTCCACTAAAATATTGACTTTTTCGTGTCGAGAGAGCAGTTCTTTGCATGGAACGTTACAAAGCCCTTTTTGGAAATGACACAGAAGAGGGATTATAAATCACCCACTGTACAATGACATCATATTCGGGGTTATGACGAGCGATAAGTAAAAAGCTTGAAAGCAGCAGCACATTATTTTAGTAATATAAATACAAATCCATGCTTCTCTTCATATTTCAATTAAACAGAGCAGGTGTACCAGTACACTCTAGGTTTTTTGTTGTTGTTTTGTTTTTTACCATAAAGCAACAAGTACATCAGTTCTCGTTGCATAAAGTATATATTTAAAGGTATCCCTTTAAACTGGTAATAAATGGTCCTCTCATTCCATCTGCAATTTATTTTAATTTCCCACATTTGGATGTGGTTCATGGAACACCTCATCTCTGAGAGCTCAGTTTCTACACACAGATCCAACAACGAGCAATGTTAATACCCACCATGAGTGTAATATTACTCCATGCTCCTGTAATCAGTTCTCATTATCTGAATGCCACGGAGATGTGACCACATTTAGGATGTCAGATGTAAATGAGGATGTTAATTGGTACTTTTAATTGCAACATGTGTTTCGCTTGTCTCTTCTGTTTATAGTTGTACCTTTAAGCCCAGAATACTTGAATTCGGAAAAATTAAAAGTTGCACTGAAAGCCATCAACAACTGGTAGGCATAACCTTTTTCCAAATCTCCACTTCAGAAGATCTGAACTAACCCTTTACGTAAAAAATATGTGGGTTTCATCTCAAACACTTTTTTTTTAATAAATTGGGGATAAAAAAACACAACTGAAAACATCTGCAGACTGATGTTCACTGTGCTCCTATGTGGAGCATTGTCTCTATATAGAGCAGAGTCTCTAATTCACTGCCATGCCTTATAAATAAAAAAAAAAAACATGCTTGCTGTTTTGTCAAAGCTATGCATCAAAAAAGTTGCATTTCTGGGCTGAGAATGTGGTCTTCTTAGATTGCAGCAGACAAAAACTTTTTTCTCAATATGGCTCGGAGCCATCTTGAAGTACAGGTCCTAGATCTGTAAACAAGAATGACAAAGTGCTCTGTAACTTTCATTAGATGTCTGTTCTCTCAGAATGTTGACATTCTCGCCTGGTCTCTTGATCTGCAACTATCATCTTTCCTTTTGTCTTACTATCTTTTTTTTTTCCCCATTCCTGCCCTCCCCCAGCTTATGTCTCTCCTCTCAGGTCAACACTCTTGTCACTTTCCCCCTAGTCTCTCACTGGCTGTGCAACTGTACCATTTCTTGTACATGCACACAATGGAACATGAATTTACCTGGGCCAGGATCCAATAAAAAGCATGTTCTCTTTTTTGTTTTTTATAAGTCTCAGTGCTCCACAACGAAAAGTCATGTAAAAAAGCTGCAATCTGAACACAAGCTTTGTTGCGTTCAGATGCATTTTAAGTAATTTGTTGAAAAATATCTATGATGTCAGTTCTGTTTTTTTAATCATTTTCTGTAATCTTGCATTTTTTTCAAGGGTCACTGCAAGATTAATAAACACATGGAGGCAAATCATTAACATTTACACTCGAGCTTAACTACGAGTCCCAGTGCAGTCCGTCTCATTTACATGTCCTTGAACAGCTGGAGGAAAGTGGAACACAAAGAGGAAACCCCCCATGGACCAGCACGGAAAGGGACAGAGCTATGTAACAAACCTGCGTCCTTCTTGTTCCGTTATGCAACAGCGCTAATGACTGTACTGCTGCGTGTGTGCTCACTACAAACCGATGGGCAGATTGCTACCTAATACGCTGATGTGATACAAAGTGTAGAGGATTCTATTTTTGGTCTTAACCCACTTTTGTTTATATTAAAACCCAATGCAAACTGGCTACAGGAAGTTCCCACATAGTCCAGTAAAATGGTATCGTAATTAATCACTAACTAACCAGCTGATGATGGTATTTTCTAATGTGTTACTGTGGTGATGAGGATACTGAACATCCAATTACTGATTTAACTGATGGATGGATAGGAGCTGAGATAGATCATACTTGGAGTCTGTAAAAGCATTGGGGAGGATTAAATAAAACCATCTGAGACAGAGCTGTTCCAACCAAACTAAGCGTTAGATAGAGCAGAGAGGTCGAGTTAGTGTAAGATGTTCTTTGAGCAGGTGGTCAGTAAATTCCAATCAGTCTAAAACTCCAACTCACAGAATGAGGTTTCTGGAGGTCAACATATCCGAGAAGTATGCTTTAACAAAAATCAAAGAAAATTGATTTGGGAGAGGTATTTTTGTAATAATTTACAGTATGCTTTGAATGGTTAAAGATGATGAACAAAAGAAAATTCAGTGATTGGCACTGTTTTATCAAATCAAATCAAAATCAGTGAATACATTTTATGTACCAAAGGTCTCTTTTTTAGTGCTGCAAAGATTATACGAAATAATCAATAACGTCTATTAAAAAAAAATAGTCGGCATGGAATTTTATTATCAAATATTTGTGTTATTTACCCACCTAAATATTCATTTGTATCTGCAATGAAATACACAAACTTCCAGGGTCAGAATCATGTCTGTTTTCGGTGGTGGCATCGTTTACTACTGAAAAAGAAGTGCCTGCCTGCTTGCTAACCACAGAAGAAGATGCAGCGGACACATCAAAGAGCAATAATAATGGCAGAACGCAGAGACGGTTATGTTGAAGAGGCTAAAAAAAACAAGACTTAAACTTTCAAAAATTGCTACTTTTTACCCAAAATAAACCAACCACTCCGTACTGTAGCCAACTATAACTTGTGTTAGTTTACCTGTCAGAAAACAATGTGTCTTGGAAGCAGAGCTATCAGTTTTGCTAACATTAGCTACAGTATTAAGTGTCATCATATTAAATCATTGAATTAAAGTAATAATCCATCCTCTCCTGTTTTTTTTTAAGTCTTATTTGAACTTTTGGGCTGCCAGATCCAGTAAGATTTCAAACAGGATGGATTATTTTCTTACTTTTATGCAGTTGAATGTCACTTTAATCAAAGTTATACTTTAGTTTATTTTGGACTTACAAAGCTACGTCTACACCCTGCAGGGCAGGTTAACAGCCCCTCATGATGGGGGCAGAGGTAGCTAATTTGAATTATTAGTACATTAACTGTTTGTTTAAAAGACTACTTGAAGTTTAATTTGTATTTTATTTCCTTTTTTTATGATCACATATATTAATAGTAGAAATGCATGTGATTAAGTTAATAAACGTAAGTTTTATGGGTCATTACTTTAATTTTCTATGGAAACTTGTTATGTAAGGTAGAGACTGGACAACAGGGGGACATTCTCAGGTGTGAGCAGGGGAGATGAGATGTGTGCTGGAGCTGAAACAGAAGCAGAAGCTCACAGGAAGCATAGATGGACCTTGTGACAGAAATAACTGTTGACAAATCAACTAGTTGATTAATCAAAAAAAACTAAAATTAATAGATTATATAACTATCAAAATAATGGTTAGGTGCAGCCCTACACAGGTTATGTCATACACGTTTGTAGAGATGATGTTGCTGCCATGGGGTGAACTGCAGGTCAGACAGTATGAGAGCACAACACAAAAGTCTGAGGACTAATTTTAACATTAATGCAATCTGAAGTTAAGTGGATAAATGTATCAAGAGGCCAGCAAGGAGAATTACTGTATTTTTGCAGCAAAGAGAAATGCCAGTCAACATTAACACATATAGCTGATGAAGTTGGGACTAAAATGAAACATCATAACAGCCAAAGAAAACTGAGCAGGATGGTGAAGTCAGATGAGGCCATGTAGGATTCACTCATTGTTATAAACAAATGTCCAGACAAAGAAATAATAATATTCAAAGAACACAGTTATGTCGAAAACCAGTGGAAAACCTATAAGAGCTGGAAGAGTAACAACTAGCTGGTAAATAAAAAAGCTAAACACCATTTTGGTGATAACAGGGGGTCCACAGAGAAAGTTAAAATGTAGAACATGAACAGGAATCCAGAAGCTAACAGCTATTCGGTCATACTTTAGAGTTCCCCACAGGTTAAGTTACTCTACTGCATTTAACCAACCCACAGGCAACAGCTTTAATACACTAACAGACAAGTTCAGCTCTAAGCCAGTATCACGATCAAGGTCACTGCCCTGCCTTCACCCTCCATACTGCATGTACACTAACAGAAAATAATGTTACTGTTAGATAAAGAGAGATGATTTTGTGGAGTATGACACCATAGCCTAATAATTACATACATAGTATATTTTTCTATAAAAAAAGTTTTTTTTTTCAACCAATGTAAGCTTATAGTTAGGCTCTTGTCATAGTGGATGACCAATATGCTTCAACCAAAAAAATCTACCATAACAATGACCTTTGTAGGGTTTTTTTGGTGATTTAACATCAAGATGGAGTGTATGGACTGTTTGGGTAGAGCGTGAGGCAGAGTGGTGGAAGTGACCACAGCAGTGTATATATGATATGGAGCCTGTAAACACTAGTGTGGCTCCATCATTAAGAATTTAAAGCAGGACTGTCCACGTTGCCCTGTCCTCAAACAGTTGGTAAATTATTCCATTTAAAAAAGAAAAAAAAAATCATGACTATATTGACCATGGACATACCGCTCATTTTATGAGCTGCCTTCTAGACCAAGAACGTGGTTTATTTGAAACCTGAAAAACCACTCAGTCTGACCTGCACAGCAGAAACTCAAATCAGCATGTATGCATGATCGGACCGGCTGCCACAATGTTGAACAAAGCTGCTCAGATTACAACACAAACAGAGGGGGAGTTACGGTTTGTTTTTTAATTATCTACACAGCTGTATCTTTACAATGCAAAAAAAATAAATATTACTTGCTGCTGCTTTGTAATTCGAAATTCTATTTGTTTACTTTTGTAATCCCGAAGCTAGCAACATTAGCTTGCAGGTTGAGCAAAAATAAATAAATGAATGATTCACCCACTATTGCAGCCAGTTCAATACATATTATAAAACTTCCTTTTAACAGACCAAGCTAATATATGCAAATACACGTGATTAGTTATCCACAACAAAATGACCACATATAACTACCATAAGCATCCAATTTGGTGCACAGAGAGGCCCGATTACAATGAACACAAATGCCAGATCAAGTTTAAAAGCAAACAATATTTAACACGTAACAAATAGATATTAACATAACACAACATGAAAATTCTATAAATATTATCTACAAAAAGCTGTTAAATAATCTAGCTCAGAACAGGCTCCCATCTTTTATTTTTGTGATTTGATATTCATGAGAGCAAATCAGCTAGTTTCCCGTTTTGATACTGAGTTTCTGACATCTTATCACAACACCATGTAATAGTTTGTTCTATGCGCAACAGTAACTGTGAGTCCTCATTAGGTGGAAAACAGTTTCTTGATTTTACTCCTTATTTCGCAAAAAAATCCTTCTTAACTCATGAATGCATTTAATGAACAGACATAATAAATGATTAACCAGTGCGAGCACAAATTCATCATACATACTGTATGCTCTTAAACACACACACACACACAAAGCTCTTAACTCAGATTTGAGTACAAAAGGGGGAAAAAACGATTGCTGTACCTTTGCTTCTACCTACAGATTTTGGAGAAAGAATCCGTGGAGATGAAAGTAAGAAGGGAGTCATCCCAGGAAGAGCACAAAGACAGACAGCAAAATGTGGGATTAAAATATGGTTGATCGACAATAATCCTGTACACTACCAAATGACACATGCGTGCAAAAATGTTGACAATCGTGCAAAATGGTAGGAAAGTGGTACAAGTGTGCATGAACACGACTCAATAGAAGTCTTAGGAAAGCATAAGATGTATTAAAGAACTGGTTAATACTCAGAGCAGTGCATTCTTTAGAAGTAAGAGTTCAATATAAAAGTCGTGAAAAATTACCATCTTAGCTGCTGTATTCTTTTTTTAACTCTCAGTTTGAAGAAATTTTATTTTTTTTAACTCATCAAAAAACGCTGAGTCAGGTCCTCTGGAGGTAAGTTGCAGGTTGTTTACCATGATTGAGAAACTAAGCTGTAGCACATCTGGTTTTGTCACGAGTATTATTACATTTCTATGAAATTGAGAGTGATGTAAAGATTTATAAAATATTGCTCTTGTGAAACACTAAGAAATGTTTAAGATTAGACAACAGCAACACACTTCAGTCTTGACTCTGCTATAGCAATTGGCTCATCAATTTGATCAGAATGAAATACTATTCAAACTGAGGCTGTTCAAAAAGCCATTTACTACTGGTAAGATATAAATAGTTTTTAATTTTTTTAATTTTGTTAGTTCACAAAATGTTAATTTTAGAGGTGGACTGATCAGGGCTTTTCTGTGGCCGATACTTACTTTTAGAAATCAGAACTGTCTGATTTATGTAGATGATTTATTTGTTGTTTTTTCTCTTGTTATTCTATAATTATGACAATTTATTATCTATAGACATTATAAATTACTTAAAAATAAACAATTGAGCCTAAGCTTAAACTAGGAACAGAAATAGATCAAATAATTGGCTGACCAGTTTTAATCAGCTGAAAATGGACACTTTTTTAGAAAGAAATTGTTTTTCTGCCATGAGTTTCTACTAAATTACCAAGTAGTACAATGAAGATGTAACAGCAGTTGCCACAACCAGCGTATTGTAGCCCAAAACATTTGTTATATAAGCAATAAAGCTCATCTAAGACCTTTTTAGTGTTGCTTAATTTACTTTACATGTATTCACGATAAGAAGTCATTGTATTTTTGTACTTAAAAAATGCATGTTGACCAAAATTTTAAAAAATCAGATTAAATTGGAGACTTGTCCACTGTTTTGTAACAATGCTGGTTCACAGTAGGTTGTTTAATTACAAAGCCAATTCATGGAAACGCTAGTATGCTTAAACTAGCTACTCGACCATGATGCATCCTCTTCGCTTTAATTATTTCTAACACCAGTACCCCTCTGCAGCTGCATGTAAAAGGTCTCCCTAAACCCCAGTGAATTATTTTTTTCCACCCAGCCCAAACAGTGGACATTGTCACTGCATGTTTACTGTGGAGTTGAGACTAGTGCAACGTTATGTAACACAAAGAAACCTGGACGAAGCAGGCCTAAGGAGACACGGCAAAGAGAGAGAAACATGTGATGCGGGACAAGCCATGCAGCCATGCACACATAATCACCCGCCCACTTCTCTGCAGCAGCGGTGGGAGCAGTCAGCCCAACAAATACGTATGGACGGGCAGAGGAGGCATGCAGTGTAAATGTCCACCCCAAAGCCATGCCGGGAGTTTAGTGAACAAAAATAACACAGAATGAGAGAGAGAGAGAAAAAAAAGGTACCTTGTTCTGCCTTCAGGTGTGCAAGTTCTTCAAGAGGAAAATCAGACAGGAGCAGAAAGAGAAGTGAGAACAACACACCAATACTACACTTGTATTGTCACTATACATGCTTTGCATGATGGCAAACCATGACTATCACACTAAAATCAAAGCTTTCCAAAAAAATGCATCTGAAAGCTTTATATACTGAAAATAGTATTGATTAATAAGAGCAAAACTGTATAAAAAGTAGCTGTATATATTTGTACTGCATACTTGACCATTAGAACAGTTGTCATGTGATTACAGGTATATTTTGCTTGCATCATGAATAATTAACCCAACATGAAGTGGTTCTAAAATTTCACTGAAGTGCTGACTAATTCCTCTTGAGACTCACCTGGTTTTCTCTTGACTGCTGTGGAGTTGTCACAGGAACAAAAAGAGAGAGAAAAGCAGAGAGGCATGGCATTAGCAACACTCTACAGTTGTGTTTGCATGTGGCTCTAACATGCAAAACAAATCACGCTTTGAATTGTTGTGCCATCATGTAAGGAGCAAGGATATGCACCTTGACATGCTTGGACAAAATAAAATGGTACTTTAATTTAAAAAAAGAAAAGCCCTGTAAAATAAAACACCAAACACTCCATCTGTCCCATCCTCTCAGGGAGTCAGATTGACGATCCTCCTTTAGAGAAGAATAATTTTTAACATTTTGACTGTCGTAACATTAACATTTCACATCTTGGATCGCACAGGTTTCCTCACAACATGAAAAGAGAAGCATAAATCCACAACCCTGAGGATTTAAGGAGTTGAGAGGTTTGTGGATCTCAAGATGTTTATTGTCAGACCCATGCTCATTTTCCTCCACCTTTTTGTTTGTTTTTGAACACTTTAAATGAGGGCGTCCTGTTATGTTTCTCAGAAGAATGCTCACTGTTTGGTTGATGGTGATGTTTAAAAATACAATTTCATCATTTAAGATAATAGCCACATGTTAGGCTTCATTGCTTGTGATCAAAATGCTAACCTGGGCCATGATTGCCAGCATGATTAAAGGAAGAGATAATTAAACAAGCTCAGAGACGTTTTTTTATACTCTAATTACATGGTTACCGAATTTTAGTAAGAGTACCATGGGTGATCAGGATCTTTTTAGTGGTACTCAGCAGAAATGTTAGCATTAACTATTTACAAAGGAAACACCAAGATAATTAACTCTCATTTGCCAAACTAGGATGTAAAACTAAAAAGAAGAGATGGCCAAAAGGTTGATTGGTTCTGGCTCACTGAGATCTTGGCACTTAAAAGAAAATCTAAAAACAAAAATGCTAAAGTGAGTATTTTAAGAACTCCAATAAAAGCCAGAGGGAATGATGGTTAACCAATAGGCTAGTGCCAATAAAATAATTTGACTGAAATTGTCCACACCAATAACCAGGGATAGTTTTTCTAATTTATATGATGTGCATTACAAGCTCTTAACTCCATCCATTTTTTGTCTCTGATACAAGGCTGAGTTATGGGAGAAACAGCTGACACAGAAATCCCCAGACCGATCTCTCTTCAGCTACCTGCTCTGTTTATCACAGGGTAATCTAAGGCATTTCTATCTCAGCTGTGAAAGAAGCTCTGTCCTGATTGACGTGTCTGAAACACCTCTCTTTGAAAGCATCTAAAAAGAATCTTTACCAAGCAATTCCAGTTTTAACTCATTAGCTTAACTCTTCATTCTGTTCATGGATAGAAGTCGTAACGACAGTAACCACATCAGCCATTCCCCCACCACAACCACCACCACCAATTTTTCTCTTTGTTCTACCCCAGCACACAAACAAGACTCGTGGATACTTGAACTCATTTACACATGGCAATGGATTGTTCCAGAGGAGTTAGAAATCCACCCTTTGTCTTTTTACGAAGCATAGCCTCAGACTTGGAGTTGTTGATCTTCATCCTGACTGCTTTATTGCAGCTATGCAATCAAAAACCCATCAAATCGAAGAACTCTACATTTAGGCTATGCCTTTACATTCTATAAACTAAATCTTGGGCTTCAACACCCAGATTTATACAATTACTTTAAAGAGCATCATGGGAAGATCAATTATTAATTGTAGTAACACAAACTATGTTAGATATTTTAGCTCAACTAAACAGAAGGCACTCAATCATTTGACTTGATGAGGTGACTCTATTTCTGCCCAGGCTACAGAGACAACTGGCCTGTTTCCCATCACCAGATATAGAAAGAGATTTATCACCTTTATTCTGTCTCTCTCTTTGACACTATTGGGTTAACGTCAAAGTTAGATTTAACAAACTCAACAGAACAAATATCTTTCGAGAGGTGGGACGGGCTGATAAAATGTTTAGCAGCGGCTGGTGAGGGCAAGGTTTGAACCTGTCTCCTTAGGGAATTGAAAATGAATGTGATTTCTCCTCCCACATAAGAAGGATGACATTGGTGAAAAGAAAGGAAGGTCAAAACTGTGGAAAAGGGGGGAGTCGTGAGATAGTGGCCAGCTGATGGACAGCAGCTCCGGCTCTCAAGAACTGGAGGCTTGAAACCACTCAATTTATTTGTCTGCATCAGCAGGTACATGTTCTCTTTTTTGACAGCGCAAACGCTTGCACTCATAAATGTGGGTAGTCTGCATGCTTGTTAAATTGCTTAGTTTCCCATGTAGATTAAACCCTTTGTCTTGATGCAACAGCACTCAGAACAAGCCAATGTGCTGCAGTAGACATGTGGTCTAAGCGTAATCCCCTGTTCTATTTTACCAGCAGCTTCAGCACTCAAATCCAAACATAATTTTCTGCTTGGGCACTACACACACAAATGCCCTCTGCACTGAAATCAGGCAAGTCCCTGCACCATTTTTTCCCCTCCCTGACCTACTTTTGTAGTAAGATTATTGCAACTGTCATTTTTTTCCATGTCTGTTTATTAATCCCCAGAGCTAAGCCCGAAGGCACAATTTCAGCTCTTGTTTAACAGTTTGCTTGTTCTGGCCTTCAATTTACAAACCTTTTTGTCCAGTCACTGCTTGCATGTTCATTTCAAATGCAGAAGGTTGGGATTTCAAAGACAAACTGAGGACCATTTTACACATTCATTAAACAACGCTGACCTTCTGCAGCTCCTAATGTAATGGAAAAGCCTGAAAGCGTTCAGACTTCAAAATGTCACCAATTCTGAGTTAATTGATCCTCCAGATCATTTTCATAACCAGTCTTGATATTTATAAAGCAAATAACAACCAAAGTTTTAGTTAAAGATGATTCTATAAAATTAGAAATTATGTCACGAGAAAACAAAATGCCCCACATGAGAAGGGAGACTGACCATTTGAAAGGTTTGTGAAGTCAATAAGGTTTCCTTTACACTGAATGATGACACTGCTATGAGTCAAAATGATCTTTGCAGTACTAGTAAGATTTTCTAGGGTGTACTGATTGTTTCATTATGCCTACATATGTATGTATATTGTGATTATTGCGGTATCAGAGACTTGGGTGAAGCATGATGGCAGCATAGTTATGGCATTGCCTCATCATGACCACAGAGAGCAAGCAGTGATCCAAGCAAGTTATTGCAAAACTATTGGTGGCATTGCTGATATGCTTCTCCTCCAGCTCCAGTCAAAAGGATCACACCACACTCAGCATGTGACTGCAAAGACCAATTCATTCTTTCTAGGCACCAATTTATACCATTATATGCTCATTTGCCCTTAAGATGCAAAGCCAAAAGCACCTTTTCTCATCATGGTCAGGACTGCTGGACAAGGAAAAAGGGTTGATGGGATGAAGGTTCTGTACCCCTTCTCTTGTATCGTCTTATTCTCCTGACATATCTTCCTTTGCATCAAGACTGAAAATAATAGCAGAGACCCAGAAACCTCCCACATACACTGTATAAGAAAGCTCTGCAGAACGCAGAAACAACCTAGAACAGGCATGATACCTGTGGCGATAGTAACTTGGTGGTGTGATCTTCTAATTTAGCACATCACAGTATTCTGATGTGTTTCGAGAGAGTCGTGCCAGGACAGGGCATGGTGCAATTGTGGGCGCATACTGTAGGATTATCATGTGATGTATAGAATGCAATGAGTATACAGTAAAGCATCTTAAGACACAGAAAATAGCAGGATATAACCTATTTGGCATCTGTCTATAGTGTAATAATATCATTATTTCCTTTTCACTGATGTTTTCCAGGTTTGCTGCAATTTGGCTTCTAATAATAGGTCATGAAAAATGTAGCGGGGTCATCATTTAATGTGAAGGGACCTAAGAGTGACAATAATAAATTCAAGGTGAGCTAAAAATGTTAGAAAGTCTTTCAGAACAAGTGGCACCAACAGGCTTTTTGTACCCGTTTTTCTTTTTTTCCTATCCCAGGTTTTAATTCTGCTCACTCCCTGCATTTCTCTTCCAAGCCGGTGGGCTACTATTAGGAGCACGGCTGGCAGAATGCTTTCAAGGCTTGGTCCGTTCGCTCCGTTCAGCCATCTGCCCACTTTAACGAGCAGCTCAGGGGGCTTTGTCTGCGTTAATACATCCAATTGTGTGTGAGGCTGTGAATGCAACTGCATTTCAGTGCATGCTTGCGAGGTCTGGGCCGCACTGTGCTGTAATGCAGCATAAATATTCACAAGTCTGACAGATTGCTTTTGTTGCTCATTAATGCACAGTGTAATCACAGTAAAAAGACAAAGACAGGTGCGCTAAGCAGTTGTTCATATGTTAGACTATCATCATTCTAAATAGCCCTAAAAAATATTCAGCATGCTCAATTTTAGTTTGAACAACAAGTACCTACCACTTGTGAACATGTGGTTGTAATGGTATTAGAACTATGTCTTATTTGCCCACAGTTTGATCTGAGCTGATGGTGGTGTTTGTGCAGGCATTTTCCAGGCAAATTAGCCATCTCTGTTCTCATTACTCCCCCCTAATTATAGTTCCCAGTCTTTGTGGAATAATCAACAATCAGCTACATCAGTTAGCGGGGAAGCAGAATAGAGCAGCAGTCGGATGAGCTGGAGAACTAACATGACTACACTCCCGGTTTTACTTTTTTAACCCTTGAAAACCAGAGAAAGATAAAGAGGAAATGTCAGCTTGAATGCATCTGAAAAAAGACAGGCAGACACAAACGGAAGCCAACAATGGGTGGTATGAGTTTGACGGACAACCTCCTGGGACAAATTAGGGTACAAGAAGCCAGTGGTGAATTTACTCCCCACACTTCCTCTGCCCCGAGGCTGTAAAATGACAGACTGCTTTCTCTGTCTAAGCTGAGTTGCGCTCTTAAGAACCCATGTTGTTTTTACACTAAGATATCATACTTCCCTGTCGTCAGCTCTCAGACAAATGGACCACCCACTACTTCTCTATTGACTCTACAACACAGTGAGCAAATGGGACGGAGCGAAAAAGAGGTCAAGTCCACTCCGTTCGCCTGGCTGCGCTGCAACCAGCACATTGCGTGCTGCTCTGAACAACGCCAAGGGCAGGCGCTCGAGATTTAAGCTCCAAACAGCATTTTAGCTGCAAGCATTGGGTCGTATTAGGAAACCACACACAGCAAAGGCTCATTACAAAAATAAGGAAAACATTTACTTAAATACAAATTTGATCACCTAACTGTATTAGAAATAATTTAAAATAGCTTAAAATCAACACTGCAATGAGCATCCTTCTGATTTTTTAGGCAAAACAGAGTCACATTTAACCCTGTCAGTCAGAAAGTGGGTGAGCAATGGAGGAAATTTGACATGGGTCTGGTCACACCGTTTTTGTCTACGATTCATGAAGGACAAAATGCATGTAAACAAAGTAGTAATACAGTTGTGTATTGCTTTTAAATCTGAAAATGTGAACTCTTTTATTTGTGCAATCTACTACAAAAAAATGAAGGTTGTTTTTTGAGTCTGCTGGCATTGCTCTTAAAGTAGTAGAGGGTTTTGAAGGATGCACATTTTGACATAATGCATCTCTGAAACCAGCAGCAGTGGTGTCATAAATAAATAGAAAGCAGTTTTGTGTACACAAGTGATAAAACTGAGGGCTGGAAACAAATAAAAACACCAGCAGCGAATGACTCCTCCATTATATCGCTGTCATTGGGCTATTTGAGAGTCCACAAGAAAGCCATAAGTATTGAAAGTGTGGGGAAAGAAAAGGGCAGAATATTGTCAAAGAACTGCATCTCATTACACTCCCTAACGAAGAGACGGCCTTGGCTCAGAAGGACAGGGAGAAAAGTAAAAATATTGAGAGGAAGTTGTTTCTTATCCAAACTTTGCCAGTACCTTTACGTCCCTGCAGCACCTTGAAAAATCTAAATATATTTAATGGGGGGTAAAAAAAAGAAAGAAAGAAGACTCAGTGTTGTAATTTTAGTCACATCAGCTAATACCGTATCCACCACTGCCTCATCAAATGTAATAACTGTGAAGGGAGAGGAAATGCTGAGCACATCACCTCCAATTTAACTCCCACGTGAAATATGAAGAGTTGCTTAGCTGTCTGAGCAACAGCCCGTGAAGAAATATTCAGATTCTCTGTCCTGCAAGAACTGCATTAAATATTTCAAACACAAGGGAGTCGAGCAGCTCGTACGCTCTGTAAATAACGCTGATGTGTAACGGCATCACTACAGCCAGTCCACATTCTTCAAGGCGTTTCAGAAAAATACTTTGGTATGGAGTAAAATACATACAAAATAGCAAGGCAATTATTGGAATTATGTCAAATTTGAATGGCTTGTGTTGAGATTTTTGGGGTAGCCAAAAACGTTTGATTTTAAACCCAAATGACCAGAGGTAATTTTCACAAACATGTTAAAAAAGGTCAGAGGAGGGGATAATGTGACGAGTTTTTACTGTATACCTGAAACAAGTCAGCAAACTTAGGTTAAGTCAGTTCTTTCAATACAATAGAATTGAATTCCTTTTTATGTTTTTAAGAAAGCCTTTAATCAATATACAGTGCTCGACACAGAAGACACAGGAGCCAGCTTTCTTACCTTCGGTGCAGTATCGACCTACAAATCCAGTTTTGGAGCAGTCACAGTAGGTTTCTCCATCTGCCAGTGAGCAGATCCCACCATTCTCACAGGGGTTCTCAGTGCAGAGGCCCATCATCTCCAATCGTACTTTCTGGCTATTGATTAACGTGGGCAATTTACTCCCATAACTTAGGCTGGTGATAATTCCTTTAAACGGCGGAAGCTCGCGAACAGAAGGCAAGGTGATGGCAGACATGCGGATATCCCCTGGAAGCCCTCCCAGAAAGAGGTCACTAATGATGTTCATGAACTGCCGCTGGGGCCGCACTTCTCCCGTCTTGGTCTGGCCGTCCACAGCTAAGCCAGTCCACAAATTCTGCCTGTTGATGGCAGCGAAGTGCCAACGGCTGTCATTGACCATTTTATCAGAGGCAATGGTGGTCTCAGCGCAGTCGATGCTGACACGAAGCTGCAGCCTACCCCCGGACACAGTGAGGAGCAGAAAGTCGCAGTAACCACCGTCGTCAAAGTAGAGCAGCAGGCCTTCTGATTCTGAGGTCTTGAACTGAAATGTCAGATCACTTTGAGAGCTGGCGTCCCATCTCAGATACCGGGCCCACTGACCTTCTGAGCCAGTAAACTCCAAGCCTACACTTACAGCCAGCATGGTACTTAGAAGCATGAGAAAATGCCCAGCCAGGCCGTTTGGATGCATTGTAAAGAACAGCAGGGCTACTGAAGGGTTCAAACTGGGAATAGATCCTCAAAGTGATAACATTTGATTACAATTTAGCTCCAGGGTTTTTCTGCTGAATGTTATATTCCACAAAGATTGTTTTGGAGTCTAAGGAGACGGTGCAATATCTGCTTTTTTTTCCAGGGGCAGATCTAATGTTGATAATGAATGGAATCTAATCTTGTCAGCCAAGTCTTTAGAGAGACAAAGGAAAAAAATATCCAGTTTCCACATAAAGTGGATTGGCGAAAGTGCTATGATGAAGGTGATCCTGAGAGTGTTCTGTCAGTGATTTAAAGCTGCATTTTGTGATGTTTCTTTGAGACGACTTCCTGGATTCAAGCACTTAACGATTGTGGTTGGTCCAGTTCTTTGACCCATGGTTTGGTACTCAGATTTCAGTAGAACAGATCTGTGGAAAAATTAACAAAGACATAGTTAATACAAGCAGAAACTGAGACGTATTTCCAAATAAAATACCCAAAGCACTAAATTATTACAATAATAGGGATACAGTAGCTTTTATCTAACCTAATAGTAAAGACTTCTGCAACAAACATCTCATTTGTAATCCAGTCAGGGAGGTTTGATTCAGCATGCAGAATAGAGGAAGCACAAAAAGAAACATAACCTCCCTATGAGTTTAGATAAAAATAGAAGGACACTGAGAACCTCATTCAAAGTAGTTTTGACTCACTATGTAGCCATTAAATAATACAAAAAAACAGTATTACCATCCATTAGGCTTTCAAAAGCCTTTTATGCAGCCGTTTCTACCAATTATTCACTTCATTTGAAGATTATCTCATATAATCGCTTAGAGGGTTAAGCTTAACCTGAGAGTTAACTTCTCATTTTACAAACAAACTGCCGAGATAATCAAATAAGTAAATCTCCAACACTGTTGTTGTCTGCATGGCTATTACAAATCCATTGAGGTGGGCCAGAACAAGTGTTTAGCTTTAAATGTTAGGCTGCTATTTATAAGAGCCTGCTGAGATCCTGATTAATATGACTAATTATCCACCACCAGTCTTTTTCTTTATTTTTCTCATTTGCATGTCTTTGGGGGATTACATTTAGAAACGGTGATTCAGAAAGATGCTAGGATGAGGCCATTTCATATTTGAATCTTGTTGCCTTTTAAATGTCTTTGAATGAGTAGAAATTATTTCCTTGATCAAGACCTTCCTTGAGGACACTGTAGGGAAATATCAGGAGGTGCTGGTCAGTTTGTAATTCTGCTCTTTTGTACCCCCAAATTCAACAAGTGCACCAGCATACTCTCACAGTACACCTACAATTTTGTTTAATTTTGCCTAGTCGAAAATGATTTTCACAGAGAAACTCTATATGTGTATGTACTCTTCTAGCCTTTTGCCCTTGTCATTGTTTTTGCAGTGGGCTGCCAACCAGACAAATGCATTGTCCAATCATGACAGTACCACAGAATGGAGAAACACAATAGGCCCTTTAACCACCTGCCCTGAATAGTTAATCTTGCTGCAGCAGGCGAGCTATTGAATTCAGGCAACTGATACCTATGCTAATGCACTGTGTGTGCTCACATGTGTGTCTCTCCTGTCCATAAGTGTATCTCTGACAACTCTGTGTAGCTAGGATGGATGTTTGTCTTTCTCCTAAAAGAGATTTGGTGAGAAAGAGCTGAGGTTAAAGGGTTTTGTTTGGCAAAATAACCCAGAACTCCTCCTTGTCGGCTGAACCCAAAAGCATAGATAGTATATGAAAACAGCGGGTTGGTTGATGTGTTTCATGAATAAGAAAAGCTGTATATGAAACATGAGAGGGCAGTTCGGTGTAGTAACTGGGCAGGCTTCTATTCAATTAACATGACTCATTGTGTGTATTGGCTGATTGAAATATCAGGTGTCCCTGGAGGCTATGGATTTGTAGAGTATGCTAACAACTTTAATCTTCCGTTTCTCCTAAGGCACAAACAGATATTGCTCAAATACGGTGTGTGTCTAGTTACCACAATGTAGAATATTGTTTTTCCCCTCATGAGATCCTAGACTTGACTTTTGTTAAACAAATACCTAACTTAATCTGAAAAACAGTGCACCTGTTGGTCATCTTGTATGTTAAGTCAAACTAGCATGAAGTGGTAATAATCTAAAAGATGTTTTTCAGTTGAGTCTTAATTTTGATATCAGTATTCACTAGAAAAAAAAGACAATTTTACTAATTAGAGAAGAAAAATGCTTTCCTCTGTTAATGAGGCTACAAAAGCTGCCTACTGCCAAGGATAATATCTGAACTGCGGCTGTGCCAACAAGACCCAAAACGAAACATTTCAAGACAACTTCCAATTCTACTGCCTCTGTGAATGAGCAAAGCATTCAAAAGCACACTTGTTTCTTTCTTAATTATTTTTTTCAGTCAAGTTTAGACAAGATAGTGAAGATATTCAAGAGTAGTGTATCAAATACATTTTACAAACATACATAATTGTAATGCACTGTGAAGTACTTAAATTGCATTATTGTGATTTTTGTAGTATGTACTTATTTGTTTGTTCATGTAGTTTTATAATATTGTCTTTAGCTGATGTATGGGTGGGCAGATAGATAGATAGATAGATAGATAGATAGATAGATAGATAGATAGATAGATAGATAGATAGATAGATAGATAGATAGTTTTCACATAGGATTTTCTGTTATTAATATATATTTTGTATCTAACATAAATACACTGTAGTATACACATTATATCTCAATGTACCATAATGATACTGAGGCTTGGTTATGGAACAAGTGCAGTGTAAGAAAGTCTAGTTGAAAATCAGGAGATCATTCATTCAGTCAGTTGCAATTAATGGTTTATATATCTAAAGGTAATTGCTTACAACAAGGCAGCCACACAGTAACTCTAACTTAATCCAAAAAATCTCAGGTGATTAAAAAAGCTGACATTACCATAGCCTCAGAGTGTGCTAGGGGTACAAAGAACTCATGCAGGTCCACCACAGAACACTTTTACTTTTTGTTTCACTTTGAACTCATCTTCCCTAAGACTTAGAAGCTTATAACTCATGTCTGAACTTACTGCTTCTATTTCAGTTTTGGTGATTGGAGGTATCTGAGAATAATGCATTCTGTACAGTTCAGAAATACAGGACAACCTTAACCCATAATGATCACGACACACAATTGACCTTTTTACAGTTACTAATGCATATACCATGCTCCAACCATTATTATCCATAAGGTTGCCATTCAGCTTTAGTCTTTTGGTCCTTTTACAGCTTTTCTATTAACTTTTGTATAAAAACCTATTTATAAATTGTCATAGCAAAATGTCCTCAATGTGTAATGTTGTCAGATGTCAAAATAACTGCAGAGCACAGCTGAAACATAGCTAGATATGAACACTGTTTAAACTATGTTCATTTAAACAAACAGGAAGTAGGAATAAAAACATCTAGACTAGAAGTCCCCAACCTGAGGGCACCAGAGAGCACAGGGGAGGCCCATAGCCTTGTTTGCTCAGAGGTTGTGAAAATATAAATTTATTGATGTTATATGAACATCACCAACACAAGTTGATTTGAATCATTATAACTCTGTAAACCAAAAAAAGTTTTGTTTTTCCTTTTCTAAATAAAAGGTTGTAAATATTCACTTTATTATTTTGATAAAGAGATGAGTCTTTCAGAGAGGTGGGGAGTAGTGAGGAATGGGGTGGGGGTAGCTCCACTTGGCTTGGAAGTAAGAAAGTGGGGCTTTGTGGAAACTAAGTAAGGAACTTAAGTTGGAACCACTGGTCTAGATCAGTGGTTCCATAAAACTCCCAACCACTGATCTAGGTTCTATTGTGTGACTTTGCAACCATGCTGTCCGGGGCAAGGACAAGTTGGTAAAGGTGACTGTGGTAACCAAGACATAATAAATGTAGGTCACCAAATCAATGAAACTCAGTTAGCTATTGACAACCATTATTTTGATTTGATTTGGACCATTACATTGATATGATTTGACTTGCTTGTCTATCATATCAGAAAAAAACATGTTGACAAGGTACATGTCTGCAATGAATGTTTAAAGTAGGCAGAAGCTAACCAATGAAAAACTAACATTTATTTGCAATTTTTGCAAAAATCTAGTCATGATCAATTGTTTATATTGACAGCCAACCAGAGGCAGGTTCAAATATAAACACTGAACTCTATATGCATGTCAGATATATATTTAACAGCTCTGACTGCACAAAAGCTTCAGAATCGACATGCTACATGTAGCATGTGCTAAAGCTCAGTAAACATGCTGCGTTCCTGTCAGATGTCACAGCGCCCTTTAAGGGGGTAGTGTGAGTATGAGAGTCATTACAATGCCCTCAGCGTTTCGTACGGTTGTTGCATTTGGCCACTTCGGTACTGTACCTCGGGGTCCCCCTTCAGCTCGGAGTGCTATACAAATTCCTACCTGCTTGTCATAACATGACGGCTCTGATTGAAGGCTGCACTAAGAATATGAAAAAAAGAGAGTACGGAACACTTACATTTTACTAAAAATACAAAACATCCCGGCAAATACGAGACAGTTGGCAACCCTACTTCCAAAGTAAACGCATATGTAGGATCTTACACCATCAGACTATAAACACAAGAGCTCAGTGCTGGATTAACTTGATCATTTTAGTATTTTTTGGTGTCATATTTATGACTGTAGCACAGTGTGACCCGGTAGCACATGTCTGCCTTGTTTCACGTTTTTTGTTTGTTTGTTTTGTCTCTAAGTTTTGTGTTTCCTTCAAACTGGTTCCCTAGCTACAAGCTAAAAGCTAGCCCACAAAAATGGCGCAGGAGGATGACGTCAATGAGAACCATATAGCCTACCTCATTGCACCTGACATGACTTTTGTCTAGGTTGAATGCTAAGACAAACTAGCATAATGTGGTGATAGGATAATTTTATGTCTGTTACTGACACTTTCTTTCACATAGTTGTCAAGCAAAAGGGAAGACAACATTTTACTAATATGAAATAAATTTTGTTTTGTCTCAATTAAAATATTATATATATATAAACACACACGTATATATACACATATATATGATAATTCACAGTTATCCTAGCCAATTTGTTATGACTCTGCCTGCATACAGACATATTATCTTGAGTTAATAAATAGGACAAAATACGACCTGCACGTGGTCTGTCACAGACTGACCCATAAATGATGCATCGAGGATCCCGCCCTGACTGCAGCAGGATTTATTGACATGTTTAGAAAGGCTGTCTCGTCCCCCAGTGCGCACAGGGGACCACCCTGACTCTCCAGTCCTCCTTGTTGCTGCTGAGCTTCCTGCCGGTCACCAAGCTTCAACCCGGAGGAACGATTTAATCCGACATCACAGCAGACAGGAGTATAGGCGCGTGTCCGGACCTGTTGGGGTGGAGAGGACCAATACTGGAAATAACTGTGCCAGACCAGTCCTATACTGTTCTATCTGTAGGCATACTTAAAAAGAAAAAAGGTTTTATTCTGTTATAAAAAGGCTATGTTCCTGTCGAACATCTAAGAATAAAAATAGTTTTGTTATGATGAGTAACGTCTGGGAATATGTGGCCAAAAGGTCAGTATGTGGGCTCCATCCTTAAATAGTCATTAATATAGAGTAATCGGCAATGCTATACTTTTAGATTAGGTTTTATTTCAGCCTTTATGTGTTATTGAACAAAAAATTAAAAAATAGAAAATAAATATGATCTTTAAATGGAAAAAAAACAAATGTAGTCCCGCACTGATGTATTAAATGATTTATTTTTATATATTTTCCTCTGTTTTTCGCATGGTGGCAGTCTGGCAGCCGCTTTGCGATTCCCATTATTTAATTTATTATTATGAGTTTAGGATTTATAGGAGCCAAACTTGATTCTATTCACCAGACACCCGTTTCAAAATCGACCCATTGCAGTTTTTTTTTTTGTTTTGAGTGTTTGCGGCATTTTGAATGTATCGATTTAGTCAACGGAAACTCTCATTCTCAAAAACGGACTTGTTCAAATCTGAACAGTCTCCTGAAAGGCTTTCCTTAAAAACATATCCACATATTATTATTGTTTGTGAAGATGTAACTGCGCGTAAAAGCTTCCAAACTACTAATCCAAGCTTTCAATGCAACGCGCGTCCCCATATCTGCCCAAACTACACAAAATGATCCCCACTTTTATCATCTAAACACCTTTACGCAATATTAAATGCATGTATATGAGGATAAACTAATATTAAAACACACGGAGTGTCCACTGTTTGATCTGTTCCTACCGTTTTTATGGAGGTAGATCCCAGATGAATGTAGTCCGAGCGCAAATATGACAAATTACAATATTCCACAGCGAAATCCTGCAAACCCGGTGTACTTTCCAGCAGCAGCAGCAGCAGGAGCAATAGCAGTGTGTGCCCCCCGGGGGGTCGATGTGATGCTGATTCCTTCCTTCCTTCCCTCCGGATGGATCAGTGAAGGTTTCAGCTCGCCTCTCTCAGCGCATCTGCTGACGGGCCGCCGATCTCTCTCTCTCTCTCTCTCTCTCTCTCTCTCTCTCTCTCTCTCTCTCTCTCTCTCTCTCTCTCTCTCTCTCTCT
>JARVJO010000039.1:4276820-4288444 GCA_031762555.1 Cynodonichthys magdalenae
GCTTCGGGTTCGGGCCTGCAATTAGTGTTAATTAGTCGGGTCGGGTCGGGTTCGGACACGTTGCCGATGGGCTCGGGTCGGGTCAGATTTTTTCGGCCCGAGGACACCTCTAGTTCCTTGTGTTATTTCTTGTTTAGTTTCTCTGTGTTCCCTGTGCCATTTATCATTAACCTTCAGTCAGCTTCTCAGTGTTTGTTCCAGTTAACCTGCCACTCCCACCTGTTCTCAGGCAGCAATCAGCCCAGGTGTCTCCACTTTTCACTCACCTCTGCTCTATATGCTCTGTCTCCTGCCACCAATTACCTCAGCAGTTCCTTGTATTTTGGCTCCCAACTTTATTTCTCGATCTCCCTTGTGTTCCTTTGTGTTACATGTTCAACTCCTGAGTTTTGTAAGTTTTGCTGCCTAGTCAGTTTTTTGTTTTATTTTTGTATTTTAGTTTTCCTTTCAAGTCCTTGTGTTGTCTGCATCTGGGTCCAGTTCATCCACCAGCCATGTCACTGGTTTCACTTAAGCGTCACATGATGCTTCACATGGATCTAGGCAAAATCCTAATAAATCCCCCTTGAATTCAACATAGACTCAGCATCAACATTACTGTATGTAATTTGCTATACATTTCATGTGGTAATATATTAAATATTTCATTATAAAAGGGCTTCAAAACAGAAGGATGGAATGTAATTGATAGTGTGTCTTTCAAAAGATAAAATGTTTCTTACATTCCCATGTTCTCTATATTTATCATTGTGAAAAAAGTACCCTGACTTTACCAGACTTTGTTGGTACAGTGATGTAAGTTTTGCGCCCCAAGAAGTACAGCTCACAATAATTCATCTGTTCCACCTACATACTGTTAGAGAGAGAGAAATGTTTTGTTTGGAAGTCGAGACAAAAGGCCGAAGAATCTGAATAAAACAATTGACAAACTGAAGGGGAAAAAAGCTGAAAGACAGACACAGAAAGATACAATGAAGCCCTATGCTCTTCAAAAACTACTTCAGAGACTGAGTGGGTGAAACAAAAGCATGTGCTAAGTGACAAACAAAGTGATGAAAGCTTACAGAAAGCAAAAATAAGAAAGATGACACATTTCTTTTATTTGCTGAGAATGCCTGCTTATCAAAGCAAATACAATACTGAAACATGTCTTTTTCTCCCTCCTTCTGTTCTTGTCACAATTGTATTTGAAATCATACGGCACATAAATCAAGAGGACGTTACTTTTTTCCCTACTATGGACAGCTGCCATACATTTTCAAAAAGTTGATTTGTTTTTCCAAGAGTCTTTGGCAAAGAGTTTTGATGGCATGTAAAAGAGAAAAAGAGATTTGAATGCTAACTTGAGAAAAGAATATGGCACCTTATGATATATAGGTCTATGTTGGGACATTTCCACTAGTAATATCAGCACCAATTGTGTTTTTTTAAAGCAAAGAGCAGTTCATTCATTCTGTCTACCCTCTATCTTCAAGGCAATCAGTCATGTCTCAGTTGTAATGGAATTTAGAGAAGTCACTTCGACCCAGTGTGGGAGAACTCCTGTTATTCCCCCGTTGCACTGACAGATGATTCCTCGATACGATGCTACGAGACGGATAAAGCGACACGTAACGCAGAGGAAGAGAAAAATATCAAATATAAGGGAGAGGAATAAAAGGGGGTCTGGCTACTAATGTTTGTTTTCAGATGTGAAATAAAGTTGCTGCGGAGAGATATAAAAGAGATCAATCACTGCCCAGAGAACGGTGGTTAGCATTCTGGGTCCGAGCAGGTGATTTGTCTGTAGGCTGAAATAGAATTGGACATTCATATAGGAGTGGTTATGAATATGAAACCAGTCACTGACTTTGAAAATTGAGCAGTTCAGGATGAAGAGCCTCTGTAAGCTAAAGAGACTGCAGGTGGGAACAAGTTGTGTACGGGCTGCGAGGCGGTCATTTCTCATCGCCTGTGTATACGTTCCCTGACAAGGCTTCGGGTTCACCTCCTCCAGTATTTTATGCGCTGTGATCTCTCTTTTTCCTGCAGAATTCTTCATGTTTGACTGAGGTGAACTCAAAGGAAGGAGCTAAAAAAAATGTAAAAGAGCTGTCATCTGATCATCAACTCATGTTTGTATATGGATAAATCTTTAGACGATTTATATTTGAATCGTTTGACAGTTTGAACCTTAATCGAGAGAAGCTTATTGCAGAATTTCTGAATTATGGGAAAAAACATCAATTCATTCAGCTTTTTCATCACATCAACCAAAGCTCTTTTCGTCTTCCACATAATTATTTCTTATTTAATTTTTAAGATCAAAATCATACTAATAGATAAGGCAACCATTTCTTGCTTGACCTAAAACAGATTGAACTTTATTGATCTGTTGCATCTTGGAAAACCTAATTTCCTTTCTTTTGATAGTCCAGCGCCTTTTAACTCCTTAGTTCATATATATGGACACGTGGTCTGGCTCACACCGCATCACTTATTGACTCATTGGATATAAAGAAGCCCATTCTCATATTTTTGAATAACATAAAATGTGCTACAACTAACACTAACCCTAACCATGTCCATTAATCCTTAACTTAACCTTTAACAATGGTAAATATTACCTTACCCTAACCACTAACCTTAATGACTAAACTTAAATACTGACCCTAAACGTGTTGATCAATGACAAAAGGAGAGTACCCAACATGTCAATCAATCAATCAATCAATCAAAACTTTGTTTATTTATTTATTTTTACTTTACACATCAGAAGGCAACTAATGTGTTGCACAGCAAAGTAAACATACAATAAGATAAAATCCATGTAAGCAATAAATAAATAACATTAAACACAAGAGAGTTATAAGCCACAGCAAAAAGACAAGTCTTTAAACATAGATTTGTATTCAATACTGGTGCACAGGAGGAGGGAGAATGTTGCAGAGTTAGGAGCTGCAGCTGAGAAGGCTCTGTCTTCCTTTAGTCACAAGTTGAGTTTTAGGAACCACCAAGAGCATCTGGTCTTCTGATCTCATAAGACCAGATGTTCAACCAGAATTATAACTGTGGAACAGCTCTAAAAGATAAAGCGGTAATAAACCATTTAAACATTTTAAAAACCAGTAGTAAATTTTTAAAAACAATCCTTGCCAGGCAGCCAGTGAAGAGAACGTAATACAGGGGTAATGTGCTCACACCATCTTGTCCCTGTTAACAAACTGCCACCTGCATTTTGAATCAGCTGAAGATGGTGGAGGAGAGATAATTCTACTATAGAGTGTTGCAGTTCTCCAGTCTAGAAAGAATAAGTGATGCAGAGGGAGCCTGACCAAGCATCCATACATGATCAGTATGGAGTGACAATATTCATTGGTTTCAAAGCTTAGAAAAATGTAAAAAGAAATGCATGTGGACAACATGAAGACCAAGGAACACAGGTCAGAGATATAGTTGTGAAAAAATACAGATCAAGGTTGAGTTCTAAAATAATTCCAAACCCAGAACATCCCATAAAGCACCATTCAATCCATTATTAGGAACTAGAATGATACAACCACCACAGACAGTGATCCTAAACACACAGATAAATGTCCTGGAATGGAATAATTAAAGTCCAGACCTCAGTCCAACTGAGAATCTCTGTTTGATTTACAGATTGTCAGATTTGAGCAGAATTCATCTAATTGCAAAGAGCTGGCACAGGTTTCTTATATAGAATGGTCAAAAGTTGCAGTGGTAAAAAAGGTGGCTTTACAAAGTAAATCAGGTATGTTTATATTCCATACTGTAACTGAGAATGGCAAGAAATTTGAATACTTTTACCACTCACTTTAATGTAAAAGTTAAAAACAAACTCCATGTCAAGATTCTTTTTTATATTTCTTTTGAGCCAAAGATTGCCTCCTAAATCCATGAACCGGTTATTTGGTTTAAATTATATAATTTCAGTCTGTGTGAGTTAGAAAAAAAAACTACAAAAAATTTAAATAGTGAACTTTTTTTTTTTTTTTTTTCAAAATCACTGAAGTTGTATTCCACGTAGGAAAATGGTCCATCCCTTAAAGAAGATGTGACCCACTTGCTCCTTTTCAGGGTTGCAGGTAACTAGCCTTTCCCTCCAGTGGTCATTAAACAAAAGGCAGAAATCTTCACATCAGGGATGGGCAACTGGCTGTGGCCCATAGGTAACTTCTGTCTGTGGCAGCTGCTTAGAATGCTTTAAGTTTAAAAAAAACTATAAACGCTATTTGCCATAAGGTATTTTGCTGCATAAAGCTAAATATGAGTTTACTGAAGTCCCAAGTACAGGGTGGGCCTTTTATATGGATACACCTAAATAAAATGGGAATGGTTGGTGATATTAACTTTCTGTTTGTGGCACATTAGTATTTGGGAGGGGGGAAACTTTTCAAGATTGGTGGTGACCAAAGCGGCCATTTTGAAGTTGGCCCTTTTCGATCCAATTTTAGTTTTTTCATTGGGAAGAGGGTCATGTGACACAACAAACTTATTGAGAATTTTACAAGAAAAACAATGATATGCTTAGTTTTAGCGAACTGTATTTGTTCATGAGTTATTTACAAGTTTCTGATCACTTATAAAATGTGTTCAAAGTGCTGCCCATTGTGTTGGATTGTCAATGCAACCCTCTTCTCCCACTCTTCCCACACTGATAGCAACACCCCAGAAGAAATGCTAGCACAGGCTTCCAGTATCCATTGTTTCAGGTGCTGCACATATAATGTAAAATAAAAATAAATAAATAAATTAAAAACCTTTGCATGTGTTTATTTGAGTGTATGATTTGTTACAAATTGAATAAAGATGGAGCAAAACTTTTGGGTTTTTATTTTTCAATATTTCCACACAGCAGCAACCAGGGTTGCTGAGATGACGAATGTTGGATCATTTCAAAGGGAGTTTCTTACTTGGTTTGTTAAAAGAAAAATGAGAAGCAAACATTTCACATAGTCTTTGTGGCTTTTCTCTGAAGCTTTCAGCTGCAGTTTGCAGTCTTAAAAAATTAAAATAGTTTGTAAAGCTTAATGCTATAATATTACAGTTAAAATATAGCAACCTTAAACCCACCTATACATTAAATCTAGACCAATTATTACCTAAATACAGTGACAAAAAAAATCAGTTTATATTAACTTTTTACAAAATAGAATGATTTTTGAAAATGTAAAGTGCATCAGAACTGAATCAAAGTTAAAAAGAAAAGAAGTTCTGAAACTTCACTTTTATTCTGAGTCAGTCACACACAGAAATGCTGGGTTAAAGTCACGTGACCCGGATGACGTGCAAAATTCAGATAGAGGGCAGGAAGTGATTTGCTCCAGTTCAAAACACAGTGAAATTGATCACAGTTGGAGCTGAAAACCTTTAATAACATGTTGGAGTCGTTTGATTGATAGCCAGCTATTGAGGGAGTTTATTGAAGTGGTTCTCAGACAGTAACCAAACAAACAAAAAGAACAAGAGAACCAAAAAGAAAGGATCTTGTGGATCTTATACCTTCCCTTCTGTGTCATCTGACCAAACCTTAGCCAAGATTTGTGAGAGCTTTTCAAATAAACACATATAGGAGACCTTCTAAAAACTCTTTCCTGGAAAGCACTTACATCACACTTCCGGCAATCTGTAAGCAGCCCCACTTCTTCTGTTGTAAACTATGGAGGACCGAAACTGTCATAATTAGAAATAAAAGCAGAAATATATATATTTTGTTTTTCCTTTTCCTTACACATGCGCTTTTATCAAGAAATGTATATATTTAGTTTTTCTTTACACATGCGTTTTCATCAAGAAATGTAAATATTCTGTTTTGTCTTTTCTTTATACAAGCATTTGTTCTTTTTACATTTCCTTGTTTCCTCTTTTTCCTTTACCGCATGCATTTATGGCTCATTATGCAAATGAGGAGGGCTGTCTTGTGGTCCAGCTCTTCTACTATTGGTCAATAAACAGGAAGGAACGGGATCCATAAGCAGACTTATTGTGCATGTCTGCGTGTTTGGCTTTAGTTTAGCACACCTTTGCCAGTCTCACAGGAATATGTATCCGGGATGATAAATATCTAAGGTCTCTCTGGATTTAAAGTGGCCAGAAAACACGGAAACTGTGGCCTGGCTGCAGCCTGATGACAGTCATGAAGATGGATTTTTCATTAAAAAAGTGCAGAACTGGACTGGTCGAGTGAAGCCTTATTTTGTTTCAGGTTGGGTCAATCATTTAGGATTTAAAGAAACTTCAAATGGCTGTCGACTTGTTTCTGCCTGGGTGAGTTGTGCTATTTTAAGTAATTAGTCTATAATAAAAAATGCTAACGCTAACACCAAGTTAACCCATTATTTCTATGTGCTTCGATCTACTTGTAAATAATTTATTTAGTTTCTGGAAAGCCAAATTCAAGTAACTATTCAATAAAATATCTGAAAATATAATTTAAACAATCCAATCCTTACCTGTTAGAAAGTGGTCGCTACAAACTCTTGCATTGTCTGTTTCAGTACCTCCTGTTTGTAGTCGTAGATTGTTGATCCACTTTTGTCGTTTTTATTCTGACACACTAATTTCCAAACGCAAAAAAAAAGTATATTTCTCCCGATTGTAGCAGTTGCAACAACTGTACAGCACAGAATTTACGCATTTTTACGCCGAATTAACAGGAAACGGGGCTGCTTTTACTTCCTGCCCCCGTCTGCATTTTGAGACATCGATACTATGTCTGCCACTCAGCAATACAACTGTCAAATTTTAGTGTTTACGCAAATGTGTTAAGTTGTCTGCACAAACATTTGGTCCATCTGTGGTCTCATCTGCAGATATGTAACCACTGAGGTTTCAAATGAGTAGGAAATGTCAAAATCTGTGACAGATTTCTTGTTGAATAATGCCTATCCAAGCCTTAATCTAGCTGTGCCCTATGAATCATCTGCGTCTTTGTAATTCGTTTCAGTTGATTTGGATCTGAAATGTCCTTCCCTGGCTCTCGTGCTATCTGATCGGCTTCCTGCTGCAGCTTCCTCCCATCTCCTTCCATTTGTTAAATGAAGAGACTATTGATTACTTGTCAAGACAGATAAAAAGACAGGTGGACACAGAAATAGTGACACGAAAAGAAGAAAACTTAAATAAACGAGGTAGGAAAAGAAAGAAAGTATTGTTGGACCAATAGAAATTACATCACAATGTCACATGGTGAACAAAGTCATCGTCCACCGCTGACAAGCAAACGTTGAGTAATATAGGTGTGATGTGTGTTGTTAGCAAAAATATCTCATCCTGGGAAGATAAAAATCATCAAAATGTAATTCAAAAATATACATCTACGACCAGTTAACTCTTGAAGTCAACTCAGTTCAAAATGGCCACCACAACCAAATCAACTACAGTCACTGACCTATAGTAAAACTTGGTGTGGTTGAGTCATTTCAAACACATACTCCAAAGCCCCATCTCCATGAGCTCGGTTCGACTCTATTCACTTTGGGTTAGGTCGGTTCTGCTTACTGTGCGTGTGTCTCCGCTGCACCGTGTCCCTCACTCTGTGGGTGTGATTATGGGCGGGCCATCTGCAGTGGCTTTAACTGTTGTGTAAAAAAAAAAGCGTTGTGGTCTTACCGTTCAGACTTTACTTTTAATTTATTTTTTTGTTGCGGCGCTGTTTAAGCGCTTGTGTAATCATAGGTGGATAGTTTGTTCGAAACCTCCCAGTTCTCTGCTCAACTTCGTCTCCTTCACCTCTCCTCTAGGATGTGTTTACAAGTTCTGCCTTTCTCAAGATCGCCAAAAAAGGTTAGATGGTTTTATCACTGCTTCACCATGTCATTGTATTGCACAGTGCGCTCGTTTCCCACAACAAAAGCGTCTCTCTCTAGGAGGAAGTTTGCAGAAGTAACACATTTCCTCTGTCAGTCAATCCCAGAGCTAATCCACAGGAAGATGTCTGTTGACGTCAAAATCGTAAGCGTGCTGTACTCGCTTCTACCCACTTAGAACCACCGGCGAGGAGGTTCTGAAACAGTGTGGCTGTGTGCGATAGATGCGCTTGAAACCTAACGGAGACGCATTTGCCATTAACTGTTGGATTCATCTGTTAGCACATTATTAACTCAGAGAAAACACTCACTGATCGTGTACTTTGCTGATAAAAAAAAGGTTAAAAATTCCAGAGCTTTAATAAAATTTTGACACCTTGCTGAAAAAACCCCCTGCCCCCTCACTGGTGTCTCAAAAAAACTTGCTGTACAGAACTTGTCGCCTCATGTCTTAAAGATGACAAAACAAAACACCGATTTACAAAAGACAACCTCCTTTAGGTTCCAAAAATGTACATTTTTTTTAGAACAAAGCAAAAATAGGGGAATATACACTATTTTCATTTCAAGTTCTCTCTGCTGCCCTTTGAGTTACATATCACCAGTGGAGTACCCCCACCCCCACCTGCCCACCTCCTCTCTCGCCTTCCTCTGTAGTCGAGCTCCTCTAAGACAAGGCTGTAAGGGAACTGATCTCCTTTGATTCACTCAGACTAGGAGGAGGCAGACAGGGTAGAAAGCAAAAGTGTGTGAGAGAAGCTGAAGTTTCACACAGCAGCAGCAGCTACGGTATTCCCACTTGCTGGAGTGCCCTTTTTTCCCTCAGAACCTTCAAATCTTTCTGAGAGGTTTGATAGAGAAAGAAGAAGGTGGAACAAGAGGCGAGAGTGTAAATAAATAGTGGAGAAAGACTACAAAAATACACAAATTATAGATACAGCATGCCTTAAAGAAATATATACCACCTGCAACGTTTCATGCCATGGTTTATGAGTCAAAATTTTCATCAGTTGCACAAGAACATCTAGTAATTATTTTCTCAAAGATTGCAGTGAAGACCCCCAAAATACCCACAGTTTGGCCCAAAACAGAAATACAGTAAATACTGTACGGTAAGGAATATAATTGTTCTCTCTTATGCTTTTTTGGGAGTTTTCAAGCTGAAATAATAAATAACAATATAATTTCCTAATTTTGTAACAAATAACATAAATTCTGTTCCATTTGTAAAAAAATACAGTACAGTAGCGTATGTTACCCATGTTCTGCCCGGAGTGCAGTATTTCCGCCTTTTAACTATTTACTGTAAAGTCCAGCTATGCTGCTGCTAACTGTTTTGCTTTCAATTTTTTTTTATTTTGTTGGATTGGTTCTTACTGCTTTACTACACCACTCTAATGCACTGTAGGCCATTTTTGGACCCTATCCAGTATTCAAGTTTTTTCATGATTCACAAGTACTGCATGATGCAACCCCTGCAAAAATTGGGGCTTCACTGTACTCATTTAATGGTAGAAATCTGAGGAAAGATTTTGCGTAATGACTAATACTAAGTGTAAGTAATGCAGTTGACTCTCAGCTAGTACCATAACAAATGTTAGCTTAATATCTGTACAATCGACTAAATGTATAACTATAGTTATGAGTGTTGTAGGGTCTGTTAGCTGTAGTGGTAATTTTGAATCAGGTTTGAAATTTATTCAGTTGTAGATGTACATCCAATAAATAATTTGAGTTTACTTAAGATCCATCTGGTTGTTCAGGAGATAATTTGTAAACACAGTTGACTCCAATAAATAATGGCAACATTTAAACCATGTGTTAGGTAAAGTCATTACAAGTAGTGGCCATCTTGAATAGGATTGACTCAAAAAGTTAATTGACGTAGATCTATATCCAATGTTTATAAGATATTTAGAGAACAGCTAGATGAAAACACAAGGGGAATTGCAAAAATAATATCACCTGCCATTCACCTTTCAGCTGTGGGTAGTAATTAAAGGGTTAAGGGTTTTGGACAAAATGGAGCTGATGGTACTCATATTTTTTTCAGTCTGTTGAAGTCTCAGCCACATCTTCTTTGCAACTCTCTTAAAATTGAAGTTTTTCCAGTTACTCAGCTGTAATTAATGATAATTACAAACCAGTGATCCTGACTACTAAATATGCAGTTCAAAACCTGTTGTCCTCAACCACATGAGAAATATGAAGGGTAAGTGGAACTGGAGGAAAAGCTATAGCTGGAGACTTTGGCTTCTTAGCTCTAGCTTCTAATTGATTTGGTTTCCTAATCCCCATTGGATTAAGTTAGGGAAAGAGTTCAGCATGATTGAGGCATCTAAATTCCTTCGGTGAGACTCGGCGGCTGCATGGAGGTCATTTAAATTGAAAGTGGATCAGTCACTGCTCGTGTTTACGCTGAGGATTTGGCTCCCGCTGTCAGCCAGGACTCGGCCGGGGTCTCAGTTACAGGACAGATCATCAGCGAGGCCATCGACTCCCATTTGTTTGTTTGCTCCCATGCTAGCTCTGTGACAAAAGCTCTTTTTACTTCTGCTTTCTGCAGCATGTGCACAAAGGAGCAGTGTATGTAGGAGTTCCATCAACTTGTTCCTTTCCTACTCTCTATTCCTTTCTATTCCCCCAGCTTCTTCTTTCCACACAACTTTAGAAGAGTGGAGCCTCCAACTTCACTGGGAAGCAGAAGAAAATATTCATGGCAGAAGTGACTATGGGTCTCTTGACATTATGAGGTTAAGCACAAAAGGAACATATTGAGGCTTAGCTCGGGCCCAATATTGGAATGTGACCATGAAAGACATTTCTAATCTGCTCAGGCAAAATCACATTAGCTTCCCTAATGTATTTTTTTCCCCTCACTTTAAAAGAGCCGGGGTCCCGGAACATTTTTAATAAGAAACTTTCCTCTTTGCACAGCTGAAGGAGAGGATATAAAAAGTACAAGACATGCCGCTTCTGTAACTAATCTATCCTGATTTATGAAGCGGAGCTCTGTTTTCCACTCGAGCATGCATGAATGCTGAAAACAAAGCCCTGCAAATTCAATGCCCTTCTCTTTCACCCCCACCCCCCTATCTGTCTCCGATAAACACAGCCCAGATCTATCAGAGTGTGTTTTCAGCAGAGTGTCAGGGCAAAGAGAAAAAGCACCTGTCCATTCCAAACATGAAACAGCTCTCCGGGCAAATGTGGGAGAAACAGCTCCATCCTGAAATGTGAGGCAGAGCGGGACGCCAGTGGAAGACAAATGATTGGGTGTCAAGATCTCGCTAGGACTTGCTGATCATCATCACACAGAGTATGCAAACTCCGTCTTCACTTCCACTCACCACCCACTCGGGTGGGTGGTGGGGAAATCAGGAAAGACAGAGAAATAAAGAGAGTGAAAGTAAAATGGACGTCTGATTTGTTTAAGGGGGTTTGAAAATTCAAGAGTAGCATGATTGACAAGCTACTATTAAATGGATACTTTGCTTTCCTAAAATGGAAAATAATATTTTAATGAAAGTAGCATTCCTTAAGGGAATGCATAGCACATTACTTTGCATGCTAGTTTTAGACAAAAATATTGTGCAATCTATTAGAGTTACAGCTGTTTTTCATGTTTCTGAAGGCTGTGGCAACCATCTTGGAACTGGCCAACTCCAAATCAGTTGTAGATATACAAATAATGATTACTTTTGTTGAGCAGGGCAGCATCTATAACAATGAAATTGAATTCATGAATTATTCCTCATTTCTGCTGCTATAGGCTTAGACTGCTGGAGCACAAACTGAGCACATTTCCTCACTCTG
>JARVJO010000039.1:4290557-4303644 GCA_031762555.1 Cynodonichthys magdalenae
CTTTTTTCATGTACAGTGCCCTGAGACAACGTATGTTGTGACTTGGCGCTATATAAATAAACTGAATTGAATTGAAATTGAATTGAAGGAATAATGTTGAATGGAGTCAGATAACTGAACTGAACATCTTACATTGTTACACTAATGGTCCCACTCTCAGTCTTCTCAATACTGAACAGGACCCTTATACAGTATACTGTATAGTGGACTAGTGCCACACCAAATATTAGCTCAACTTAGTTATGTGGACGAATTAAAGCATTGCACCTCTAACCAAAGCAACATTAAATGTAGTCATCATGTTCTCAACTTTAGGACACAAATCAAATATCACAGCACCCCCACGTATACTCAGGTTGCTAAAGTAATAAAATCCACCAGTAAACTACTAAGTCTCAGTAATCTCAGTAACAGTAGAAATGGCTTTTCTGTCCCCATGGAAACAAATAAAGGCCAGTTAGCCGTGGCGGCCCTGGTGTGATCCCAAACAGCTAAATGGCTGAGAAGTGGGAGTCATTAGTCTGCAAAAGAGGTAAAATATCTGATTGTTCCCAGCTGTGGACGGAGAAATTAAAAGTTGTTTTTACACGTGGACTTGATTTTTACCTTTGACAGAAGTGTTCTATATTTAAATAAACATTCTTGCATGATTAGCTGGACCACATACTCAATTTTCACTGAACAAGAGGCCAAATTGAATTACTTGGCACAATGAAATAAATTGTGCCAAAGATTGTGTCTCATGAATGTTGTGAATGCATTTGTGCGCCTCAGCTAATCACAAATTACTTTGAGGGATAAATTGGACTCCAAATGTATATTGGCAGAAAAGGTAATGAAACAATTTGAGATGACAACAGCTTTCATGCAATTAAACACTGCAGAAATTGAAAAATGCAGATATAATAGCTGTTTGAATTGGGTGGTGGTAATGCAGAGATGCAATGAGTCAGAGGGGAATGTTGTTCCCATAAAGAATTCAAGGACCCAATTACGTCTTTCAGACTCACTTCCATCCACACCTCACTCATTAGGAGCACAGAACGCATAAGGGAGAGCAATTGGAAGACTTAAAAAGACAGAGGTACAAGAACAAGTAAGTGAATGAGGACTGGAGAGAAACACAGAATAAAAGTGTGCTTCTTGTTGTCTGGAGATTATGAAAATCATTTACCTGGATTTTGTTACCAGGAGCAGTCATTCACTTTTGGTGGAATGTGCTGCATTTCAATTTCAATCGTTAACCCGTGCTGACCAAGACCTCACCTCATTAGTTCTAACCTTTATTGCTCACAGGAATATTTGATTTAGTGCTGTGTTCAGTTTTAATTAGGTACATACTTGGAAGTCACCAAAACAAACCCAATGGCATTGTGAAGCCTCCTTTATTAAATTTGATCCAGCACGCAAAAGTAAATTTAATTTTGCTACTTAAAGGACATGACATGTACACACACAAATTAAGACCTTTCTCACTTGAAACTACCTTGATGCCAGTGACATAAAGAAGTGTGTGCCTGGTACTACATACATTGCAGTAGACAAGATCCACTTTGTACTGATATATCAAACACTATTTATTTTAATAAAGGTCAGAGCAGACTGACAAACATTTAAAAGCACACTTTGAACATTTTAGTGCCCAAACTGTTTTTTTATATGCAGAAACTTGTTTAACTATACTTTGTTTTTCTAAGTCTGAGGGCATAGTTCTCGACTGGAAAAGGGTTTGATCCCCCCTACAGATTGTAAGTGGGGGGGCGGGGAGGATTTGTGCCTCAAGTGGAGGGGTTTAAGTTTCTGGTTGTCTTGTTCATGAGTGATGGAAAGATGGAGGTGGGGAAGGATCAATACATTGGGGCTTCTTCGTCAGTTGATCATGGTGAAGAAAGAGTTGAGTCGGAAGGCAAAGCTCTCGATTTACTGGTCTGTCTATGTTCCAACATTCATCTATGGTCATATGACATGGATCATGATCGAAAGAACAAGATCTCAAATATAAGCAGCTGCAACAAGTTTCCTTCGTAGGCTCAACCTTCGAGGTAGGTTGAGGAGCTCTGACATTCAAGGGGAGCTCGGAGTAGAGCTGTTGCTCCTTCGCTACCAAATGAGTCAGTTAAGGTGGTTCGGGTATCTAATTAGGATGCCTCCTGGATACCTCCCTATGGAGGTGTATTGGGCATGTCCCACTGGTAGGAGACTCTGGGTAAGACCCAGGACTCACTGAAAGGATTATTTATCATCTCTGGCCTGGGAAGACCTCGGGTCCCTCAGGACGAGCTGGAAGATCTTGCTGGGGAGAGGGATGTCTGGGTTTCTCTCCTAGACCTGTTGCCTCCTTGAACCAACAAATGATAGAAGATGTAAATGGAAAGATGTTTTACTACAAAAATGTAATTAGTGTATTTTCAGCATTGACTGTCAAACAACCACAAAATGGTCTTTACAATTAGGAACCAAAAAGAAGAAAAAAGTTTGTTAAATCGTTTGATTGATTTTCTTATAAGATAAAAGCACACATATACCATTAACATTCACTTTTCACATAAAAAAATCACAATAAACGAACAGTTTTAATTTTTGCACAAGTTACTTTTTATAAGCCTTGCAAAAATGTTAGCATTATCTGTTTATACTGATTAGTGTGACCTCTGCAAGAACACGCTCTTAAAACAGTCAAGAATCAAAAACAAGACAGCTTTCAGAGAGAACAATTATTGGTACATGACTGTAGGTTAGAGGTGATAAAGTAAGGGGACTCATTTATGCTACAGTACCTCCCAGAAGATACATAGCTTTGCCTAACTTTGAACTGTGTAAATGTTTTGCTGACCATTTTGAGTTTCCTTAACATTGTGTCTCTAGATCAATAAAATCATGTGCCAAAATTGTGCAAAACATCTGAGGCAAAATGCTTGCAGACGAGTGCCACATGGACCTGAGTCAAACCAGGGGATAGGAGCTCTACGGTCGAGATCTGAGTAATCAGAGAGAACAAAAGCCTTCATATTGGCTCCTGTTGCCTTTGCCATGGATCAAATAGAGAGATAATTAATTTGGCGAGCTGTGCAATCTCAGACAAATCCCCATCCGGCACCACCCACTCATCAACGAGCAGGTCTGCAGACCCCCCTCTCAGCTCTGACTCACCTAATGGTGACAAAAGAGTTGTGTTTTGATGTCTGACCAACCTCTACCTAAGCACCACCTCACTTACTGCCTCTCACTTCTAAAAGGTCAAAGCTCCAGAAAATCCAACTGGACAGCTCCTCTTAGATCTAAAACCTTCAGTGTGCTCTCATCTCCTCTTGCTTTTATAAGTCTTTGAGGCTCATCTTACTGAAGTGGCCTGCTGGTGGAACCATAGTGTGAAAACAGCAGGCAAGAGAAAGAGAAGTACGCCATGACACATACATTAAATTTACATTAAACAGTAAGAAATAATGTTAAAATTTCAGAAAGATCTAGGATAAAGATTGTATGATGAATAAGGCACAAAAATATTCTCAGTTAATCCAATATATATGTAAAACAATGAATGCCAGTAGTGTTGTGGTGTCAAACTGCAAACAAATTTTACGAGTAAATTTTGAAGTAATCTATCAAATGATTGTTGAAATATTTCAGTCTGCAGAAAAGTTGTGTTCTGATCCATCAGGCCAGCCGTACCTTCTCCAGAGACATGGTTATCTTTAAAAACGTTAAACGAAATGTCACAGTTTAAGGATTAGCAGACCAGCTTTGAGTTCTATTTCCATCAAAGTTCAAAGTGTAATAAAATTATACATTTCTTTAAGGAATTTACTCAGTCTGTTGCTGAAGTCCTTGACCTTTTCTGCCTACCGTGTTAACATTGTGGATGACCTGTAGGTGCAATCGGTGCTCAGTTGGCGGAACCTTGTGCTCGCACAAGCTTATTTCATTATAACCATTTCTGCATGCAAAGTGGGAAAGAATATTTATTTAGAGATCATCTGTCCACAATGTATTAAAGTCCATAATGCATGAAATATCCAACAGTGAGGGGGGGGGGGGGGGATGTTAGAAGCCTAGGCATCACAACAGTTGTACTAACTTCACAATATCTCAATAAAACAATGCGTTTATCTCGGATAAGCTAAGCCTCTGTAGATTTCCCTTGGTACCGTTTGCAGCTTCTTTTTGGGGGGCATGAAAGCAAAGTAAGATCAGATGAGTTACATCAAATATTCATGTGCTTCGTGCTCCTTTTTTTTCCTGTTTATTGTAGTTTTGTTCTTCACAAATCTGTATTTTGGTACCCATAGGAAAAGCAAATGAGTAAGTGGCATCGGTTTGCATCTTTGTGGAGTCCGCTGAGTATCTGTGGGTACCCTCCCGGGAGGGGGGTTAGAAATTGGGTCTTTAAGCTTCTTTGGCTGGAGACAACTCTGTGAGTAGATTAGTTGGGGGTTGCGGGTGAAGGCCAGTTTCACCCTCTGTTTTGCCTGTGTGCCTGATTTTTACTCAGACACTTGATCAAACCCATTAAATCCCTGCTTCATCCAGGCTACAATGTCACCCTACCCCCCACCCCATATGACAGCAAACACTAACACACGAGTATTCAAAGCCAAATAGGCTGTACACAAACACACCAATGTTGGCATGGATAAAAAAATTGCTTTGAAATGTGGACATGGAAGATGGCAAATTTTCATAGAAGAATTTTATGATAGTCATTTTTTATGCTTATTTAACAAGGTTTTTTTTCTTTTTTGTCTGTGAATGTTTGTAATAAACATCAGCCAAGGCTAAGAGCAGCAGTACTTTGTTTGTATGATGGATCATGATTGTCCTTGTGTTGAAATGTTTTACTAGTAAATAGTAACAAAAAATTGATTCATCCAAATGTAAAAGATTCAAGAATAAAATCCATTTTGGCTTGTCGTTTTACTCTTTAATCACTATTGTAGGAAAAATATAAAGCTATTTTAACCACAGAATGAAATATTTGATTTACTTCATTCCCTGATTTTTGCAGATGATGTTTTTTTATGTTGATATTTCTGAATTATGACCAGTTTACCACCAAATATAAAGCAGCCAAGATATGATTCAGCTCCCTAAGTCTGAAGCCATGGTTTTTGACTAGACAAAAGTGGAATGCTATTTCTACATTGGGGATGAATCTCTGCTTAAAGCAAACGAGTATAAATATTATAGATTCATGTTTGCAAGGTATTGCAGAATGGAGCTGATGGACCACAGATTGGTACTTTGTCAGCAATAATGAGAGCATTATGCCAGTTTATGGTGGTAAAGAAGGAGTAGAGTTGAAAAACACAGCTCTTGATTAATTGGTCCCTCTACAGTCCAACCCTCATCTATGGTCATGAGGTATGATATCATTAAAAGAATGAGGTCTGAGAGTCCTTGTTGATAAGATGAGAAGCACTGTTATTTGGGGGGAGCTCAGGGTACAGCGTTGCCCACTAATGATAGGAAAAACACTGCAGTATGTAACAAAACAAGTATTATTATCTTTTACCTTTTAAATGTGTTTATTTTGTTGCATTGAACCATAAATTATACATTTTACATTTATAGATTATATGAAATTTATTTTTATATTACAATTTTTTTCCAATTTTGTTTTGGAGCGGGAGCTCATTGGCGGGCTAGACGGAAATCACCCGTGGGCTGGATGTGACCTGTGGGCCAGCAGTTGAATAGCCCTACGAGCTGGCTGCCCCAATTTTTAAGTTCTGAGTAAATTTAAAATAACAAACTCAGTTGATGACTTTTAGTGATGACTCTTGTTGAGCCACATACGTACCTCCTGTAAAAAGGCATGAGAATACATGTTCCAACGCATTTTAAGTCTGAAGACATGTGATATAAAACTTAACACTATGGTTACAAGGCAGTGCATGGTCACACAAACATACATCATCTGAAGACTAGATCATTTCATTCCACAGTCATTTTATGCAGCCTATTTCAACTGCAAAGGGTGTGACCTCCACGGGCCACAGTCTACGTGGACAGCAACCCTGAACTGAGACGATCCCAGTGGCTACAACAATAAAGTATGGCAGCACATGTATCTTAGAAACTAAGCAGTAGACGACGGACGGATATTCAACCTAATAGGTCATGATAAAAGCAAAGATAACAATAGCTGTTTACCCTTTAACTGTAAATTACTGAAAGTCTGGAGGTTTTATGTCATTTGGACAATCAAGTCTCACATTTCAATAAAATAAATGTAAAATACAAGAGCAGCTGCAGAATGTTTTCCTTGATTAAATTAGACAATATTTTGATTCATGATTTGCAACCTAAAAATCCCACTTCAACATTTTCTCTTCTTGTTCAGCACATTATTTGCTCTTATTTAGAGTTTAAGCAGACCTTGCAGACTGAATATAGACAACAGCCTCATATAAACACACTTTAAAGAAACAGAACTACCATTTAACAACATTAGCACCAGTGGGTGTTTAAAGTAGCTTACTAAACCCACACATCCTTAAAATTAGAACAGTCAGTTTGCTCTATTTTTTAACAGTCAGAAAGGATTAAAGAATCTGACATAAGGTGTGTCAAATTATGCTTAAAATTAAAGAGTTTACACCTACAAACAAAACCAAAAAAGCCTTCATTCTCCTGAAGTTACAGACTTTAATGCGTGCTGCCGCTGACTGAGTGGAAGCTCAGGCATGTTAAATTTCCATCAAGCATTTAACAGATGCTTTTTATTCAAAGTGACTTACAAATGAGAAGGAAAAAAAATCAGAGCAATGAAAATCTTTAAAAGCATACTTTTTTGAAGAATGGCCCAAGAACTAATTAAAATGCAAAATCAATGCAAGACAGGTGCGTTAAATTGTTAGTATTACGAGACAAGATTTTCCTGAGAAATGATGGGTGTTGAAAAATTCTGTACAGCAAGATGTGATGCCTCCTCTCAGAATGCATTTGTTAATTTATGCTTACAGCAAAAATAATATGGACACCTTTATGTAGAGGGATGGCAGTGTCTGGTGTCGAACCTGAGAGAAAATTATTCTGAGTGAGAGACAGATACTGTAACAACACAAACCACAAAGCTACTCCTTTCAGTGAATGTGGCCATGGATAAAAAATAAAGCTAATGACATTTTTTGCATTGTAAGGCCAGGCCCAGCCACAGTCAGCCTAGCTTTATTCTACTCTACCCCTGGTTGGGTTTGTTTGAGCAGAGAGCCACCTCGATGTGGGCAGGGATACTAATATTTAAAAAAGTGAATATTTAATTTTATTTGCGAGAAAACGATGTACGACATCAAAGAAAAAGTACAGACCATTCAGCAGTATGTCGCTGAAGTCGAGGGGGTAAGCCAATGATAGCTAATGTTAACTTGTTGCTTCTTGGGAGCTTGCCTGCTTCAGTTTACTTGAATCATTTGAAATGACTGTAACATATTTTCACAAGAGTTCAACTAAAGTTAAGTCTCATTTGTGAGACGTGATGGCCCGGGGCCAGCCCTGGCCAGGCCTTGCAGTGCCAAAAGGCCATAAACCTTCCACAAATAATTAAGTCTATAAACATTCTGACACAGACTGGTCAACGCTATTTGCATCCTACCTTCAAATTCACAAAACTGTTTGAGGAACTTACCGTATGTTTGTGCAGCATCCTTTACTTCAGATTAAGACCTCCAAGATCTACATGAACTAGAATGCGGCAAACTTAGAACCCAAGTCTTTGCAAAGACCATTTAGGTAAATTCTGACAGATTTTTATGTCTTAGTGGGAATGTCATCCAGCACAACGGGAACTCTCCTCTGCTGCCTTAAAATTGTTTTATTAAAAGCTAAACAAGCTTGTATGGACAGTGTAGTTGCACTGGGTCAGATATGTTTACTAAATCTGAAAGTGGAAATAGAGCAAAGTAGGCAAACAAACAGCATCATGGTAACTGTTATCTTATTTACACTGTTTCACAATAACTTTTTTAATATACAGACTTGTCTCTTTGGTTTATTCTGTGATAACCTTCTCCTTAAGGAAACCCACAGACAGAATGCCATAAGGAATACATCCCGAACAGTCTCATTTTGTTGCACCGCTTATAATTAAATCAACAGCTGATGAGCAAAAGATCCCTGTTGTCAAGGAGATTGTGTTTCTAACAGTTGCAATAACAAAGAATGGATGTAATGTGACAGGATATGTAATTTACACCATTCTTGTAGAGCTTTGTTGAAAGCATTTGTTGCATGTTTATCACCTCTCACTGCAAAAGTACATTCCTCCAGACATATACTTCATCAGTTTACTGCTTATTTCAACCATAAATCATATTCTTCATGTCATATTTCTAGCTTGATAGGCATGATCAAACCAGGGATGGGGCCGATACCAACATAATTAAGGTATAGGAATTTTCCGATCCAACATGGGTAAATTTCCAATGCATGTGCCATGTCCATGATACAATGTTCTCTGCCAAAATGACTTCAGAAGCGATTCATGATGGTCTGCTATGCTAGCTGGCTGCAAACTGCGGACCTCTATCTACCAATTGACACTGATCTGTCCTTCCAAACAAGTTTGAGTGTAGCTAGGGCAGCTATTCTTGTCTTGACCTTATCTTGACCTCCTGAAGTGACGTGAACGAAGACTCAAAAAAAAGGGAATTCTCAAACTTGTCTGAGTTCTGTCTTCCTGATGTTAGCTATAATAGGCTATAATAAATAATATGCTTGGATATAAGTCAGGCTGGGTCTTGTGCTGCCCCCTCTTCGGGCTCATCTGGGGTCCACTGCTGGGGTCCACTGCTGGGGGTGGGCCTCGCCCCCCTGCCACACTGCCCTCTGGTGCATTGTGCCTTTGCCCACCGGTGCGCTGGTGACTCTATGTGTCTGGGGCTGGGTGCTTGAGCGTAGGCCGGCTCAGCCTGGTGACTGCCTGGTGGGGCTTGGGTCCTCTGGCTCTGTAGGGCCTTGGCTAGGGGGTGGTGTGCCCTGGGGTTGCGGGCCTCCATGTCCTTGGCCAGATCTGCTCGGGCGGGATGGGTCCGGGCGGGACCTGTGAGCTCGCTGCTGCTGGCCCCAGGGGTTTACTGCGTGGAGTCGCTGGGGGGGCCTCTCCCGGTTCTCTCCTTTGGTCTGCTCTGGTGGTGGGTAAGGGGTTGTTCCTGTGCTGGTGCCACTGGGGGCTCTGCGCTTGGGGTCCCTCTCAGGGTCTTTGGCTGTGGTCCTCCTCATGTCTGCCTTGGGCCTTGGGGGTCGGGTCTGTGGTCCTCCACAGTCACTATTGAATATTCCAATGGAGAAACCTTATATATACATGCATGCTCACAACCGCACACAATCAGGTGTTCAGTTCCAGGGGTTTCTGACATACATACTATTTTTGGACTGCTTTGGTAACTCAATGGATATGTGTATATAAACATATATATATGCTTGGGTGTTATATGTATGTATACTTTTCAGCAAGGTCATAATTACTATTGTTATATGCACATATATTTTGTTGTTGTGTTTTCTATCACTTTTCTCCTCTTTCTTCTCTTTGGTAGGGAAAAAAATTAGAATTGGCTCTTGTTTATCAGATACCATGGTCTTGGTTGTCAAATTACAAGTATGACATATTACAGCCAGCTGAACTTAGATAACACGAAATGGCTAAGATTCAATACATTTTAAAAATATTAAGCTAAAATATGGAGTAATAGTAGTTAAGCAACATTCCTGACACAAACATTGAGCACTACATAGTTTTGCTGAAAATGGCAGTGAATGTCTGTTAGTAACATATCTCATGTTAAAAAACTCTACATTTTCAAACTGAAGTTGCTCAAAGAGCTATCTACAACAGGTAAGATACTGATCAAGACTAAACCCTTTTAGAGAATTGTAGGTATTTGAGGAATAAAAATCAAATGTCATGAATTTGAGCAGATTCTTACTGAATCTAACCTAACCTGATAATGGAAGAGTGATACATCACTGTGGCTCCCTTCAGACTTATGTTAAGCACAATGTCCTTCTCAGTAAATTGGAGCACAGCGTGTTAGAAGGGAGAAGTTTGTGGGCCGGGACTGGTAACATGTTGGGATTGGGTAATGGGCCTAATGTCCCATGCAGTTCTTATCCTGCCTGCCAGATGGATGACGGTGAGGTGTTGGGGTGTGGGGGTAGGGGGGGGTTTCCCCCTAGGGCCTGAAAAGAGAGAGAGAGAGAACAGTCTGATATAGACTTCATCCTGAGGGATCTGAAGTAAATGGAGGGGAAACAGAAAGATAGTATCCATGTTACTGAGTAAGATGAAGAGGCAATGACCATTTCGTTGAAGAATAACTATCTACAGCTCGAGTAAAAGCTGAGCCAGTGTGGTAGTGTGAACGTCTCAGCAATATATACAGCCAATCCTGTTTGTCTTTCTTAGTTCTAGTTTTCTGCAGAATATGATTAAAATGTCACAGGCCACAGAAAATCATAGTGTCTTTAACCGTAAGAAGCAATTTCCAATTAGCACAGCCACAAATAGTCTTGTTTGGTTTATGTGTGGATTTGTGTGATCACGTTTGGACACAATCAAGATATTCAACAAAAAACTTCAAGACAGATAATTAGCATCAGCACAGCATTATTTTGAAATAAAAAGGTCAGTTGCCGGAGTCTTGCTCATTTTAAGGCTGAAGTCAAACTTCTGTTGGTGATTTCCTCTCTTACACAGACAAGCATACAGAGCAGAACACTCAAACAAGATTTTCAGAACTAAAGCTGACAGAAGAAATGAGGCATGGGAGAAGAAAATAAATGTATTTGAGAAGGCAAAAAACAAACATGCAACTGTGAAAAATCATTTTGGAGGAGTGTGTTAGTGCTTCAAGATGTCTGCAGACACCCAGGTGGACAATGATTGAGTCAATCAGATGAAGCAGTCAAAAGAAATGTGTCGTCTTCTTTTTTTTCACCAACCCTTGGATGCTGGATTGATCGCTGCCCTTCACCGAGAGAAGGGCCAGAGCCCAAGGTGCTGTTGTACCAGTGTGTGTGGAAACATGTTTGTTTGCTTGAGTAGTAAAGTAACTTAAAGGGGCAATATTACGTGTTTCTCAGACATATATTTAAATTCTATACCATAATAAAGTAACTATGTCACCTTTAGTTGTTAGTAAAATGCTGTTTATATAGAAAATAAACTTGACTTCTCATCATATCCATTTCTGAACACCTTGAAATTGGTCCCTGTCTCCCTGAACCTCCTTCCACTTCTGTCCCGCCCATTTCAGCGTCATCACAGCCGCTTCTCTCTACAGGGCTCTGCTGTTTACAGCTTAGAGCAGACTTTGTTGTAATAATAATTTAAAAAGAAGCAACTTTATATGATATCTGTTTTGGAAAAATTAATCTCAGGATACATATGAACCTTACCATCGGACCGGAAAGTATGTTTTCTAAAGAACCGGAGTAAAAACAGAGAGGACGTTTCAGCTGGTAAGATTGTTTCAGTCATCCTCATAGACACATGTACTGATCGTAATATAAGTTACAAATCTGAACACATAGACCAAACAAGGATGTGAACAAAACAACGTGAGTTGTTTTTCAGCTTCACTGCAGTGGAAAACGGTGTTTGTTTACTTCTATAATTGAAGTCACGGGCGGACAGGGGATTGCGCGCGGGGGTGGTTTGTGGAAGCTCTGCGTAGTTTACTTGGCGTCCGAAAATACATTTCCTGAAAGGTATTTTTAACCTGAAAAGGACTGGAGTGAGAAGTGGTTAGTATTGGAGCTCAGCAGACACAGTTTTCACCGGATGTTTGCTAGTTGTTGCTGCTGAGAGCCAGCAGGAGTCGTGAGGCGGGGCAGGCGGGCAGGCCGGGCCGGGGGGTGGGGAGGTGTGCTCTGTGATAGGAAGCTCTGTTCAGAAACCCAGATCAGGGGAGGAGATATTACCAAAAGGTGGTTCTACACCCAACCGGTGGTTTTTGCTCTCCTGCCTGGCTGCCTCAGGACAGCACAGGATTTCTCAAACATGCATGAATGAGTCAAAGTAAAACTCTGGACGTGTTTTTGATGAAAGGATAACATTATAGCATGATATAAAACTCAAAAAGTTGATTTTACACGATATTGCCCTTTTTAAGTACATTTTTTAATCACTTTAGATAACTTCATGAAAGTCTCTAGAGCTTAGAACTCCACACTACTCCAAACATTTTGAACTGAAAAAGACTCCATGCTGGGAAGTGTAGGGCCATCCTACCTGCTAAATATCGATTTTTTGATTTGATTAAACCTCTGCCTTCAACAGAATGCAAAGATGAGATCCCTTGAACTTTTGACCCAGACTTCTTCTACATTCCTTACCAGTACGTTGTTTTATGACTTTGACTAAAACCCCTCCCCAGGAACTTCTTATCAGAACTAGACATGGCACGGAATGGCCCCAAAAGAACATTGACTGTGTTGTTCTTAATTACCAGACATTTTTGGAACCATCTCCCATCGTAAACGTGTCAAAAACGGCCACGTTTGGAGTAATTTACACCTTGAGAGACCAAAACTCCTTCACAACTGTGGAATGCGCCCGTCTCTTGTTATCTATCTTTATAGCAAAGTCATAAATTCCTTCACACAGAGAAGTTTCAGTGGAAGAAAGCCCACTGAACTTAAACATGTTTTCAGCATTTGTTTGTGAAGAAGAAGAAAGAAGAAAAGACGAGAAGTTGTTTGTATACCAAATGTGTATTTTATATCTGTTTAATCTGCACAAGATTAACCACTCTTCATTTCAGGAAATCCAGAAACTTCCAGAATTTGTTTCCTGAGTATTATTTTAAACTATGCACAAACAAGGTTTAAAGTTTTCTTGTATTCTGTTAACCACTACAGATTTACATGATAACAAAATTGTTTCTTTATTACAGAAGTTAAGAACTGTGTTTCTTTCCTTCAAGCAATGTTTCATTTTCCACATATACTGTATATATGAATGCTTTAAAATGTTTTATCTCTATGATAATATTTCTTTTAGGAATTGTTTATTATTTCTTGGTTAAACTAAGTTAAACTAAACTAAAGTTTTTCTTGTCTTAAAGAATGTTTACTTTCATTAAGTTAC
>JARVJO010000039.1:4313321-4328982 GCA_031762555.1 Cynodonichthys magdalenae
TGTCAATAAATTCCTGACAGCCATTCACGGACTAAAGTTGCATTATTTTGGGACCACTTGTGTTTCTGCCTGGACAAATAATGTTTTCCGTGACAGTACACAATGTTATAATTCCATTTTGCCTCTTTCTTCTTTTTCCTCTAGGTGAAGATGTGAGTTGGCTGGATCATTTCAGGAACAGCCAGCTCACATCCTGGTTCAGGCTCATCATCTCCACAGTAATTATAATCAGTGATCATCAGGCACCTGATGGAATGGTCAGCTTAGTGATCATTGTGACCATCTTAGCTCCTTTCATGTTTGAACCTTTAAAAGAGAGTTTATCACTTACCTAAATCTTGTTTTTCCTTCTGCAGTCCAAAATTCAACTGGACAGAGCATCTTCAGCAAGAAAAGATGAGCTTTATTCTCCTCAAAGAATGATTAAAAACATTTATGAACAGAATTGAAGTCTCTCTAATGTTGTTAAATTGGATTTTTTCTTTACCGAAGTGTGTGGGCATGATTTAATATCTTGAAGTTGGGAGCACACATAAAAAAGAAACATAAAATTTCCAAGGTAATGATTTTTTGTTTGCTACATGAGCAGTTTGTAGGTTGTGCATCACCCTATAGCTTCAGGCACAAAGTCTGCAGCCTCCTGTACTCTGAACCAGTGGTAAAGATGGAACATTTTATAGAGGATGCTAGACGGAGACCATCACTCTTAGTGAGGTGGCCCTAAAACTGATGCCTTTTTGTTCTTTTGAATACCAGGTTGTTTGAAAACAACTGTAAAAAATAATATGGGTGGTTTAAAACTTTTAAATAATATGAAACCTCTTCACATAAAGACAAATGCACACGTTTGTTCTTCTATCTTCATTCATTCATTTCTAAAGCCTAACCCTGACCTCTTACACCCCTTAACCTCGGGAACTGGTTAGGGCAGAGGGACCCCCAGAGACCCAGGAGTGCCTCTACCAAGGATTTGGGAGAGACGCCTTGGACCTATCAGACCTCAATCAACGGAAAATCCATAGAGAATCACTTCAAGCTTCCTGGGCATACTGGTTCCACCTAGCGGTGCTAACCTATTGTGTTTTTGAAACCAGGGTCATGGTACGTATCTGCCTTCCCAGGTTTCCGCCTATAGGAACAGCACAATGGAAAAGGTGACTCATGGGCCATAAGAGTCTTAAATGCAGCCCAGTCTTCTATGAGGATTAGACTCAACCACATACTGATACCCACCAGCAAAAACACTAATCAAACCTCTGGAACTTTTCCTTTTAAATTTAAATCCTTTGGTTACCTTAAAGATTAACACTGATACATATTACGTTAAGACTTTACCCCAATTTAAAAGACTGCTAACCACCCTTAAGCTCCACAGAACACCCCCCCATCACCTTTAGCCAGACAAACACTGCAGACTTCTCCCCAAAGTCTAAATAAAATCAATTCTCATTACATCTCTGACCACTGCTGAATCTGAGAGGAGCTTCTCAACACTGAAGAGAATCAAGACTTTCCTCAGGTTCACAACATCACATCTCACTGCATTGACCATGCTCTTTATAAAGAAGAATCTTGTTCAAACATCCCTGACTTTAACTAGAGTCATGAAGAAATTTGTTTCTCAGTTACAGAAGGACAACACTTATGTACAAATAATAAAACAGTACATGACATTGTAATTCTGTTTTATTATTTTCATTTGATTAATAAATAAACTGGTGTGATACAACTTAGCACATGTTTGATTGCTTTTTGAGATATGTCTATTTTGGAGTTGTAGCCCCCCCTGGAGAAAAATTCACCAGCCACCCCTGGCTCTACTCCACATTTTTTACACACACAAAAAAGAAAAAAAATCTATCACCAAAATCACCTCCCAATTGGACACAGGACTTGACCTCAGGAATTGATCACCCAGAGGAAACCCTCACTGGCGAGAGCGTCTGGTGATAAATGGCCGAAACACTTGTTGACCCAGTGGACACCACTGATGATTAAGTCCTGAAATTCTCCCTAACATTGTATACAAATTAGTACTGAAGCAGTCCCACTGCTCCTGTACTAACCACGCAAATAAACTAGGCCACCAGAGAACAACCATAAAATAATCTAAATAATCACACATCACCAACTACATAACTACAGAAATTGCTTAAAGTAAACAAAAACAGCACAATTTAAATTGAACTACTTTAAATATGTTATTAACCACTCAGACAGATGCCCAACCCTGAGTCAGTGCTTAAAATTAACCACTCAGATACATGCCCTACCCTGAGTCATTGCCTAGATTAACCACTCAAATAGATGGCCTACCCTGACCCATTGCCTAAAATTAACCACTCAGATACATGCCCTACCCTGAGTCATTGCCTAGATTAACCACTCAAATAAATGCCCAACCCTGACTCATTGCCTAAAATAAACCACTCAGATACATGCCCAACCCTGTCACATTGCCTAAAATTAACCACTGAAATACATGCCCAACCCTGACCCACTGCCTAAAATTAACCACTCAGATACATGCCCAACCAACCCTGACCCAATGCCTAAAATTAAACACTCAAAAACATGCCCAACCAAGACCCATTGCCAAAATTAACCATTCAAATACATGCTTAACCCTGACCCATTGCCTAAAATTAACCACAGATACATGCCCAACCCTGATCCATTGCTTAAAATTAACCACAGATAGATGCCCAACCCTGACCCATTGTCTAAAATTAACCATTCAGATACATGCCCAACCCAGTCCCATTGCCTAAAATTAACCACTCCAATACATGCCCAACCCTGACCCACTGCCTAAAATTAACCATTTAACCATTCAAATACATACCCAACCAACCCTGACCCATTTCCTAAAACTACCCACTCCAATACATGCCCAACTCTGAATCATTGCCTAAAATTAACAACTCCAAATTCATGCCCAACCTTTACCCACTGCCTAAAATTAACCATTTAACTATTCAAATACATGCCCAACCAACCCTGACACATTGCCTAAAATTAACCACTCAAATACATGCCCAACCCTGACCCACTGCCTAAACTTAACCACACAGATACTTGCCCTACCCTGAGTCATTGCCTAGATTAACATGCCCAACCCTGACCCACAGCCTAAAATTAACCTCTCCAATACATTCCCAACCCTGTCCCACTGCCTAAAATTAACCATTTAATCATTCAAATACATGCCCAACCCTGACCCATTGCCTAAAATTAACCATTCAGATACATGAACAACCCAGACCCATTACATAAAATTAATCACTAAGATACATGCCCAACACGTACCCATTGCCTAAAACTAACCACTCAGATACATGCCCGACCATGACCCATTGCCTAAAATGAACCACTCAAATACATGCTCAACCATGACCCATTGCCTTAAATTAACCATTCAACACTCAACTCAACATCTCATTGTAAACATCCTACATACACCTACTAAACCACACTCCCAACCAGAACTGACCCTTCCCCCATTTCTCATCCTACTCTTTAAACCTCCCTTTTTTAAACTTTCCTCCCTCTCTGTGAAGCACAGCACATGACAAACACTCAATGTACTGGCTGAGTTCCACTCAAACAGTACGCCTACACTCACTGTAATATGCCAGACAAACTCCACTACATCTTACACAGCACATACAAAACAACAGGCTGTCTCCAACTGGAACAGCCGACTTCACCATGCGCTTTCCATAAAGATAGGACCCAGTGGCCCAGGACTGGACCTGATCTCAATCAAGTGTGCACTTCCGAAGGGATTTACCAACTCTGCGGATCCCTCAGGCAGCAGGTGGGACCCTCTGAGTAAATACTCCACAAACCTGACCTCTTACCCTACACCTAACCTCACAGGTATACCCTTGACCCTGACCCTAAACCTAACCTAAACTCAATTCTCACCTTAGTCCTAAGTCTAACTCCTGACCCAACAATGGTATTTCCCCAGTGGGGACCAGGCTTTTGTCCCCATTAGAAACAGTGGGTCCTCACCAGGTTGTGTGTACCAGGAAAATGTACAAACCCACCAGGCAGCAAATTTATGTACACACATAAACACAAAGCAACAGCACACATCTAAATATGCCACAACTAAAAATTTATCCAGAACAGGCCTGTAGCCAGGATTTTGAGTGGGTGTGGGGGGGTCTTTTTTGGGAAACATTGACCTTTTAAGCTGGGGGTATGGCTCTTAGTCCTCAATTGGGTCCAGGGGCAATGCCCTGGTGGAGGGCACAGAGGGGTAAAGCCTCCCTGAAGCTTCTGCATTTTAAAGGTTTTAGAAGGTTAGAAAGTGTAATTCTGATGTACATAGTCTGCTCAAACATTATCAATGGATTTTTAGATTTTGTGTAATTTAGTATCAAAATGTTATTGAACATAACAGCCAAAGCATTTACTCATTAGTACACATTTTTTGATATAGCATTAGTATTTTTTTCTGAATAACAGGAGCTACTGTAATTACAGTTTCAAACTCTCACTCTGTGATAATGCACTGAGTCAAAACAAGGTATGGAAAAAAGTTTCAGGTTTGCATTACAAAAGAAAGAAGAAAGGAAAAAATGAGTACATACTGTACCAGGGTATACAAAGTTGAACTTAAAGGAAAAAGGAAAATATTTCTGTGTGACTTTTGGAGAAAATAATATACCTTTTTGTCAGTCAGATGGTGAGTAAATGCAGGCTACATGAGATGCAGTCAAAAGTCTAGGGATGTCCTCTCAAACCTAGTCAACACTAGTTAAGGTGGGACTGAACATTGCTTTTATGTTTTTGTTCTTTAACTAACTCAATGAGTGTTAGTGTTGAGTGCCCAGTATAGTACATCCAAACTGCTGAAATCGGATTGTTGCAGTTGCGTGACAGAAATTGCCCTATTTTGTCCACAGCTTTGACACTTTGGCCCTTGTTTTGTCCCAACCTACCGACTTAACTATTCACCCCCTCTGCATTATTGTGTGATTGGTCAGAAGTTCTTGGGCATGTTTGTCATGCCAAAAGTATTCAAATGCTGCATTTTTGTTTCAACTATTCGCTTTCAGAATACAATTGTTGCATCCGGAAGCAGACATTTCTAAAGATTGTCAAACGGCCAAAAGCTCATGGATGGTGGTCAAACAGACGTTATGCATGGAGGAATCTCTCTGCCAAAAGCTGTGGAACTTCAACAGAGACAGATTTGTGGAAGAATAAAATTGGGTATCTAAGTTTTTTTTTCAAAGTGTAGGTGTAGTGTGTCTCAGGAGCAATGAAAGGTGTCCAAAAACGTTGAACATCCACGTCATCTGGTCAGCTGACAATCGACCATATTGGGCACTTTAGTATCCTAGAATCCATGGCTGCAGTTGTCACATTATCAAATTTAGCTTTTATAAACACAAGTCAGTTAACAAACACCTGTTTCTAACTCATCATCACAGACATGGTGGAACGAGGAGGAAACTGCTTATCTTTAAATTTCTACATGAAAATACAGAATTATTTCCTTCTTCATAAAAACAAAAAATACATTTTTGTGATGAATATTAAGATTTTGACATTTTTCCTTCATATTTTATGAAAAAATATACACGTGAACTAAAATACTGATTTAGTGACTGGTCTTTGTTATAGATTTTCTAAATAAATCATCCAGGATCAACAAAATAAATCATCTCTGAGACAGACATTTAAGATTTAATTCTAGACTTTGCTAAAACTCAGACTCTGATGCTTGATAACTGATTTTTAAGCCCAGTTTTGAGTCAATAATCAGACATAAGTCTATTCTTCACAGCATTGAGTATTTCTGAGAAGCTTGATGAATGTGGGTCCAGGTTTTTGTTTTCAATTTTGACATGCAAGTGGAAAGTTTAAAACTTTTCCACTGAACCCCACTTTAAAATTGTTGGGTTATCCTTTTAATAAATAGCGCACTAGTTGCTCATTTTCACATAATGTTTCTCGCGTGGCCCATCATCGGGACAACAAAGAGCATTGTGTTTTGTTTTTTAACGAGGAGCATCACCTGTGAATGCAACACGCAGAAACTCTGCTCTGGAGTTGTGTCTCGCATTTCTGCTGTTTTTTAATGACATGCTCACGCAACACAAGCTTTGTGTCTGTCTGTGTGTGTGTTAGATGTGAAGAAGGTTTTGTTTTGTTAAAGGGGGGCATTATGATGTAAAATTGTCTTTTTTGAGCTTTATATAATGTTACATTTTCATTCCTATCAAAAGCATACCCAGAGTGTTGCTTTGACTCATTAATGCATGTTTGACAAATCATTGAATCTCCCGTGGTATCCATATGGAGCTACCTAAATGCTTGCTGGTACAAAGCACTGCCCATTGTACCTAGCACCTCCCTAGAACTCAGTCTACAGCCGAGCTCCCATCCCACAGAGCTCCCCTCCCATGAAGCATTGTTTGAAAGCGTGTTGAAGTGAGAATGTCGGAAATAGAGACAGAAGCCAATTTCAAGGCGTATAGGCTAAGATGCAAAGTCAAGTTTATTTTTGATATACACAACATCTTCAGAACAACTGAAGGTAACATACGTAGTTACTTGATTGTGGTATATAATTGAAATGTGTGCCTGGAAAATACATAATACCCCCTCCCAACTCTTTTTCCATTTGTCTTGTAACTGGTGGATTGCCAGTTCGAATTCCTGCTTCATCTGTTTCAGTCGTGTCCTCAAAAACATTTCTACTGTTTTGCCTCTTTGTCATGGTCAGAGGGCCTGGTGGTGTTGGTGGATGGCTCTAATGTAGCATACCACCACCAGTGTGTGAATGTGTGTGTGAATGGGTGAATGTTTGTAGTGTGACACACTTTGGAGTCCTTAGACTTAATAAAGTGCTTTACAAGTGCAGGCCATTTACTATTTAGTTGATTTTCATGTGTACAAAAATTTTAAATAAACGTAAAACTGTCTCCAAAGTGTTGGTTTATTGATTTCACAAATTCAGTCTATCTACTGCCTAGCATTATGACAAGATGATTAAAATGCATTCGTTGAAACATGTTTAAAGTGACAAACTTAAATTTTAATCAATTCTGATTTTGCTCATTAAAATCTTGACAGAGGCACAAAGGAGATATTTAGAAGCCAGCCCAGACATATAGCCAAATACAGTATGTTGATTTTTATGTTCCAGATTGAGTTATGACTCACCTGCTCACTTGTATCCTGGGTAACCCTGCGTGAATGCTAAAAAATTCAGTTCATGCAGCCAAATCTTAGTTTTATTGCTGAAGAAATATTTACAATATTAGTTACGTTGGGAGAAATGGTGGCTCCTTTTTCTGTGTCTCTGTATGCTACTGCCTCCCCCCAAAAATCCCTTCATTCCCCAGAAAAGTGGCACTCAGGCAGGCAGGCAGCAGGACCAGACTCGCATCCAGTCCAAGCGGTCAGCAGTAACTGGATTATCTGGGAGAGGGAGCGTGACGGCAAGCCAGTTTGCCGCCAAGCACTGTCATTACGGAAATACATTACGCACTCCAAACATAGCTGCTGGAGCCAAACTGCTGTCGACTTAATTACTCCACGAGCGCTTTGTGGCTGTGGCACATTTTAATCTCTTCTTCCCCCTTTCTCACCTTGCTCTTTTCAGCCCAACAGTTTGGGGAGAGATTTTCAAAAAAACACCCCCCCCACACCCACACTCTGTTGACTCACAATTCATTTCTCCACCATTAATCTCTTCTGGCTTTTCCCTTTCTTTTTCATTTTTGATTAATTTGCTTTGTCTCATTTCACGTCGTGCTGATGATGTTGTTCACAGTTACCAGAGTGTGTTTGTGTCTGAGTTTAGGCATGGGATTCGCAGAAAAAAAAATATGAGAAAAGCAGCAGAACAATGAAGCACAATTGGAAGATGATGAATCAGACATTTATGTCTGTGTGACAACTAAATTCACCTTTTCTTACAACACCCCTATGAACCCCCTTAAGATCCCTTAGAGGAGACAGCTTCTCTTTTCAGGACTGTTCTGCTCAAATGCAGTGCAGTCCTACTGTTTTTCAGCATGCACCCCCCTCCAAACCCGTCATGTTTAATTATCTCCAAGATCAAATGTTGACAAAGAAGATACTGTTGCGCCGGTGGCTGCACACAGATTGTTTTGCTGCTTCATACATTTAATGTGCTTAGGAGATCTACAAGGCCATAAAACTTGATGAAATATTCACTAGCACATTTTCTGCCACAGAATACAGGCTGCACCCGTCACGAGCGTTGGTGGCCACCAGCGAAAGCTTCCGATCGTGTATGTATCACTTTGAAATCCCTTGAGGTGAGAGGTCACCACAATCAGAGCCTAGGTAGATAATATTACCAATAGATGCTAGCCACAGGCATGATGCAAGTCCTGAGAGAGGCGTGGGAAACAAGATATTTCGGAGAGAGGCGGTGGCAGCCCTGAGGAGAAGAAGGAAAGGAAAAAAGGGGAGGAATGGAGAGAAGTGGCATTTGGAGCCAAATTAAATATGAGAGGAGGGAGCAATAAAAACAATTACAAGGAAAGAGCAGCAGAGAGTCTTCAGCAGAGTCACAGAGAGTGGATACAAATGCCAACTCCGTGTGTGTGTGGGGGGGTGGGGGGGTGTATCATGCATAGAAGGACACAAACACCGCTTTAATCCACACCACTGCTGAATCACGTATGTGCAAAGCCAACGTGCAGGGGAGCTGTCAGGTTGGGTTAACTCCACAGAGTTTCTTCAGCATCACGTAGCTTCACCACATATATGGTTCTTATCCCTCGAGAGCAGATACAGCAGCAAATCGATAATGTGATGTGATGTCCTTTCAAATACGCCGCATGTAAGTGAAGCAGCTTTTTTTTTTCTTTTTTTTATAGACTTCTGAACATGTACACACACACACAAAAAGAAACTGCTGAAAGAACATAAATTTTTGCTTATGCTTCTAGAAAAAGCATTTAAGTAGATTTTATTTACCATATATGTGCTTGGTCAACTTTTTTTAGGATTGATTGGAATTTTTAGTAGGGCTTTGACCTCATCTGCACTACTCTGGATATTTTTTTTACTTGATTATAAAAAAAAGCCTGAAATATCCATTCTGTTGCACTAATGACAGTTTTAACAAATTGAAGTTTTTAACATACAACAGAAAAACAGCATTCTTAGCTTAACTAAAAATTCTTTCAAATGTAGATGTCTTTTTATTAGCTTAGTTTTTCTTTTACTTTTTTGACACAGTTTACAAATTCCTCTCATTTATTAAATATTTCATCATATCAAAGTGTATGGTGACAGAATGAAGGTAAGGTGAGACCATGGAGGTAATGGAGTGAGTGGATCCACATGACCGTGTGATCTACCGTAGAAGCTAAGGCACTAAGCATAACGAGCAAGAGTCTAGATTTACCATTACTGTACATGTTGGCAACATAGCCAAGAAAAAAAAAAGACTGACAATGTTGAAATCATAAAAACTATTAATAATATTATCAAAATTAATAATATCTTGAGTGTATATATATATAATATTTTAAACAACACCAGAAAGCTGTGTGTTATGGATTTACCAACAGAAGAAAAACAGGAAAATGACTCATTTTACAAGTAAGCAGATTTGATCTTATTTACCTCAGTGTGGATGTGATCTGACCAGAACTAAAGTTAAATATGTAAGTTAAAAATTTAAATGAGCTTATAAAGCCGATGTAACCACTGTCACCAGTGTAGCACTCTGCCGATTCATGCTACAATTGAACACAAATGATTAAATAACACAAACTGGTTTGTCTTCTGATTTATGTAATATTTACAGTGTAAAATATTTTATATTTGTAAGTTTTTGTTAGAAAAATCTAACCTGTTGAGAAGATGGTTAGCTAATATCAGATGCAAGTTTCATCCAGGTATGCAGTGAATATTGTGTTCAAGTGTCAACATCAATTGTTATTTATTACAGTAAGAAATAAAATAAACATATTGAAGTCATAATTTTTCAGCTATCTTAAAAGTCCAAGTTATTGACTGACTTCAGGTCTGGTTTAGATCATCGTTATTAATAAATTATATATTTTTCTGGTATATATCTGCTGTTTGACATGATTGTTGAATGAAATTACTGTAATTAGTTTATTGTAAAAAGATTGCAGATAATTTGTGACACAGATCCAGATGGGCTTGTTGTTAATCTAATAGTTGCTAGGAGGGCTGTGAGGCAATGCCCTGTTTTTGCTCCTCCATATCGTTGTAGATGCTAACAGTGGACAGGCCAGGTGGGGCTCACTTATTCAAGTCTATGGTTGAGACAGACAAAAAGTTCATTTGTTCAATCAACATATTCATACTGAAAACTAAGTTTTTGAAGTTTATACTTTTTTATACTTTTCTTTGACCAAAAACACAACAACAACAAAACAAAAATATTTATAAAACTACTGTAAACAGGTTCTTTGTGTGATTTTTTTTTTACCTGGTAGGGTCAAACTGATTTTTTTTTTACTGAGGATGATAAGTACAGAGCCTGCGAGAGGACATTTTTTTTCTTTTGTGGTAACTCGCAATAGTTTTGCATTCCCAAGCAAATGTGTTGTGTTACCAAAGTAACTGTAATGGTTTTTGGTATCTGTATTGAATGAAACTTTAATTTTGACGATATAGGATGTGTAATCAGAAGTTAGGGAAGTTGAAGGTGGTAATGCATGGCCACACAAAGGTACGATATATAAACTCCATGTGTGGCTTTGATAAGTTATTGTTGAAGTTAAACTAAAGTAGTACTTTCTGAAAATTGTGCATATGAATTTATCAATAAACTGGCAGGTACATCACCAATGGTAACACAAAAAAATTAAAAATAAATAAATAAAATTAAAAATGCCCCGATGTCAACTTGTGGGCTCCATAGATTAGAGCCACAGAGCAATTTTTTTCCTGAAAAAAATTTCTGTTTCAGAATTCTGAGATAAAATTCAGCTTCCTGATTTTTGTTTCCAATTCTGAGAAAAAGTAGCAGAATTCTGACTTTTGCTTTCTTTTAGAATTCTTAGAAAAAAAGTCAGAATTAAGGTCGTATTCACACCTAACACGTTTAGTACGCTTTAAACGGACCAGAGTTCGTTTATAATCACAAAGCACTTCATAATAAAAGCAATAAAATAAAATAAATAAAAACATCACAAAAGCATTACATTGTGAATTGTGAACTGTATTCTTTTGAGCAAATGATTTATATTTCTTTTTTGAAGATACAATTTTTACGTTTTAGATATGGCCAACAAATTTAAGTATCTACACAGCTTTATGTAACATTCTCCAGCTGAAACTGATCAAGTTCGTCCAGCCAAAGTTTGACATCCTAATTGTTACAAGATGGTGGAAAACCTAGCCTGCCCCCCAACCTCTCTCATTCTTCTATAAGGCGGCACAGCAAGGAAAACTGGTAAGTTAGATTTATCTCATTCTAAGAGCATTTATCTGCTTTTAGAAGTCTTTCTGGATGAGATAAATGATAGCACTTGTGGTCACCAGGGAAATTAAATAGATTATTTTCTTAGTGTGCTGCAGTACAGATGGCACAGAAGCCTCAGCTTCTAATTGTGTATTCATGCATTTGCGTCTCAAGATTGATTTTCTTTGCTTTTATTTTCCTAGCTATTGCTTTCAATGCCCCGTCCAGGTCTGGCTCCTGCATGTTAAACTAATAGAGTGACACAATGCAGCTGCTTTATGTGAAGCCATGTACAGCGAGTCTGTGATTTTCTATCAATTTGTTGCTTAAATTTCAGTTTCGCTCAGGTTTCTCCCCCTCGTCTCAGCACTTTTGGCAGTAGACTGAGGCGGTTATGCACCAGTAACATTAACAGACTTAGCGGTTTCACAAGGACAAACAAAAGAGTGTGAAAACAGGAGAGCCAAGGTGTTAACTACACCAGTGAGCACCAACTGTGGCACAAGTTTGTTGAACTACTTTTTTTTTTTTGCTTAATTTTCAATTCAAATATTTTTAGAATAGTAAAGTAAAAGTTCACATCTTTGTAATTGGAATTTGGTCAAACAGTTATGAGGAATTAACATTTTACCTGTTGTTAAATAGCTTTTTGAACAACCTCAATTTGGAGAGTAATTCTGAGCCGATTAACAAGATAACAGCTACAAAAACCCAGTCCAAAGTAAATTCTTTTTTGCATTTTCAAACAATTTCATTTCCAAAATATCATGATGAGACATGCGAAAAATGTTTTATAAATCTTCACCATTTTCACCATTCATTTCACACTAGCCTACATACAAGTGCTAAAAGTGGAAGTAGCAGCTAACTGTAGCATTCCCAGCACAATCTGGAACTCTACCAGCAGAAATGTCCTTTTTCTACAAGAACAAATTTGTATTGCAAAATTTACACCAATGTAAGGTTTACAAAACAGTATCTACATGAAAAAAGATGACGTTTTTGAGCTGTCGTTTTGACCAAATTGACAAGCTAACAGTTCAAGAAAAGCGTAGACCAAAGACAAATCATTGTAATTTGTGTGAAAATGCTGTAATATAAACTATACACAATGGATTTTACAGTATAGTCATTGTGTCAGAAATTATATTCCTGCCAGATGGGCTCCAGGCTGTAGCTTGGTGTTATTGCTGCTCGTAAATAATCAAAAATTTGTTTATATAAAAGTGTAGTTTAAAATAAACAACTATGTTAAAGTCCATAAAATTACTTCTGCATTAACCACAAATAAACATTTGAGAATAGAGCTGTTTTAAAATGGTATCAATCAATGGTCTTGGCTGAACTCAGGTTAGCCATTAACTCGTCAGTCCAGTCAGACTCCATTTCTTCAAGTCGACACTAGAGATATCCACTTTAAAAGATCAGGGGCCTCATTTATAAAGGATTGAATGAAACCATACTAAAAATGAATGTATGGCCAAAAGACGAAAATGGCGTACGCTAAAAAAATTCAGATTTATAAAACCGTGTGCACGGACACCTTCAAGCAATTTTTCTTTATAGATCATAACTGGACCTCAGAGTTTGCGCACAAGGTCCCTCCTCAGGTTCTGCCCTCTACACGCCCACACTCAACCATAAACAGTCAATGCACAGTATGTTGTTGTGTTAAGATGTGTTTAAATGAGTCAGCTGATCAGTGTCAAAAAAAGCAATTGGTTGGCTCAGGCATGCTCTACATTGTGCATCTGGAGGAGGAGAGGTGCTGACGACTTCTCACACAAACAGATTGTAATTTACACAGGTTTTCCCTCATTTTGCAGATATAGGCTGTGTCTCAATTCATGGGCTGCAGCCAACGTCGACCGCGGCCCACGTCGGCTGCAGTCGACGTGGACCGTAGGCCGCTCATGTCGGCTGCATAAACGGCTGTGAAATGGAACGGTCTACCCTACAGAAGACGTAAGTTAGCGTGGACACGCTCTGCCTCGTTACCATGGTGAGACGTTTCCAAACCAGAGGTGAAAAATGGAGCCTGAAAACGCGATGGTCATTGTGCTTAGGTTTTTCATTTCTCGAAGAGCAAAGCATTTGTCTTCAATGTAGCAGGGATGTCATGTATTGTAGGCTGACAGCAGACTGCAACAAGGTAAGAAATGTTTAGGCTTGATTTATTTCACTGTAAGCATTGATGCTAGCTTACCTTCAACGTAATCTAGATGCAAATATAATTTACTTTGATGTTTGGTGCATTTGTTTATCTCAAAAAACATTAAAAAAATAACTCAAATGCATAAAACTTCCCTTTATCAACTAGTTTCAGAATAGTAAATGATAATTTACCATTTGAAAACATATGTAACTTTACTTTGCTTTCAACTAGTTTCAGAAAATTGATCTTAAATGTAAGTAGTTGGGTATACTCATTTTAATTACATTTAAATGTAAGTACTTGTTTTAATGTACTTGTTACATTTAAAAGTCATTAAAATAATTAGTGACATTAAATGTAACAATTACTGGCCCTAACCCTATTCCTAATTATGAGAATCTTGGGAATAATATTAGGGCCAGAATTTCAACATTCTGAGATAAAAGTCATGTGTATCTAAACAAGTAGTTATATTCAAAGAAATTTATGACACCCAAACAATTCATATATATACATATAAATATATATATGAAGTGTGGATTTTGTTTTTTTTTTCTTCTTTACAGATAAGGCCACAGTACTGCACATGATGAAAAGCAGGTTTAGAGACATCTTCCTGCAAATGCTGGAGGTACACCACACCTTCACCCCTCATCGAAGACCTTATAATATATAGTAACAAAAATTGTTTATCAGAGTTATGACAGTTGTTTACTGTGACTAATTGTACATTTTCAGGTCATAACAGCGTGTGCCGTCCTTTACAGCATCTGCCTTGGGGCTAGTGACATCATGGCCCAGGAGGACGAGCCTGAGGACACAGAGGATGAGGGGGAGGCTGACCAGGAAGCTGCAGGTGGGGCTGTGTGGAGGAACCAGAGAGCAGCAGAGGTTTCTGCACCAGTCAACCATGATTATTGTTGAGGCAAGTAAAACACACAACAGAAACTATTGCTAACTTAAAATGTTCTATTAGTAAAACTTTCCTAAATCCTTTTAGTGACATGGCAGCCGTTGAGTCTGCCAGCCTCGGCTCATGGACAAAGCGGTGGACAGTGGACTGATGGCAGGTCAGCGGCTCTGCAGTCGACCCGATGATGTCCGACTGAAGAGAGAAACCAGGGTCGTCTTTGGTGGCAGTCCATCTCTTTATCAGCTCTGTCAGGGACTTTCTGTTCAGCATTGTATATAGTTCAATAATATTGTAAATAGTTATTTGTTTTTGTTCTGTTTAATTCGTTTTATGTAGTATTTTTCTTATAAAATAAAATGAATTGTAAATAGTTCTTTAATTGCTTCAATAGTTTTTTCAATAGTTTCTCAATGACCACTTCAATATCATTTTGTTACAATTTCTTTATTTGAACTTAATTTACAGAACCACAAACAAAATATTAACATAACAAATGAACATTTTACATTAACACATTCATTTCTGAACTATTTTTTCTAAAAGAGAGAGAGAACAGCCTGTCCATCCTGTCTCTGCTCTCCTGTGTCCTCCTCTCCTGAAACTCTCTGCTGTCTCATGTCTTCCCTCATTATGTCCATGAGCTCTTCATGCCTGTCTCTCTTACTTCTTTTCTGTCTTACTGACTGTCTCACTCTCACCAGCAGCAGCTTCTTGACCACCCACTGCAGAGCTTGGCCCTAGTCTGTCCTCAGGAACAGAGGCAATTAGGACAGGGGGGTTAATTGAATGTCTCTGTCCCAACACCTCATCCATGAGGGCAAACCAGGGCCAAGTTTCTGCAGCGGGTTTATTGCCAACTCCCTCATCTGACCCTGGATATTTGCAATTCTAAGCAGAAAACCATTCATGACAGCAAACCTTTTGGGCAAAGATTTTTTGTTGAAATGGGATAATTTGGAACCAGTTACAAAATAATTGAAATCACATTTACATACTTTAATTTTTTTTTTTCAAATGTTTCCACTTCTTTCTGGTTTGCAAGGCTGTTACACTTCCTTGCAACCCCCTTCCTCTAGAATTGCACTAATAACAAAAAGAAAGGCCAACATAGCTGTTAGTGTTATGATAAAGAAAAGCTTGAATG
>JARVJO010000039.1:4335078-4346000 GCA_031762555.1 Cynodonichthys magdalenae
AGGCGCACTCACAACACCGAATTGTTTGTTTAAAAATTAAAGTGAACTTTTAGCTAGCTTCCGTCCAGGGCGGGCACGGCTGACTCTTTGGGGGGGCAATGCCCCCCAATGCCCGCCCATGCCGCCGGGCCTGGATGGAGATGCGTGAACTTTTATTTAAGATTTAAGTTGGCTTAGAAGGTCTTTTATTTGAAAGATACTTATGGCTCACCAGCAGAAGCATAAATAATACTGTTAAGAAAACTTATAATAAAGTTGATCTAAAATCTAAGTTTAATTATGAAGTGAAATTAAATATCAGAGTGAAAATTGGTTTTCTGTTTCTGTTGGTAAGTCACTGTTCTCTAATTATCTTTTTCTTTTTATTGTATATTGAATTTATTTTTAGAGAAATAAATAAAGGGATTGGATTGAATTGAATTTATTACAGTAGAGGTGATTTGTGATCTGGTTATCTCTTGTCATTCAAGTTCAAAATTGAAGCCTAATCATTGCTGTTTACAATTCAATGATTTCAGTAAAACAAAGAAACAGGTTAACTTACACTGAGTCAATAAGTGCAGTTGCGGAAATCCTTTAAGTCGTATTATAGTTCAGTGAACCTTTGACCACATTGGTCTGCTTCTTCTATCAAGGTGGAAGTCAGAGACATTATTTTAAAGCATCTTCACACCATGACATCCCTGACAGAATCACCTTCTTATCCAGGTCACACAGCAGCTGGTAAAGTGTTGGAAACACCTGAAACAGAGTGAATAGGTGTGAAAACAACTGCAGAGGGTATCTGGGTGGGAGTATAAATAAGAGAGGAAAGTTTTAGAGAATGCATAAATACAAAGAAAAGTACCAATACGTTTAGTTTTACGCTAAAAAAATAGGTTTTCCAAGTGGTAAATATCTACTGAAGTTAATTCACCACAAACTTTGTAATACTTAGTAAAACCCATGTCAGGCTTGTCTGTGTGTTTAAAACAAAAACATCACAATTTACTGAAAAATTGTGATTTTGATAAAAAAAGAAAAGAAAAGAAGATACGATTGATATCTAGTAAGGAGAATGCTTAATATTTTCCTATACGGAAAATGTGTAGGTGAATAAACTGTTTTGTGGGACATTCTGGCAACTAATTTAAATTTTGGTCAATTTGGTCCTCCAACTTTTCTGTTCTTTTATTTTGATGGAAGGATGGACTAATCAATTTGCTTTTCACAGGCTTCCGTGTATTTTTCTGCCCACAGTAGCAGCAGCTGATTGACTGCTTACGCTGCTTCTTTGCCTTTATGCCTTTCTCTCTCCTCTCCTCCTCCTTCAGCAAAGAAATAAGGAGGCATTATCCAATGGTTGCAAGTTGCAGCCACTAAAATATTGATTGCCGATTTTTTAAAAATTATTATTTCTTCAACTTTTTTTAATTTTCATGATTTGAATCAGTCAAAAGCAGAACATTGTGTGTGAGTGTGGGTGTGTGTGTGTGCGCGCATGTGTCGCATTTTGTGCATTGGGTCTTGGGTGAGACTTATGCACTTTTTTTCTACGTCATATGCATCGCACTCTGTGGCATTGTATTGGTTAAAACAAAGGAATCTGGCTGTGAATAGACAACTAAATGATGAAAATGTTATTACATTTATTACATTTTGAAGCCCAATTTTATTACATTATTACATTATTACATATTACGGCAAGCAATGCTCTTGCACACTGTGCAGTGATTAAATTATTTGTTCCAGATCATGCTCAGCTACTACAACACGGAATATTCCCTTAATTTCTAGAAGAATTATAGTCATGTTTGTACTAGCTAAGGTTGAATAGCTGTGGTGGCCATTTTGAATCGCATAAAATTCATTGGTAAATCTGTTGTTTCGATGGTTAAAAAGTTTCATTAAAGTATCCCAACAAAAACTGACACAGGTGATAACATTAATTTTACCCTTTTGATGGTAGAGAATAATTTGCCTTTCTAGAATTAAACAAATTTGTTTTATGGTTTACTCAGACTGTGTAACTGTGCCAAATAGGCTTCTGGTACAAACTATTTATTTGTCTACAGAATCATTTGGAATATTTCATTTTATTGTAGATGTGGTACTGTACAAGAATAACTTCATGTTCATTCACCCTCTTTTTTATCAGTATCTTTCAGACGTGTTGAAGTGCTCTCTTCAACTCAACACCATCATCATTTAGCTGGGTCCTTCTCTTTGAAGTCAGCCTCGGAAAAAACAGCTTCAAAGGTTCGTCTCTCACGAGCGAACATGTTGCTCATGGTGTGAGAAAAATACCAATAAGGCCCTGCCTCCGCTACTATGATTTAATGGTTATGTTATTGAACGAGTGGCGCTGAAGAATTTATAATTGGTTTAGCTGAAGAAAATCATTACCATTCGATTAGCTCAACCACAGTGTTTTACTATCCTGCATTCCCTGCATAAAGATTAGACACACAGGGTGCCTGAAAATGTGTTTGTTTAATTTCTTAGTTTTAGAGTTGTAGAGGATTTGTAGTTTTCTGTGGAGACTTTTAATACTTCTTGTTTTCATTGTTGTTTCTGTAATTATTTATTCATCTTGTTTGATAGAAAGAATTAAGAAGTTTTCCTGTTTTTTTACTTAAGAATGTTGGGGGCACTCCCATTTTTATTAGCATTTCTGAACATGGTTTCTATGTGTTCATATTTATATATTACTGACAGGGTTTTAAAAGATTGTCAGGATAGAGTGGAGTTGTCTGACCAAACACATGAGCCGAAGGCAAAAGGAAAGTGCTTTTATTTACAGGTGCAGGATTTAAACCAAGCAGCCAGATCTGGAAGAGAGGGAAGGATCCAGGTGAGTCTGGTGATATTGTCAGATGATATGTTAGTAAATATGTTAATTGTCTCTTCTTTTCTTACAGGTTTCTTTGGATGAAGTCCGCTCACAGAAATTATAAATCCAAAAGGAAAGTAACTTATTTTCAGGCAGAGTGGCCAGGTCCATGTCTTTGGTGATTGGTTCCGTGGTGCAGGTAAGCATGGTGTTGAGATCCTCTGTGAGCTAACTCTGAACAGGATGTGTCGTGGCAAGACCTCGGAGGAAAACAGGTATGTGGCAAAGGTAAGTATCATTGAACGTCAATAGAATGTAAACTATAGTGGCTTCAGTTCACTACCAAAACAGTGTGATGCCTCAGAGAGGACCAGGACACAGAGTGACACTCTTAAGACCCAGGAGCTCAACAGGAGGATCTTCAACAGGTGAGATGATTAGGAACAGGAACCAATCAGGAAACAGAGCAGAGTCAACACCAATCATTACAATTACAAGCTAAAGCACATTGTTCACACATTGTTCTGGTGATTATGTGCATGAAATGACAACTAAACTTTTCAAACTGAAGAATTGGTAGGACAAAAATTAACTAATAAATGGGGTTAACAGTGAAAGAATTAATTAAATCAGATGTCTTAGGTTGTATCCACACCTGATAGTCTGGTAGACTCCATTGGATTGGGGACCAAAATTGCAAGTTTGTTAACATTTTTAGTTGATGCGGTTCACATTGCACTTTGTGAAACAAACTAAACCTTTTGAACAACCTGTTCCCTTCCTCGCCTGTGGTGGCGCCTTGCAAAAACCACTGAAGGAAACAACAAGAAAACCTCAGAAGAATACGTGAAGCCAACTTCCTTCTTAACAAAATGTAAACAAACATGGTGTGACGTCAAATTTTAGTGGTTGTCGGATTCATTTTTTTGTTTTTGGCAAATGTGTCAAATAGTCTTAAGCAATGGGCTCAACATGAGAGGAAGATTTTGCTGACCATGGAGAATGTTGTTTTTTACATAACGTGGCTGAGATGGTTACATATGAGGGGGTGTTCACCAAGTAGGAGCGTGCTGCGCATCCAACTTCATATCAGTGATGTTCGCCTTAAACAGACGTCGAGCAAGGTTTTTACAAGATGTGAGTAACTATGTTAATATTATTATTTAGAATGTCCTGCGTTACAGTCTGCTTCTTGCTTTTGGAGCGGTCTCTGGTCCGCTTGGTGTGCATTCGATCTACACCAGAGTTCACTTAACCTAACCGAGACCTAGATTTGGAGGCAGACTAGAGTTCGCTTTCTTGATCAACACATATTAAACCCCTTCATTCCAAAACAACAAGAAAACTATAGGCTCATCCATATGTTTCATGGTATTTATGTTCCTCAGATAAAATGCTTGTGCTATATTTCAGTATTTTTTCCATTTGTTTTAAAAGGCATTTAAAGGGGGAGCTAAGCATCTTTCAAGACTTTCATTATTAATGCCAGGAGAACATAGGTACCTGGAAACCTGGAGGTGTCTGGTTACATCAGTACCAAGACACATGTTTATGGAACCAGAAGTACTGCAATACTAAATAAAGTAAGGCAGGTATTAAATCAAAAAGCTTTCCATATGCTTTACAGTACACTGGTTTCACCTTTTTCAACCCTTGGAAGACCTTACAGTAAAAAAGTTAGCCACAATTTTGATTTAATTTCTTGGTGTGGTCAATAAACACAATTTTTGTGACAAAGCCTAAAAATCCTTCTAATTCTGTTTTTTAATAATTTGTCCGAATTTTTTGAAATGCTAATGTCATAACATTAACATTACTACACTCTAGTGCCCTAAGGGAAAAATAGACCATGGGGCAAATCCATTATAAATTGAGTTTTTGATCACATATTTATTATATCACAAAATAATACATTCTTATTGGTAATATTTTGTTTTACTTCTTTTTACCTATTTCTCTATACTTTTGAGAAACACATTAAAAAACACATTAAAAGCTTTAATTTATTTAAGAAGCAGTACATTATCTCAGCTTGATGTGGCTATGAAATAATTGAACTCACTATGGTTCATTTGAATTCTTACCTTTAGTGAGGATTAGACTGCTGGCTAAAACACTGAAAATCTAAAAGCTGAATTTTTACTCCTCCGATGAACTATAATATATAATCTACTGTCATTTTATTTTCCCCACTTAGCATGTTCCCGCTACGTTTACCACAGTTTCGCCTGCTACTAAAGTAATAATAGGGCGTCACCAGTTCTCTGTTGTCAACGGCCTGGCAGACGACAATAACCAAGTCAGGGGGCATTGCTGTGAATCAATAATGATGAATGAATGGCTGAAATGTATTTTTAAATAGATTTAGTCAAACTGCCAATCTGACTCCAAACATGCACGAAGCAAATGTTATTAAAATCAAATAAAAACTGTCCAATTGTGCCTTAAAATGCCCAGTCTGGTAACACTGCTCTCCTCTCATCTCGCCCAACAAAGCTGTTTTAGTTTGGATGTAACAAGCAAAAACATGTGCATGTGTCTGACAAATTTATAATAATGACAGCCGGTGGACCTACCTCTCCAGTGTGCATTATTTTGTTTAAAAAAAAGTTTTTTGTTTGCTCTGTCTCCTAGTTGCAATGAAAATGTAAATACAGCACTGAGTTGCAATAGCCAATAAAACCAGTAAGAAGTAAAACTGAATTTATGACGAAGTCCATCCTCCAATTACATGTGAATTAGTAGATCAGTGTAAGCAAAATAAAACTTTAAATCTATATACTGAATCTGCTTTCTAACCACAAAAGACAACACAGTTCTGGTCGCTCCACCAGAGCCGTACACATCATTATGCCCATTCTGTTGCAGAAACTCACCTGCCAGCTTGGCAGAGATGCTTCAAGACTGACGGACAATGTATGCAACCTCTCCAGAGCTGCCTGTATTGACTCGTGTCACTTGTCCCAGCTGAGTGTGAGTGAGGGGAAACTAATTGACAGATGCAGTTCAAAAAATAGCCTTCACATGAGGTGAGACACAAGAGAAGTCACTTTTAAATATTGTAAGGAGAATGGGTGGGAACAAAGGTGTTGAAAGCCTTTATTTTTAAGGACATATGGAAGGTGACTTGGAAAAAGAAACTTTTGGCCAACTAGTTGGGAAGTTTGGGACTTTGGGCGTACATGTTGTGCCAGATCAATTTTGAGATTGATAGGTGCTCCATCTTTACTGAGGCTCCGAGTCTATGGCACCAAGGCATCGTGCTGAGAGAGCTGTCATCTTCTGGACTGACTCTCACGCCTGCAGAAATAAAAAAACAAGCAGACAGGTAGATGGATGGCCCTGCTAGTCTTCCAGCTGAACAGCCGGAAAAAATAAATCGCAGTGAGATGATCATACACTGTTGGATACTTGTTAATCTGTAATCAATGACAGAGTTTCTTTCTTGGACAACTGCTCCTATATGCTGTATAACTTGCATAGGCATAGTCAGTATTTCCTATATGTCAAAACATAAAAAATGTGTTTGATCTACATTATTTAATAAAGTTTCTGGCCTGTATTTGGTGTGTTACGGTTTCTAGACACACAGTTTTAATCTCAGTGATTTCACAGTCAGTTAATCAACAACCATGTTTTTCTCCTCACAAGCTGAATGTTGAGATAATTAATGTGAATTGAAAAAGGCTATTTTCTCAGCTGGTGACATAATTAGGAAATAACAGTACATGAAATGTTTTACGATCAAGTAAAAGTCTTTTACAGCAGGAAATTTATCTGAGAAAGTCACTGTTATTTTTTTAGATTTTTGGGTAAAACCCAGTATAAATAATACTAAGTGCTAAGGTGCTGGTCTACTGTTCAATTATTAGTTTGTGAAAAAAAGCAAATGAAAGACATTTGTTAGAACTGTTTGAATAAAGGAAGCAAAAACTGATAAATGAATAAAAATATCACATTTGGCCAAATGTGATTTGGGACTACTTTCATAATAATATAAACTGGCAAAATGCTATTGTTGTCATATATGTAAACAGTAATAAAGTGGCAATTGAACCAAGGTTAATATGGCTGTTACCTGCAGCTTATTCAGGTCTTCTTTCTGTACAGCAGACAGAAATGAAGAATACACCTCAAAAAATCACTATGTAAACTCTAAAAGACCTAGAAACCTTGAAATTTGATTCAAATTATAAAGCTTTTCCAACAAAAACTGAGAAAAACATGTTTTTGTCTGTACTTAAATGTTATCTCAATAACTGGTAAGTGGCTTGAACTTATATAGTGCTTTATCAAGTCTTTACTCCCACATTCTTGCACTGATGGTGGTAAGCAACATTGTAGCCACAGCTGCTCTGGGGGGACACTGACAGAGGAAAGGCTGCCATACACTGGACCCTCTGACCACCTATCTGTCACCTACTCTGACCACCAAAAGAAGGCAAGGTGGGTGAAGTGTCTTGCCCAAGGACACGACGACTGATGGAACAGGGTAGCGTGCATTTTATTTAACATCTCATAAATTTCAGCAGCTAAGTTGCTAAACTTACATTTAAAAACCATGTTCTTCAGCCCGTGATGAATTTCCAAACTATGCAGAAATGGTGAAAAATAACAAAACTCCACTGTCTTTGTTTCACTGTTTAGTTTGCTGACAGCTCATCCTGGGATATCCTCGGCCAGGAAGGATACTCTGATGCCTCCTTCACTTTCAAGATTTTGTGGGCCGCATTTGTCGACCGCATGAGAAGGAGCCTACTAATTGGGACGGCACTCGGCACGGGGCAGTGACGTAAGTAGCTGACAAATGCACACTCAGGAGGATGCAGCCCCCCTATTGAGACACAGCTTATGTCTCCTGTCTGGCCTGGGAATGCCTTGGAATCCCCCAAAAGAGCTGGAAGAGGTGGCTGTGGAAAGAGAGGTATGGGCCTCTGGATGGATGGATTATTGCTTGGTATTATTTAATATTTATTTTACTTTTTTATTCAACCAGGCGAATCCTATTGAGGTCACAGATCTCTTTTTCAAGCATATGCATGCATGATTTTGGTCTGTGGGGAAAAAGCTCCTGCTAAATACAGAAAGACCCCAAGATCCAACCTGAGCTTGAACACAGGACCTACTTACTGTGAGGCAACAGTGCTAACCACTAATTCATCGTGCCGCCAATTTCATAACCATGATACTGTATTTGCAATTCTATCTTCGAGTCGAGGATTTACTAACTTCAAACTCATTAGTTATATTTTCACTGTTGACACATAAAGTGCTACAAAAACAAAGGAGCAGTATGCATGCAGGTATAAAAACAAGCCCGCAAGGTCTTTTACAAAAGCTGCCAACTGCAGTCCCAGTCTTTGATGAAAGGTTTTTATATCTCCCAACAGTAGCAGCTGAATCAGGTGCTTCTCAGAACAAAGGCACCAAAAAGATAAAAGACTCCATTATCATTTTTTGTAATACTTCACAGAATTATTCTGTGTTATGATTACCAAAGTTCACCTCTTAAATATACAGTCACGTAATACAAAAAAATACCTGACTGTGACTTAAATACAGCAGGCTTTGATGTGCCACTTTTATTGACTTTTAAATGAATTACAAAGAAAATCCTTGTAAATCTGTACCATTATTAAGGAGATGCTGTATGTTTATTATTATTACAAACTTTCAGAATGGTACATTGTTTTGTATTACATTTATACTTTTATTAGGAAAATTTTGTAAGAGTTTAGTTTATTATGTATACTGGTGTCTTGAAATCTCTTGTGTCAGTTGAAAGTTTATTGTGTTTGTTAGGGTCTATAAAGTTTTAAGCTGTTGTTGGAGACTTTATGTCATTGGTTATTTTCCTTTTTTAAGATTTAGCCGTTTTTTGTCTGGTTCTGTGGTTCTTGAGGATCCGGACTGGACCTTCGTGAAATAAAACCACCTAAGTGTGATTGTTGCTCCCATTCTATGTTCCGTGTAGTCCGTTCTTGATTTGTTTCACTTAGCCTTGCTTTTTGCTCTTCAGTGAAACCTGATTCTAATCACATCACCTCCAGTATAGCAGTCGTTATTCTCCTTTTGCAGAAATATTTTCTCTTTTTACAACTTTGTCAGATGTTTGCTGTAAGTTTGGCATTCCTATTATACCTGGGTTAAATTTCTAAAAATAAATAAATGTTCATTTGAATATTGGCGTCAGCAGTGGTAGGGCAGTATCCATTTTGTAAAACAGTTAAGTAGTGATGTCCCAGCACAGTACTGGTATCAGTACCGATATCAACATTAATAGACTCATATGCCCCGATACCTGGAACCGATACCAATACTAGTATCAAAAGCAGAATACAGGTATCGATACTCCATTTAATGTATTAAGCTTTACATTTTAAGTGAAAAGTTTGTTAGTTCCATGTTTAAGAAATGTAAACAACTTTGAAGAAAATCTTCCTTTTGTTCATTTTAAAATGTTGCAACAGTATATATATCATGTTATATTTTATTTGATCCAGTCAGACGGGCTGTAGGCCTATAAGAAAGGAGAAGCACCTTGTTCTAAAAAAACAAAGTTTTTTAAATTCTTGTAATGTTTAATTTCTAACTCAGTAAGTACTTGGTATTGGTACTTGGTATTTGCGAGTATCCAAACTGAGGTACTTGAACTCATACTCAGTTTAAGAAAAACTGGACACCTTTCTCAAATGAACAGTCCCCCCAAAATCCCGGAAACACCTGTAAAATGCATTCAGTACATGGTGTTTACATTTTTTATAAACTCACCCAGTTTGTTTGGTTTTTTTTCCACTCGTGTTCGTTAACATTCTTTAGTCCTTGATGTTCACATCAGAGAGCCATGAGATGAATAGCAGCTGTTTACCTCATTGTCATCTGCATCTATTGTGTCTAAAAAGACCACCTGCTAGCGAGAAAGTGGAGTGGAAAGCTGCGTTGGGTGCGACTCATAATTGCCACTCGGGGGCTGGCAAATAACAGCATGCTATTTCAGAGGCTCAGCCCTGCCGCTGGAATAAAACCGCAGCGTTGCTTCCTCTTTTCACTAGTGAAGGTCAGAGCTAATTTAGGACAGTTTGTAGTGTGGGTGGGTGAGGGGGTGGGGTGGGGTAATGTGGGTGGAGAGGATAAGACAAATGTCTGGCAATGTAGTGGGAGGAGGCTTTTAGCTTAATTTTGATGATATCTTTATGATTTGACGTGCTAGAGGTAACTGTAGCGCAACCACACTCTTGATTCTCTGCTCTCACACAGACACACAAATACACTTTGCCTGAGGCAGTTGATGTCAGTAACCTGTGCTGCTGTAATTCATCCCTGATGACACAAAGCACAAAGCAATTTACACTCATCAGTGACAAGTGTGCAGTATTAAAATGATTTAGGATGTGGATGCGCATTGCAGCCTTAAGCTACTAATATACTTGAAGCAAACCACTGTTGAACAACTTTATGCTCGCATCAGTTTAAGAAAAGTTTTGTTAATCACAGTGAACACCAGGTAAGGCACCAGGTATATGTTTGTGTTTGCAGGAGAATAAAGACAGCAGGAAAGCAGCTGAAGCTTTATGGCTTTATAAATTGTGAATTTAAAAACCTATTTTTAAAACATTAGTGACTTATGAATATAATTTCTCACAGGTATTGGAGCTTATTGCCACCTGTGGAACCCATCTGGTGCTTTTGTTAAAGTGAAATTGATTTTCTGAAGAATTCTTATGCTAAAATTGTTATATTTTATAGCCAATTAAACAATCATTTTGGGTGGGTGAAAAAAAAAGCCACCACAAACTACTTAACATATACTTTTGAGACCGTTTCCCACATGAGTGATGGTAGAAATAAAACTTCTAATCATAAGAATCCCTTTCTCACGTTATGAAGCACTGCGCACAGATTTATAAAAATATTGGCGTCTCCGAGCAGGTGTTGTGTTAAATATTGTTTTCAGTGGAAATGGGGAATCAGACAGAAAAGCAGTGGCGGCTGGTGGATTTTTCTCCAGGGGGGGCTAAAAAAATGCAAAATAGACATATCTTAAAATGCAGTCAAACATGTACTAAGTTGTATCACGCCAGTGTATTTATTAATCAAATGAAAATAATAA